>JAJLRJ010000006.1:10717638-10845138 GCA_024195265.1 Dendrophyllia cribrosa | reverse complement strand
AATTTATAGCAAAACACTCCCGAAGTAATAAATATGCGTACGAGAGACAGGTCAACTTACAATGAAATTGAAGATTTATTTGCAAATAAATTCGGTAAATTCTCTACCGCACGTTTCAAACCGTGGTACCACAGCTGGCCCTACGTGCCTGAGCTGATTGATATCAATCTGTATAGTTTATTTCTATGGTAAAACTAGTCTTTTACTTCAGAGTGTCCAGGCATTGAAGATGATTTGAGCTTTGATGCCGTGATTCAGTGGGCAAAAAAGTGCAGACATGAATTGTCAAACAGAAACTACAAGCCATGTTTTCGATTGCAGATGCTCACAATATCGGCTGAAGATTAAAAGATGCTGAGCCATCCGTAAATAACAGTCATTTTCATTCACTAAACGGCCAAACGCGGAGAAAAAAAAAATATCGAGTCGTTGTTTTTTAAATAGTAAATGACATGGACAGCCTAACTAAAAATCGCAAACCGAGAATGAACGAACGGAAGGATATATATCCGAAGAGGATATTGGCCGCCATCGTTAATAAACATTGCGACGAAAACAACCGTGAAGAATAAGGACAAATCCCGAGAAAATCTCACATAAAGAAGCTCAACATTTTAGTCATTTTACAATTTAGAAGTATCGCAATGTTTTCATTCTGAAGCACCGACCGACACGTGTTCTGCAAGCCAAACTTTCGCTTGATGCTATTTGACAAAGACATGGCTTATCTAGCCAGAAGTTGTGATAAAATCCCCAATGGTGAGTGTATCCAGGAAGCTGTCTTTTACGGCTACTAAATGATCTTCTAAGCAGTAAACAACTTCAAACACCAGATAGGCGGCAAATCGCGTACATTGTATCCTAAACTGACTCCGAAACTCTCCAAACAGTAGCTGCCCGCGCGAGCACACGCAACAGTCAGCGGTAGTCAGAACAGATCATGAGCAACTGTTGATCTTATAGAATCCGGATTTTATGAATGCGCGAAGACGCGCGTGGGAATTGCCAAACTCACGAAGGCTTTTACAAAAAAAACAAGTCCGGTGACTACCACTTTTTATTGTTTCAATGTAATATAATTATTGAGAGGAAACGTCAGACAAAAAATGAAAAAATTCTACGGAAGGAAATTTGCACTGCGTGAAAATTGTCTTTATCCAAATTTAAAAAAATTCCGCTCCGTAGAATTTTTTTAAAATCATTGTGCATTTTCCTTTTCAAATGCCAAAAGCTATTACTAAAAAAAAACAGGGGGTCACCGGGTTAATTTTCTAACTATTAGTGTCACAAGCTAAAAAGTAGGGCTGAATAATCCTTTGGAAACGTTGCCATGGAAACCGCTAATGAAGAAATAACACTTACATTTGGTCAACTATAAATTATATAGTTCAACCCTACAAAAGTGTTACAGTGGCCTTGATCTGTCTTTTTGTTCTATTCTTTCAAAGTTACAAACCGTCAAAAAGCTGAAAACTGGTACCAGCCACCTTAAGAAGGGGTCCGATTCTAATGGGTTTTCATAAATTTAAAGTTTTTTAAATAGAAAACCCAACCTCGTTCCCAGGGGCTTTTCGGTTTTCAAAATGGCGGTTTGAAAACCGAGAAGACCCTGGGAACGAGGTTGTGGAAAACCAGTGAGAATAGCATTCCATAAAAACTTTTAATAAATACCACGATGCATCATTTTCCGCTAATGACGTCAAACATATTCTTTTGAATTCTCTTGCAATTCAAAAGAATATGTTTGACGTCATTAGCGGAAAATGATGCATCGTGGTATTTATTAAAAGGGTCTATAGTTTTGCTCCAAATCTTACGGTACGTTCGATTGGGAAATCCGGATTTCGATTTTGAAATCTGGATTTCGGATTTCCCAATAAAACACGAAATCCAAAAACGGATTTCCAATTAGCGAAATCCTTTTCCAAGATGAATTTAAAAAAGAAATCGAAATCCGGATTTCATGGATTTGTTACTTTTGCGTTCGATTGGGAAATCCGAAAACGGATTTGCAAAACTGTTCTCGCAGGCAGCGGTCTGTTATCCGCTGATTGTGCGCACGCATTGGCGCGAGAATCGTTTTTCTACCGCCATTTTCTTGGATCTGCTGACAAAAACAATGAGTACAATCTTTTTTAGTCCAGAAATCACATCTCTTTTACATACGAAAACTGACTTCGAAAATCATCGGGTCTATAACTTGGCACCACCAGTTCAAAATATAAAATGAACCCACGATTCTTACCCGATTCACGGGAAACCTGCGATTTCCAAGCAGCAAAATCCACTGAGAATCATCTGCCTCGTTGTCATCAGTTTCCATGATTTCCCTTTCGTGAGTATTATCGAATAACTATTCGAAAAGAAGTAGGAGCAAATGCAGCGCTCGTTGCCTTTCGTCCGCCATGATGGATTACGTGCGCACAATCGCCGGATAACAGACCGCTGCTCATGAGAACAGTTTTGCAAATCCGTTTTCGGATTTCCCAATCGAACGCAAAAGTAGCAAATCCATGAAATCCGGATTTCGATTTCTTTGAAATCTATCTTGGAAAAGGATTTCGCTAATTGGAAATCCGTTTTTGGATTTCGTGTTTTATTGGGAAATCCGAAATGCGGATTTCAAAATCGAAATCCGGATTTCCCAATGGAACGCACCCTAATAATATGAGTTACTTTTACTAGTGTATCCAAAAGATAGTAATTGCTGCGGTAAATTTGTTGTAATAATGCTGTTTTATCGCCTCGCTGGTATTACAGAATTTTCTCTTTCGTTTTTTGAGGGAAAGCAAAGCAAATGTAACCGGGATGAATCGACGAAAACTCCAGCTGATAAGACTAATTTTGTTTTGTAATTCACGCATCAAGTTCTTGCAATGTCTGTAGAATATTGTTGAGCAAAGGACGCGTTCACCACGAGGAAGGTGTGAAAATTTAGGTTTAACTTAATTATTGATAATGAATATGTTGTGTTACTAGCTAGCCGTATCGTATTCGCGTCTCCACGCGCTCAGCTCAGGTTTCGCGTCCCCACGCGCTCAGCTCAGTCTCATCGACCGCTGTCGGAGTGATTTCAAAATAAATTTGTCTTTTATTCCGTACAATCTTCGAAAATCTTTGCTATCCAACGGTCCTATCACCATGCCTCACAGTCCTCGCTCAACTCGCGGTAGTCTTCGACACTTCAGTTCCGATTACGACTGGCACATGTTGGACCAAAATATTATAACAAATGAATCGGGTTAGTTTCTAGAGAAACTGTGGTGCTGCGTCGGTGGGGGGATGAAACACGAGAATTTAGTTTTATCGACTGAGTCGATAAGGTAAATTGACCACCGTAAAAAGATTCAAATGTAGCTGACGTTTCGAGCGCTAGCCCTTCGTCGGAGCGAATCCTCGAAACGTCAGCTACATTTGAATCTTTTTACGGTGGTCAATTTACCTTATCGACTCAGTCGATAAAACTAAATTCTCGTGCAAAATATTATAAATCTCGCAGCCAACAGCTTGAAGCAGCAAGCCAGGCTATTGTTCGTGGCGCAGTGAATTCTGGCCCAAAATGTGTGCGTGGCGCAGTGAATTCTGGTAAAAAGCGATCAAATCGAGATTTTTCGTAGCTTATATTTTTTTCTCATATATTTCTCTTAAATCCTGATTATGTTGCTGCTCACTCGCTACGCTCGTTCCGCAGCAACAAGGTAGTTGCCCTGGCAAATTTGTGCATGTTTGACAATATAAGAAAAACTTTCCATGCACAATCTCTATTGAGGGCAAAACGCATTGCACATTTTCTTTGACATTATGATACCTCCAATAGTCAATAATTAACATAAATATTAACTTAAAATCGTGAACAATATTTCATTTTTTTTCACAACCATTTAGATATAGAACAAAAATTTTCAATTTGCATCCAATAATACAAAAATCTGTGTTCGACCCGTAGGATATATGAAATTGCTAAGAAGATATCATCAAATTTTGATATTTTGTAATCACCTTTCACTTCCATGGGCATTAATACCATAATTTTGAGATATCCACTTTGGTCGAACACACGATTGTAGGCGGTCACAAGTCTGAACTACATGCAAAGTTTCATTTAAAAAACGTTTAACCTTTCAGGAATAAAACATGATTTTCGGGTACCCTGTTGAGTGAACAAACCAAATTCAAGTCCATTGAGTTGAATATTTGGTAAAAACTCCGAAAAATCTGTGTTATCGAGGAGTTAGAACTTAGAAGCAATTCGCGTTCGATTCCGCCATTTTCGATTAGTTTCCGCTGTTTAAAAGGCTCGCAGACCCATTAAAAACACGAGGCTTTGTTTTGTTTACGCGTTGCTAGTAACTTCAAGCTATGACAATGAAAAAAGAACTAAAATCTGCAAAGGACCGCAAACGATAATGCTGTAAACGATACGTAGGATCTACAAAAGACCTAATCAGCCAAAAAATGAACAAACATTATGTTATGTTTGTTCATTTTTTGGCTGATTAGGTCTTTCGTAGATCCTACGTATCGTTTACAGCATTATCGTTTGCGGTCCTTTGCAGATTTTAGTTCCGCTTTTTTCATATATTTTGGGACCGTAGGTCTTTTCTAGATCCGATATGCTGGTTTTCTTTCAGCATAGTTTTGTCCATGCGTTTGAATGTTTACATTGGCTTGCCATGTACATTCGGTTTTTGCGAGACACCATTGTGACATCTTGGGATGGCTTGTTCCCGCAACACGTGATGTGGCACGCGTGATCCGGATGACAAGTTGGTTCCAGGGTACGGAACTTGATATTGTGTACGAGTCATTGTGCAATCTATTTGCGATTGCATCCTTGTAGTCGTTGTTAGTTTGCTACAAGCTACACCGCGCTGACGAGTCCCAAACAGGACGAAACAGCTGTCCACGGTTGCTACCCTGCTTTATCGGTTTCTGTCGTTTTGGTGTCTCGCAAAATCTACTTTTTTACGTAGTCGGATAAGCCTTGCAGTTTGTCGGTTATGACAATGAAACCTAGAGGGTACATAGTACGTCCAAAACGGTCTCCTTTGCGGTCCGCACAATGGAAGGATGACGTCATATGATGTGGTTATTAGGTAATTAATTATACGGCCGCCATCTTGGATTTCTGAAATTTTGTAAAACCTCTTAAAAACCGTCCAAATCGACTCAAAATTCATCAAAACCAATAAATAAACGCTCAATGACGTAAAAATGTAAAAGTTACACCAATAAACATTGTTTTTCTTCATTCATAGGTAAACTTAAAAAAACATGGCTGCCAAATTAAAATCTTGTTGCCATAGCCCGTTTTGCAGATACGGGGTTTTGCCCCCAGGGCATCCCATAATGAACATTGAAAACAAAGGAATATATTAATTTAAATGCTCATTATGGGATGCCCTGGGGCAAAACCCCGTATCTGCAAAACGGGCTATGGAATCATCAAGTCACGTGATCAATAAAATGTCATATGAAATTGTTGCCAGATAAATTTTAGGAAAAGTCACAAAGTTTGATGGCGTTTGAATACATATTAAAGAAGTTATGAATGTTGAAAGTTAGCGCGGGCACTTTGTGCTCCCCCCCCCCCCCCCCTCAGGCAAAATAGGGTTAAGCCACCGCGTTATGATATGGTGATTGTTAGCAAAACTGGCCCATTATTTTTAGAGTACAGATGTGTTTTTTCGCTTGTCCAAGTGATACTAAAATATGTGATATTGCTTTTTTAAATTATTAACTGAAATAACTATAGAGAAGAGCAGTGGGCATAAATGCAGGGTTCAGTTTTGTAATTTCAAAATTCATGCCGTTGCCTTTTGCCAGCTTGTCATCAAGGTAGGGGTAGATTTATTTAATGACTGGTTATAATTTGATTAATTTTGGAATTATGCATACTTCTAACTGATGTTCAGGCTTTTATGATCAATATTTGTTTTCAATTGAGGTAATCTTCAATCAGCTTCAATCGATATTCCATATATCCATATTCGATATTAGATTTAGTTGTATTTAACTATTTAATTAACTAGTGTAGTTAATTACATCTTACTCTATAGCCGATTGGTTGGTACAAATTGTCATTTCACGTGTATATCCATGTATAATTTTTAAAAGGATTAAAATGATGTTCCTTTATATGTTATGATCACGTCCCGTGCAACAAATATAGAAACGAATGAATATAAATATAAATCCATACGAAAATATCTTGTTTTTCTCACAGTTCAATTAGGATTAATTGAATATATATTTTCGTTTCATCAGTTCTTTCTTTGCTAGCCTTCATTCACCTAATTCAAGCAATTAATTTTTTTTAATTATTGTTAGTTATTAAACATATCTCATATTATAATTTCACATATTTTCTCTCGTTTAAGGTTTATTTCTGCAGTATAATAGTTTCATTCAAGACTTCAATATTAGGCGACATGGAATGTTGAGTCCAACAGGCCTTTTTTTAAAAATACCATAATATTTTTCAAGTGCAGGTTAAGCTTCGTCGTCAGGCGGCATGTCTGAAAATATCCACTGTTCTTGGCTCGAGCTGCACTTGCCACGCATCATCGTCTCAACACTAACATTTGCATATTTAGTGCATTTACGTACAAAAGTACTTGTATAACGTGCCTTTTTTTTCTCGTGTTTGTGATTTATAACCTACTTTTCATTTGTTTTAAAAGTTTGAAGTAACATTTCTGGTGTATTTGATTCCAGAACACGCTGTGCTTAAGCACGAGCCGGTTACATTGAAGCATTTCATGGCATTTTTAGGAAAGGCCTATATTGATTAAGTCGAGTTCATAATAAAATGATTACCAGCCCGAGCTTCAACAACGAACAAAGAACCATTACCAAGGGTAGAAAAGCCTTTATCACGCCCCGCCATTTTGTATAAAAACAAAAGATTTTTGCCCGCTCAACCTAGTTTTCTTCACTGCGAGGCTGGGCTGGCAAAAAAAAGCATTTTATTGCCCGGGGAGTCAACATGGCCGCCGCGTGATAAAGGCCTATTTCACATGTGCGATCTAATTCAGGAATTACATGCATGTGAAGTTCGACGTCTAACTCAAATTAAATTCAACAGTGCGACTTCTGCCCCATTTCGACTGAGCCAGTCGAATATTCGACAGAAGTTCGTCATTCGTCTTATACATTGAACTTCACATGTGCCGAATCGAATTTTTAAATTATGAATAACCCATAATTCTTCTTTTGTTAAAATTGCTAACTTTAAAAAAGTCGTTCACGAATTCAAATGTCGAATTTTTAATTATTTGAGCCGATCCAAATAGGTATTAGATCCGGCACATGGGAAATGCGATGTTTGAACCGGGCCTTAGTTTTCTAGAGCTAATATATAATTTTAATGTCTGACAGATGCAGCAAAAAGTTTGGTTATACAGAGAAATTGTTTGGTCGTCTGTAACTGATTGACAATAAAGAATAATTCTCTAGAGAAAAAAGATGTTGTTATGTTATGCTATGTTATGTTATGATCACCATACAAAAATATAAAGACGAAATAATTTAACCCTCGGATGTACACGCAAACTTATACCCCCACCGTGGTAACCCTAACCCTAACCCTAACCCACCCCCCCCGCCCCTTAAGTTTTTGCGATGTTACAATATTTCGGAAATATTTTACATCTAATAGATAGCCCGCGATGTGCTCTACAAGATAAGGTAAACATTATGGGTTGTGACGCTGCAGTTAAATCTTTGCCAGCCTTCATTCATCTAATTCAAGCAAGTAAATTGCTTATGTAATTCGTTCGAATCCAATATGGCAAAATATTTAGGTCAAGACTTCAATATTGGGCAACATGGAATATTGAGTCCAATTTTCATAATAAAATGTTTACCAGCCCGAGCTTCGGGTCGTGTTCGCAAAGAGAATCGTTCCTTCAACAACGGACAACGAACTCATCACCAAGCCGGTAGGAACGTTTTGGTTTTCTATAGGTAATATGTATTTTTAATGCTATACAGGTGTAGGTCGGTCGTTCGGTCGTTTATATAGCATTGACAATTAAAGGAGCAGCGTCATCTAGTTTTGGTATCACTTTAAAAAGCCAAAAAGCGAATTTTTATCAAAGAAAACCTAGACATAATCCTCCAGTTTTGATAACCATTACTATTCTAGTGCGCTGAAACCATCAATAAGTATCGTTCGCTGCGTATGTCCGTCTTGAAAATATCACTTAAATCTGAATCACCTCTCTATATTTTCCTCTTGGTGCTTTAACAACATTTTTGTTTGAGAACAAAGGTACTCAGTGAGATATTTAGAGCAGTTTTGACCAAGAAGAGCATAATTTCCGTGGCACTTCCCCTTCGAGGCATTAGCTGTAACTGATTACTTTTACTGGATCATTTCAAGGACTTTGGTCCTCAAAAATCAGTTTAGCAGAAAAATGAAATAACGACCTGGGATATTTCGGTTTTTTTAACTAACTGAGCCCTTCATCTATTTAACTTTATTTTAAGGAAGTAAAACAAAACCGATATTAAAACCAGTACGAAGTAATTTTCTTTGTCTTTTTGTTTCTGTTTCCACACCTAAGTTTATTCTATTTGTATTTTCACACATTTATCTCTCTCTCTCTATATATATATATATCGCCACCTATCTTGCACATAATTATCATTTGATAATGCTGTCGTCGAAACGTCATGTTTTAATATCGCTCATTTTCATTCTTAAATGTCTTTCGTTATAAGAAGTAATCGTCGATTGAAATAAGTCTGTTTTTTTTAGGAAGATATTTTGATTTACTCAAAAATGTACACAACACTTGCACCAACGCGTAGGTTTGTTAACCAACAACATTTTTTCCCTAGCTATTTACAGAAGGCACAAATACTTTCCAGATAGCATCTTTTTTCTGATTGCAGTGTGAATTGTGAAAACAACGATATGGATTGCAAAGTGTGTATTGTTTTACTGGCAGCTTTAATCATCGCTTCTGGTAGGTCTCATATGTCGTAAAAGGGACATTTACTGAGGTAAAAGTGTACGGTGTAAATGCATCTATGGCACTTAATTATTGCTACAAACAGAGCAATCTGTGCGCAGCGTAATTAGATCTAATTAGCATATGTTGTTAATGCATCATATATGTTGACAATACACACGCACAGACAGCAGAATCAATAAATACCCGGGGGAGGGGGGTGGAGTTACTAAAAGATACCAGCGACAAGTTATAAATTTCTTTATCTACACGCAATGCTCGCTGTTTCTTAACAGTAGATATAAAATTCTAGCAACCATTTTTTTTTTCACTTTTTCTCTGATGGAAGCTAGTCTTTATGACATACGTTTTTGGATATGAGATGCTCTTGAAACTCGCGTTCAATATTATATACAGTAAAAACCCACAAGTAAGAACCTGCATTTTCCCAAGTTAGCCTAAACAGGTTCTTACATAAATGGTAATTAGCACAAATTTAGGCTATTTAGGTTCTTAAATAGGTTCTTATTTTCTGAAGAAAAAAATTACATTGTAGCTAATAGAATTTAGTGGTATTCAGCCTATTTGTATCAATAACAATTTTATTTGATTTTCAACATTGGCATTTGCAATTGGAGTGATAAGGCACCTGTGTCTCCAAAGAGGATCCAAAATGTTGACCTACTCTTATTTACCCAAGTGTACTGTACACATTTTTTTTATATAGATTTTCAAGAAAATAAGAACCTGTTTCAAATTTTAGGCTAAACAGGTTCTTGTATAGAGGGGGTCTAACTGGCAAATTCTAGCCTAACAGGTTCTTAAAAGCTAGGTTCTTACTTGCGGGTTTTTACTGTATATTTTTTTCTATTGTAAAAAATGTTTTTTTATTTTCTGCATTGTATTCGTGAATCAAAATTGTGTCTTACATTATTACAGTTACAAAAGTCCAATTATTTTTAATCACGGCCATTGCATTATTAAGATCAATGTTTGCTCGATACTAAAGCGAATAGATGTAGCATATGATGCTATGGAGTCAAATTGATTATTATCGCAGTGATGTTAGCACAAGATCCTAATTAGTCTGGATATAACAAAAACGCAATCTAATATCAATATTATCATATTATCTATATTTCGCATTGCATTGCAAAGCTTCTCTCGGGGGCTGGAAACTTCAACATTATGAATTATTTCTGCTTTTTATTTCTTTGTCGTAAGGATCAGTTTATCATTAAACTTGTTTCACGTTAAACTAAGTGTTATTACGGATTTCACATAGAGCAGTTTTCAATTGAGTGTCGTAAAACCAAAACCAAAGTAATTACTCTGACCAATCACAGCAGTCGTAAACAATCCAATGAACCAATCAGAGCTCGAAGCAATTACATGTCGGCGGCGCCAAGCGCGGGAAAACGCGTGCGAGCAAGTCACGATTGGTTTGGGTTTTACTTCTGATTGGTCGAGAAAGTGGCGCGAGATTTTTTAGCCAATCACAAAGCGTAGCAATGCAAAACCAAAGCAATTATGTTATTACTTTCGATACTCAATTGAAAACTGCTCTATTCACATTTAAATTTATATTTATTATTATTGTTGTTGCCATTACAATATAGTTATTTTTCAAATTATTTCGCTAAAATAAGAAGTTTTCAATATCAAAAACACGGTTTATTGTCGCCTACTTTATTTCGCTGATTTTAGACGGCAATTGGGTGTTGTTTTTTTTATCGTCGGATGATAACAACAGAAATTGGTATAGAACTCAAATTACGGAATCGATTACCACTGAGTTGTACTCCGACCAATCAGTCCAAAAAATGATACAATTCGAGCTAAAAATTGTTTGTGCATTTTTCCTATAAAAAACGTCAATGGGGAGAGTGGAGCCGCCAGACAAGTTATAAAACAACACACAAAATACACAATTACCGCGGGAAACTGTTAAGAATTGCAATCGCCCGATCTGAGCTTCCAGCCTCATGCATGTGAACCGTGGCGGATTTAAAATAACCCTGCTTTAGGGTCTCTGCCAAAGACATAGTTGGTACAATGTTTAATAAAAATTTACAGTTGTGTTCTGTTCGATTAACTGAGGAACGAATGGAAAAAACTAATAAGATATCTGTTATTTTCAGGCAAAAAGCACTGGGGATATGAAGAGACAGGTACTAACACTGGTATATGTTTGAAGTTTTGGATCAACCATTTTACTCTTATTAGCTGCCAAGATAAAATTGAAATAGACATTCTAAGGTTTTGTTTTTGTAAAACAGTGAACATCAATAGTACCACTTGGTGGAAAGAACTGGTCAATGGCTTTAATATGAATGATCACTGTTTAGGATTACTTCCACATGCTCAAACCTTGCTGCTTTATGATTCTCATCCTCGGACATACAAACAAAATGGAGGCCAAGATGGCCACCATCTTGGAATTAACTCAAACCTTTTTGTGATACTGAAAACGTTTCTTGATAGACTTGTAAAATATGATTAGATATTGTTGTTTTAATTTTTAAAATGTGATTATTTTTAGATTTTGGTCCTGGAGACTGGGGAAGAATTGCGCCACCATGCGCAAGACAGTCCCAGTCTCCGGTTAACATCGTTCCAAGCTCGACCCACATCAACGCATCTTACCACGGCCTGGTTCTTAACGTTGCTCAAAACAAAAATGGTGCAGTTACTGGATCATTAAAAAACAATGGTCATGTTCCTACAGTGCTTGTCGATAAGACCAAGGGTGGAGTTACTCTAAACAGGGGTCCTCTGGGACAAATCTTGTACAGATTGCAGCAGTTCCACCTTCACTTTGGATGTAACAGCAGTGTTGGTTCGGAACATACCGTGGACGGAAAGCATTTCGTAGCAGAGGTTTTAAAATAATTTTCTAGATTTGTGAATAACAAAAGCAAATTTATCTCTTGGCAAATGGGCATGAGATAAGAGCCCTTGCTCGAAGTAGCCTCATAATTTCAAATATAATGTCTGAAAAGTAACGGATGAACTGAAAACCAGGATCCATAAATAAAATCCCCATACTGGATCACACTGAACTTTGAAAAAAAAAATGCGAAGTTTCATAGTGATCTGTTTCAAATAAATATAATAATAAACTTAAGGAAATATAGAAAGTTAAAAATTACGATTTCACATAGAAATGTATGACAGACCGGCAGTGTGTGCCCGTCTGCCACACATTTACTTACTTGCTTGTGATTTTGAAAATTATTCTATTTTCTTCTGTTTTCAGCGGATCGCTTCGTAACTTCACATTTTTTTTGTAAATTCAGTGTGTCAATAGATCTATTAATTTGCCCTGCGTTACGATGTTCAAACCTCGTTATAACTTCAACAGATAACCCATGGTTTGTCTTCAAGATTAGATGGTCACGTGTCATATAACGTAAAATCACGCCATCTTGAATTTTTGGATTCCAGAAAATCACCTTAATTTATTGATCTAAAATTGAGCAAAAACAATAAAGGAATGCTAAAATAGTTTACAAAAGTGATAATACCAAAGAAAACTTACATCATAAAGAATTTAACACTTATAAAAGAACTCCACAGTTTGGTCGAAGACTCGGTTGCCATGAAGACATCACGCGTTGTGGGTAAAATCACATTAAAATGCGTCCGAGTGAAAGCCTTAGGCCCCCAAAGTGAATGTCACTAAGAAATGTTATAAAAGTCGTGAAAGGGGGTGGCATCCATCTCCCCCTGACTCCCATTGAATGCCCGGTTTATTTACATTTCAAATTTTATCCGGTGATTATTTGCGTGATGTCCATATATGATGGTAACCTGACTTGATTTGTTTATCGATAGATGCACTTGGTTTTTTACAACTGGCTTTATGAAAGTTTCAATGTGGCCGCTTCCAAACCTGACGGCTTAGCTGTTATCGCAGTGTTTTTACAGGTAAATGACTGAAATCACCTAACATGTATTACATAAACATATAATTTGCTTAGATATTAAAAAAAAATACTGGATATGGTTATCGAAATGTTGGGGGTGGGGGGCGGTGTAGTGATAAGAGCATTGTATTGGCTTTCTATATGTATCAGCGGCCATCCATATGGCTATCTGTGTGGTTTGAGATGTATTCTGGATATGATTATCGAAATGTTCGGGGGGGGGGGGGGGGGGGGGGGGGGGAGTAAGGACGGTGTAGTGATGATAGCACTGTATTGGCTTCCTATGTATCAGCGGCCATCAATGTGGCTATCGTGTAGGTTGAGACGCATTGTTGTTTGTTCTCGTCCTTGCTTGGAGTGGCGGGGGGACTTTTTCTCCAGTAACCCTTTCAAAGACTATTATTTTTACCCGCTCGATCATATATTTAGTAAACAGATTACTATTCTGGTTTGTATAGTTATGATTGCAAAGTGACAGCATCAAAACGGATAAAAAAGAAAATTACAGACTGACATTACATTCAGAAAAAGTGCTTTTCGACCTTTGACAAAACCGAGCATGTTGGAGTGAGAAATGTGTTCTTAAATAAACTCCTTTATTTTCCTAATATCATATTGCCACCTTCTTTTAATTCTGTAATTTAGGTTGATGGAGGATTCAGTGAATGGATGGAATATATCGCCATGTCGTTAAAGAATGTAAAACGTCCTAACGGTAAAAATATCATCTGTATTAGTTTCACTGTTATTGTTTTACCATTGAACTCATGCCAGATTTATACACACATGGATTGGGGGCATAACCGCCTTCTGAATGAAGGCATATTCGCTGACAAATTGTGTTTCTAGCCAAAAAGGGCATTTGATACTGAAATACTAGCTGTTTAACGTTCATTGAAGTAAAAGAGATCCAGTAAGATCGAATTAGACTACATATTAAAAAAAAATATTTTGGCCTGAAGAGTGCCTAGCTAAAATGTATTAATTTTTGTCGCTCGTTTTTGAAAATACAGGATATGTTGGCAGGATTGGTTCTCGTTCCACGCTAATTGAACTTGCATGAACTTTCCATTAAAACAAATTATAAAAGTGCTTTCTCGGCTATGCCCTCAACCTTTAAATTAATAACAACGGGTCAACGGGTCAGCTAATGGAGCATAACCGAGGGTGGAACCCTCTACTAATTCTGGTTTTTAAATATAAATCATTTGTTCTTTCTTGAAAGAGATCACCCACATACTGGAAAACAGCATACCTTTGGCCGAACTTGTTCCAGACTTGGCTTCCACAAACGCACCCTACTATACCTACAAAGGTTCCCTTACTACCCCACCCTGCTACGAATCAGTCCAGTGGATTGTGATGAAAACCCCAATATCAGTCACTGAGTCTCAGGTAAGGACTAATTCTAAAATGAAATGATTTAGGAGGCAACTTGGTCGAGTGGTTAGGGCGCCAGACTTGAAATCCGGAAGTCCCGGGTTCTAGACTCGCTCTGACCACTTGTTGGAGATGTTTCACGGTAGACCCGACTTCAATTCCACGACTAGGCTTGTAAATAGCCAACTGGCGTATCTCCTGCCAGTTGCGATGCTATAAACCTTGTTATGTTCAATTTAAAGTATTTGTTTCTGTTATTTAAATGCTCGGCCCCACAAGCACTCGTGCCATAAACATTTACCGAGGATAAATAATGGTCATTTATCTAATTAGGTCAGGTCATGTCTTGCTAGTCTTGCTATTCAGTGTATAAAATAACAATTAAAGGAAGCTTGATTGAAAGGAAGCAAATGGACCGCACTGAGAAATTTGAAGTTAACATTCTACTTAACCCTCGGACGTACAAGGGGGGGGGGGGGGGGGGGGGGGGGGATCCCATCCCTCTTAAGTAGCTGTCTGTTCATCCTTGAGACACATTTCGGTAAAGTTTACAGAAAAGGGGTTGCTATGGAAACGAGATACAGCATGAGGTCAAGCCATTTTTGATGAAAATGAGTGTTTTCCACTGACCTTTTTCGGCAAAACAAAACAACGTAAAAAAATGCCGAAAGAAGCAAAATGTTTAATTATATCACATCATCACATCACAGGCTATCTATTAGAGGTAAAATGTTTTCAAAATATTGTAACACCACATGGGCTGGGGGGTTGCAGCCATCCCTCCTTGAACGACGGTTGGGGCATAAGTTTGCTTGTCTGTCCGAGGCTTAACTCCCAATAAAACATTTCCACCTGGTTTTCCGTTGCAGCTTCATGATAAAGAGCCGTCCCATTGCTTGATCAAATCACAACTGTCAAATTAATTAGTGGTTTGCATAGCAGTGATGTTGGCGATCAGAATAATGAAATTTCCATTTCCTATGGGAAGAAATATTTATTTTTCTGAAACATTCTTGCACTGTTTCTTACCACCAACATGGCTGCCGCGTTAACCACCGGTTTTTTAAACAGGAAACTATACACATATTGTATTTTTGGTGGGAGGGATAAAAACAAAAAATAGCTATTCGTAATTGGCTATTGGATACTGAGCATCGGTTGTCAATCGCCGCTGTTGTCCACTTTCCCGGATGCAATCATTGTGTTGGTGTAGGGCACTAAACTCTCCCAATGGTTCTGTGTTGTCGGGTGGGTAAATAGGTGCCAGCAATTCTAGGGGTGTGTTCGGCCACCATATCATCCTATTTAAGAGTAAAAAAAAATATTGTTAGTCTACTAATCACTAGATAAACCAAACACAGACGACGGCCATGAAGCTTGGAAACATTTACATGCTGATTTCCTCTCTGTCAAGTAGGAACAAAGCTAGGCACCATCATGTAATCCTGTAATACAATGTCATAATAATATATGAATGGGGTTAGTTTCTAGAGAAACTGTGGTGCTGCGTCGGTGGGGGGATGAAACACGAGAATTTAGTTTTATCGACTGAGTCGATAAGGTAAATTGACCACCGTAAAAAGATTCAAATAGCTGACGTTTCGAGCGCTAGCCCTTCGTCGGAGCGAATCAAGGAATTGTGGGTAGTGTGTGGTTTTATATAGTAAGCGGTGGAGCTACGCTATTGGTGGAAATTTGGTGACGTGAAAAACAAATGTAGATTAGTTGAATGAAAAGCGTTCGTTGATTCCGTGGGGTTTGAGAGTGCCGATTTGAAAGATGATTTTTTGTTCTAGGTTTTTACGGCTTTCTGTGTTACCCTGGTGTAGGGAAAGGCCGCAGATTGTCATGTGTTGTTTAGAATGGTTAGTAAGATTAAAATGGCGCGCGACTGGTTTGGATGCGTCTTTGTCATTTTTTTCAACGTCTCGGAGATGTTCACGAAAACGGTCGCCCAGTCTCCTCCCTGTTTCGCCAATGTATATCTTTTTGCAAAAAGTACATGTAATGCAGTAGATAACATTTACGGAGGTGCATGTAAAACGATCAGTGATTTTAATAGATCGTTTGGGTCCTGTTATTTTGTCCGCGTTGTGAATGAAAGGACAAGTGTTACATCGTGTGCGTGTGCATTTGAAAGTTCCCGGTACATCGTCAGATTTCAGTGCGCTCGTAACTAGAAAGTTGCCTATGTTTTTGTCACGTTTGAATGAAATTAGTGGGGGTTGTGAAAAAATTCTGCCAGTTTCGGGGTCGTTTTGGAGTAATTTGAAATTTTTTAAAATGATGCTTTTGACTGTGTTGTTGTGTGGGTGGAAAGTGAGGGTGAATGGAATTCTCTCGTTCTCTTCCTTCTGTGGCGTTTGTAGTGCTGACTGTCTGTCGATCTGTTGTGCACGTTGTTGGCCCGTATTAACAACAGAGTCAGGGTACCCACGTTTCTTGAAAAACTGGCACATTTCTTCTGATTTGTTGGAAAAATCAGAGTCATCACTACATAGACGTCGAAGTCTGAGAAATTGAGAATACGGAATGGCGTTTTTAACGTGCGATGGATGTGAGGATGAATGTAACAGATAACTGTGGGAATCTGTAGGTTTGTAGTGCACACTTGTGGATAAACTGTTACCGTTGATTGAAATATTAATGTCAAGAAAAGCGACTGAGGTTTCGGAAATTTCCCAGGTATATTTTAGAGCTGGATGAAAAGTATTGACAGAAGTTATGAATTGATTAAGTTCCTCTTTACTGGAAGAGGTAGCGCTAATGCAATCATCGATGTAACGGCCGTAGAGTTCGGGTTTGGTTCCGTGGTACTGATTAAAAAATTTTGTCTTCGATGTGGCCTACAAAAAGGTTAGCGTAGCTTGGTCCCATTTTGGTGCCCATGGCGACTCCATTTACTTGTTTGTAGTAGTTTTGGGAAAATGAAAAACAGTTAAGTGTCAAAACTAATTCGGCTAAGCGGAGCAGTGTTTCTGAGCTTGGGTTTTGAATGGAGCGCTGGTCGAAAAAATATTTTAGTGCTTGAAGTCCTTCGTCATTGGGGATGACGGTATATAAAGAGGTAATGTCCATAGTGAAAATTAATTTGTTTTCGCTGGCAAAACTGAAATCCCGGAAAATTTCGAGTGCGTGATTGGTGTCCTTAATGTACGAGGGTAGTGATTTGACAATGGGGGCCATGATTTTGTCTAAATAGCTAGAAATTAGTTCGGTAGGACAGCTACAAGCGGAAACAATGGGTCGGCCCGGATTGTTTGGTTTATGAATTTTAGGTTTGAAATAAACGCGTGAGGTTCTAGGAGTAGTGATGATGAGATTGTTGGCGGTAACTGGTAATTGTTGTTTAGTAATGAGGTCTTGGATAGTTTCTTTGACAATTTTTTGGTTGGTAGAAGTGAGATCTTTATCAACTTTGGCATAGAAAGCGGTGTCAGAAAGTTGCCGAAAAGCCTCTTGTCGGTAAAGGTCGGTCCGCCAAACAACTACCGCCCCGCCTTTGTCGGCCGCTTTGATAACAATGTCGCGTCGTTTGCTAAGACTTTTGAGCGCTGCCCATTCTCCTGTTGAAAGGTTGGAAATTTTGGTGTGGCGGTTAAATTTAAGTTTTTGGACATCGTGACGACATTTTTTGACGAAAAAATCTAGAGAAGAAAACTGGCCCTCTGGGGGAGTCCATTTTGATTTGCGAACGTTGTAATTAGTTTTGACACTTAACTGTTTTTCATTTTCCCAAAACTACTACAAACAAGTAAATGGAGTCGCCATGGGCACCAAAATGGGACCAAGCTACGCTAACCTTTTTGTAGGCCACATCGAAGACAAAATTTTTTAATCAGTACCACGGAACCAAACCCGAACTCTACGGCCGTTACATCGATGATTGCATTAGCGCTACCTCTTCCAGTAAAGAGGAACTTAATCAATTCATAACTTCTGTCAATACTTTTCATCCAGCTCTAAAATATACCTGGGAAATTTCCGAAACCTCAGTCGCTTTTCTTGACATTAATATTTCAATCAACGGTAACAGTTTATCCACAAGTGTGCACTACAAACCTACAGATTCCCACAGTTATCTGTTACATTCATCCTCACATCCATCGCACGTTAAAAACGCCATTCCGTATTCTCAATTTCTCAGACTTCGACGTCTATGTAGTGATGACTCTGATTTTTCCAACAAATCAGAAGAAATGTGCCAGTTTTTCAAGAAACGTGGGTACCCTGACTCTGTTGTTAATACGGGCCAACAACGTGCACAACAGATCGACAGACAGTCAGCACTACAAACGCCACAGAAGGAAGAGAACGAGAGAATTCCATTCACCCTCACTTTCCACCCACACAACAACACAGTCAAAAGCATCATTTTAAAAAATTTCAAATTACTCCAAAACGACCCCGAAACTGGCAGAATTTTTTCACAACCCCCACTAATTTCATTCAAACGTGACAAAAACATAGGCAACTTTCTAGTTACGAGCGCACTGAAATCTGACGATGTACCGGGAACTTTCAAATGCACACGCACACGATGTAACACTTGTCCTTTCATTCACAACGCGGACAAAATAACAGGACCCAAACGATCTATTAAAATCACTGATCGTTTTACATGCACCTCCGTAAATGTTATCTACTGCATTACATGTACTTTTTGCAAAAAGATATACATTGGCGAAACAGAGAGGAGACTGGGCGACCGTTTTCGTGAACATCTCCGAGACGTTGAAAAAAATGACAAAGACGCATCCAAACCAGTCGCGCGCCATTTTAATCTTACTAACCATTCTAAACAACACATGACAATCTGCGGCCTTTCCCTACACCAGGGTAACACAGAAAGCCGTAAAAACCTAGAACAAAAAATCATCTTTCAAATCGGCACTCTCAAACCCCACGGAATCAACGAACGCTTTTCATTCAACTAATCTACATTTGTTTTTCACGTCACCAAATTTCCACCAATAGCGTAGCTCCACCGCTTACTATATAAAACCACACACTACCCACAATTCCTTGATTCGCTCCGACGAAGGGCTAGCGCTCGAAACGTCAGCTATTTGAATCTTTTTACGGTGGTCAATTTACCTTATCGACTCAGTCGATAAAACTAAATTCTCATAATAATATAGGTCATTTTCAATGCTGTCATCAACACTTGTTTTTTTTCCTCAGTTGGAGATGATGCGATCATTGAAGGCAACCAATGGTAAACCACTGTGCAACAACTTTCGACCAGTGAGGCCTTTGAATGGACGGAAATGCTTCAAATGGCCTCGGAATCTCTTTTAAACCACGACGTAGCCTATAAACACGTCTAACTTAAGCGTCGTTTTATAATAGGACCTGCATCCCGCATGAGTACCCGGTGGGGGGAGGGGGAAGTGAGGGTACTCCCATATAAAAATGACGGGGGCGCTCGTCCGAAATTTTCGATAAACTCCCTAAAAGGTCCCAAAACCGTGTTTGATGGGCGTGGCTCAAATTGATTTTTTCCACTAAGAGGTACCAATTGACCGTGAAGTTAACAATACGTAGATGTATACTTCTTTTTATTGATGAGTCACTATGAATGAGACAACAATAAGAACAAGTTGACTGACAAATAGTTCTTGACATATTTTTTGAACTCAATTCTAACGGTGGTCATGCATGACTGTTAGATTTTAGCACCCTAAGCGGTACCAACCTACAAATTTTGACCCCTAACAGGTACGACTAATAACCCCGTCACTTTTATATGGGAGTCCACATGGGAAATAGTAGAGCTGTGATCGACTTGTGCCTTTTTTGTCGCACTTTTCGGTGCAACTTTTGTCGCGCGCAAGTTGCATCTTCAAATCGCGTGTGTAAACTAGCGGCGATTTCAGTGCGATTTGGGCGCGATTTGTCACGCGATGTCGCAGAGGCTTCGAACATGTTCGAATCCTGATTCAACTTGGCGGCGATTTTTGGGAAATCACAGCAAATTAAAGTAAATATTCGAATCGCACAGGAAATCGCCGCTAGTTTACACTTGCGACAAAAGTTGCATTGGAGAGCGCGACAAAAAATCGCATCAAAAATCGCATGTGTAAACGGGCCTTAAAGGCCCGGACCAACTAATATGTTTATGCACAAGAAGTCATAAATGTTTAAGCAGTCACTTTTAGCGTACTGTCAATTTTTTTTGAACCAGTTTAACAATGACACGAACTAATGATCTAGAAGAAATATGTTTTCTAGCCGAGATTCCCTTTAATATTTCAGCGGCAGAAAACTTCAGGGAAAGGAATCTTATCCCGGGGGGGGGGGGAGTTACTCAACAAAGTTTTGTACGGGGATGCTCCGCCCCAAGGTCCAAACCCTTACCCTTTCATATACCGATTTTGACAGAAAAGGCGCCCCTTTCATATACCTTCCATTGAAAATGGTACCCCTTTCATATACCTTTCATTGAAAGTGGTACCCCTTTCATATAGCCTTTACGTGCGTCTGTTTGATATATTTTGAAAGGCGCTTTTTATAATACTTAAATGGCAGTTTTCCCTACCCATTTATATACTTCAGCTTGTGTTTTCCCTACCCTTTCCTATCTTCGTGAAATCCGTACCCTTTCATATACCTCCAGCCTCAAAAAGGTACCCTTTCGGGCGGAGCATCCCCGTATAACCCATTATAGGGAGCACCCCTCCGGAATCTTATCCTCAACTTTACTAGTTGCTTTCGCCTTTTCGAAAATCATAACGCACCTTTGTTTGAACCTAAAAAGAAAAGAATAGGCGTTATATTTTGCGATGTTACCAAAGTTTGAGGCGATATTATGCATTTTAAGATGACTGAGGTCTTCCGAACAGCTTTCCACTGAAACGATTCTTTGGGCGCTCTCCGTGAAACGACACATAAAGCTTCGACTGTAAGTACCCCATACACTTTACTAGAACTAGCAGTAATCAAAGATTAATAAGTGCGTTCGAAGTTCAATGAATTTAGCTAAAATCGTAGGAAAAAGATAGGAGCAAATTAGTCGAGACATTAATTGAGAAACACGAAGTATTTAAACAGCAACATGAACAACAGTAATTTTAATAGTGAAACCAAAAAATGAAACAAAACATGTCTATCTACTTAGTTACAATGTAGTTCATATACTGATTGTGCGAGACTAATTTTGTAACAGTAACATGAATGATAGTAACTTGAATAGTTGCAAGGGAAAATGTAACAAAGCATGTAAATTTGGCGCAATGGCCACCAAGTACATATACAATGACTCGGTTTGTTTGGTTTGTATTTGTGACCGCTATGGGTCAAAGCACAATGGCTTGGTTGATTTGCTTTGAGACAACTTTGGGTCAGAGTAATCGGTTGATTTGCTTTGTTGTTCGGCAAACTCAACTGAGGACATTAATTCAAAGCAGGAAAGCAGCGAAGGTCTTCGGTTTGTTTTGGGACGCCGACGTCAGGCTTTCCACATGCTCTTGGAGTACTAAAAACTTTCCTGGTAAGGCTTTGACAAGTTGAAGCGATGAACTTTTTAAGAAACATCGCATGAAGTTTGAGAAAAATGATTGTACTTACCGAATAATCCAAAGATATCCACGCTACGGACGCACGAGGTATTTTTCAGCTGAAAAGGTGGAGCCGCAATTTTTTTGGCCAGTTTTTGGGCTTAAAATTGGTGCGCGTGCATAATAATTATTCAAAATGGCGCAGATTTTGAACATCGCCCGTCCATCGAACCAAAAAATCTCTATTCTTCACGCCTGGCATGCACAGGTTTCCCATCGACCACAGGATAGCCAAATCCCGTTGAAATTAGGATGGCGTTCTCCTAACGTCGAACGCAATTAAGTTCTAGCATTCCAAACACACCTTAATTTAAGCCGCACTAAGTGTGTCTTCAGCCGAGGCGTCATAATCTGCTTTCAGTGTCAAGAACTGTTAGAAAATTGAAAGGAAACCATGCAGAAAAAATACTAATTAATTAATTACTAATGGGATTAAATAACCTTCTGTGACCACAAGGATTAAATCTCCAAATGAAGCCGTACTTACAGTAAAAGCTTTATGTGTTCTTGACAAATAAGCTTTTTGACTTGTCAAAGTCACACTAAATTACGTGACATTGCCCCATATTAGAAACGAAAATAACTAATATAGAGAAGATAAATAGAGAGAGTACCAGAGTCGCGGATACATGAGCGAACAACATACGTGTTTAATTTACATTGTTTTCCCAGTGAGATCGGACGCCAGCTCACATAAAGGCGCCTTTGGCTGCCGCTATCAGTCCATTTTCATCTCACTGTTAGCTACTGTTAACCACCTAACCCATCTAATGATATGTGATTAGTTGTTATGTTTGTTACTTTAAGAAATAAGAAAGTACGTGGTCATGTTTTAGCTTTGAAAATATATAACGCAGGGCCCGTTTTTGTAATTTCAAAATTCATGTCATTGCGTTTTTCCAGCTTGTCACCGACCGAGTAGGTAAGGTAGGGGTAGATTAATGACTGGTTAAAGGAACAAGCACTGTCTCGGCTGATACATCGTGTTTTCATGACATTATGGCCAGGTGCTTGCATTACGCTTGCTCTATTATCTTCAGTGATATATAACTAGAAAAAAATCGCCGAAAACACGATGAAAGCAAAGAAATATTACCAATTTAAAGAGACAAAATGTTACCGCTAAAAAAGTCAAAATTTCACAAGAATGGCAATCAAATTTGATGAACTGTAATCCACTTCAAACCTTGAAATCCTGCAGTTAATGATCTCCAAACTACTGCCACTCTTTTGTTCTATAGAATCTTTTTATCCTATTCAGTTGTATATTTGGTGGCATTTTCCGGTATAACATGGAAATAAGTTTTAAAAGCGAGTGAAATTTTGTTATTCCGGCGTGTTTAATTTGGTCAATTTTTTAAATTATGCCAATATACTTCTTACTCAGCAATGTTAAATATATGATCAATATGTTGTTTTCAATTTAGGTCACCTTCAATCATTGATATTCCAAGATATTTAACCATGTCTTTTAATTCAAGAAAAACGAATTTAGTTTCACAATGTTGTTATATAGTTACTCAAAAGTTTGATTCATAAGAAATAGTGTTTTGATATGGTGGAAAAATACGGAAATTCGATTCAGTTATATTTTACGTCAATTTATTGGCTCTTAAGTGTAGTTAATTAATCCATTGTTTCCAATAGACCATTTTACTTAAGGCTTGCTAGTGTTTGTTTACCCAATTCAGATCATGTGATGTTACTCTAGAGACTGGTTTTTACAAATTTTGTCATATTCGCGTGTATATGAATGCATGACTTTTTTAGAAATATAGAGAGCAATTCTCTGGTGAAAAACGTTGTTATGTTATGATCACAACACAACAAATGATCACCATACAACAAATATAAAAACAATATAAATTTGCCACACGAAAACACCTTCAGTTGTTTGTTCATGGCACAGTTCAATTAGCAGTAATTGATATATTTTCGTTTCATAAGTTCATTCTTTGCCAGCCTTCATCCACCTAATTCAATTCAAGCAAGTAGATCGCTTTAATTAATTATATACGTATTTCCCCTGGTTTGAGAGTTATTTCTGCAGTATAATAAAACGTCTACGTGATTCGTGTGAACCAAACAAATAGAGAGACTTCAATATTGGGCGACATGGAATGTTGAATCCAATATTATGTCGAGTTCTTAATAAAATGATTACAAACCCGAGCTTCGGGTCGTGTTCGCAAAGAGAATCATTCCTTCAACAACGAACAACGAACTCATTCCCAAGGGTAGGAAAATTTTAGCTTTTTTATAGCTAATATTTATTTTTTTTAAATCCTTTTGCAGGTGCAACAATAATCTTGATAATTTATGCAAAGTTAATTTCTGTTGTCTGTAACATTAAAAGGGGTAGTATCATCTATTTGTCGGTGTCACTTTAAAAAGTCAAAAAGCTTATTTTTATCAAAGAAACCCTAAAAATAATTCTCTAGTTTTGTTAACCATTACTATACTAGTTCACTGAACCTATAAATACGTATATTTAGCTGCGGATGGCCGGGATGGAAATGGTTGCAACTTGAAAACAATAGCCACCTTTTTTCAAGTTTTTCCCCTGCGTCTTGAATAAATCAGTTAAATCTTATTATGGTTTGCAATCTTTCTTCCAGGAATCACCTCTTATATTTTCCTCTTGGAGCATTTTGTTTGAGAACAAAGGTACTTAGTCAAATATTTAGAACAGTTTTGACCAAGAAGAGCAAAATCCGCGTGACAATGCCCCTACGAGGCATTAGCTATAACCAATACTTGTACTGGATATATTTCAAAGACCCTTGTCTCATGCAAAAATCAGTTTAGCAGAAAAATAAAATAACGACCAGGGATATTTTAGTTTTTTAGCCGAATAAGCCCTTTTATTCAAGTTTAGTTTACGAAAATAATCCTCCGCTTTTAAAAAAGACTGTTTTTTGGGGGAGATGGATTTATTTACTCAAAAATGAACGCGATACGTACATGAACACGTTTTTGTTAACCAACAATATTTTCCCCCAGTTATTTCCGGAAGTCACATATAGTTTCCAGATAGCATCTTTCTCCTGATTGGAGTGGAATTGTGAATACAACAATATGGATTCCAAAGTGTGTATTGTTTTACTGGCAGCTTGCAGCATTGCATCCGGTAGGTCACATAATTTTTGTTGCGTGAAATCCAGTTCCGTTTAATGCATGCTCATTTGAACATTAAACACAAAATAGAAACGGGTCCCCTGAAAAGACTTTAAAACAATCGGCAGAGATTAACAACATCAAAAAAGAAAATACCTGTTACCGCAATTATTTAACAGACTATTGGTCTTGGGTGAGGGGAAAAAAAGAATAAACAATTAATTAAGAGCGGTCACACACCACAGTATACTGACGACATTTCCCATGCATGGTAAATTGTGGCGAGGTAAATCATCAGTTGGATTTTCGTAACTCATAGTACTTTCCACTTGTGTCAAACGGAGCATCGTGATTGATTCTAGCTTCTTATTCTGGCTTTCTTTAGCCTAGCTGCGCTTTCTTTTGTCATGGACGCCTTTTTTGTTCTTTTGGATTTTTCTACGTTATCTATGGAGAATTAACCACGTATCTCGGAGTAGTCGGTCACACATACTAGATGCATTTACAATGCATCAAATGTATGTTGTTGTCTGCACATTCGTGAACCATAACTGTGTTTTACATTATTGCACTTATTTATTTATTTATTTATTTATTTTAATTACAACCATTAATAAATAAGTGCGATGTTTGCTAGCTGCGGTAGAGTGAACAAATGTAGAACATGATGATATGGAGTCAAATTGATGATCCTCGCATTGATATTAGCAACATAAAGTGTCCCTCAAAATATCGTAATTTCGCTTTCCTAATCTCAAATGCCAAATGACACCAAATATACAACTAAATCGAATAAAAAGTTTCTACAGAACAAAACAGAACACGTAGTTTGGGGATAAAGTGAAGAATTACAAGGAAGTGGATTACAGTTTATCAAATTTGATTTTGTGATAGGCAGCCAAATAATCAAAATTTCCATTCTGGTAAAAAAAAAACATTTTGAGTATTTGTTAGCAGAATATTGCGGGGTCTTTAAGTTTCTACCACTTCTCACTATTTCAAGACGATAAAGAAAGCTTCTGGCCATACTCCTCAAAACACGATACTGTATATCAACCGGGACATCCTTTAGTAAGCAGTTGCAACTGCTTCATGTTGCTAGCCGTCCTTCACCTCGCCTTCCTAGCGCCTGCCATGCATGCAGGCCACATGTTGCTGGTATCACTGCGAAGATAATCAATTTCACTCAAGTAAAATAAATGAAACTTCGTTTAACGAGGGTGACCAACCTGTGGTCCTCGAATTCCAGATCGAATTTGAATTTAGAAATGTTTCATAGTCCGCAATTGACATGTATAATCATTGCACATATTCATTGTGCATACTGTTTAGCTTTATTTTCTCAGAATTACTGGTATCACGTTACCTCGACTCTCTATAAGCCGGAGACCTCTCTAAGACGGACAGTTGGGGCCGGTCCCGACTGTGTCCGTCTGAGAGAAGATTGACTGTTTTTACATTTAAAAAATAATTGAAAAAAACTTAAAAGTTTTGTTATTGTTGTTGTCGGTTGTTATTACTATGCAGTTATTTTTAAAAAGCCTGCAGCTATAATAAGAAGTTTTCAATATCAAAAACATAGTTTATTGGCGCCCACTTTATTTTGCTGATTTTAAAAACCAATTGGATGTTGTTTTTGTTATCGTCGACTGATAGCACTTAACGAGATCCTAATTAGTCTGGATATAACGAAAACCGATTCTAATATCAAGTGTTTCATTATTGTCACTGGTAAGGGAAATAATAACAAGAAGCTGTACACAGCTTGAACTCGTGGCGTCTTTAACCCATTGCAGTATTGATTTCCGAGTGTTTTAAGTACTTTTATCGAGAAACATACAATTATGTTTAAAAAGTAGGACTACACTACATGACACTACATTCACTGCTTTCAGTTCAGAAGCCCGAACACCTAAAACCATGATCGCTAAGCAAATGGCAAGATATATAAAACACTAATGTGGCACACACACAAAATAGAAACCTCAGAGGGCAAAACATAACTCGTTGGCTACGCCACGAGCTAGTGAAAAAAAAAACAAGAACCGTCGACTTCAAATAATTGTGAAACTTTGTCTAACATGATTTTACAGCCAAAAATAAAAGAAATGGAAGCAAAATAAAGTAAAGTAACAGTACTGTAAATCAATCAATCAACTTTGTTTAACGAGGGTGACACTTTATATGCGACTGACAAACTTATGGCCTTCGAATTCCAGGTCGAAAAGGAAAATATAAATATATAAACTTAAACATTATGAATCATTTTTACTTTTAGCCCCCGATCATATTTTCCTTTTTTGTCGTAAGGATCAGTTTAACATTTCGCTTGTTTCACTTTAAGCGTTATTGCTGATCTACAATAAAAATTTACAGCTGACCTGTTTAATTAATCGAGAAATGAATGGGAAAAACTAATAAGGTATCTGTTATTTTCAGGCAAAAAGCACTGGGGATACGAAGAGACAGGTACAACACTGGTATATATGTATGAAGCTTCGGACCAACCATTTTACTCTTATTAATATAGCTGCCAGTACTTTAATTTTTTTTCTGCTTGGCGTGGTTTGCTAACGAATAATTTTTCTGTATTAAATATGCGAAAGGGGTATGAAGTAAAACACAAAAAATGCCCATTTATCATTTTTGAAAAAAAAAGGGTTAAAGATGGTCCAAAGGTAATGAAACATCATGCATGTATTAACTCACTGTGTCCTCAGTTTTCCCCTTTGAGTGAAATATGATATAATCAAGGGGGAATTTTTGACTATATTTATACATGCACTATAAATCATAAACTATAGGGAAGATATCAGTGACGTCAACAATTGATATTAACTGTGCCAACCAGCTGAGCCTTATTGGCTGCCGAAACAAAGGGTTCTTTTGTTCCAGTGGTTGGCACATTTGAATAACAAAAAGAATGTTTGTAAACAGATATCATCCCATAAACTGCCCATGTAGTACTATCCAACATTAAAAATGTATTTCCCTTGGGGCACGCATAACGGTATGCGTGTCATATGCACAGGAGTGGTATTTATACCACTCCTTGATTCACATTCGTTATTGAAGCCTACCAGTATTCTTACGACGAGGTTGTTCCTCGGGGCTACTTTTCATATCTACATATTTTTCTGGCCCAGGTTATTATCATTATACGCACCAGTTATGTACAAATTGTGTTTACGATATACTGCAATCGCAGCATGTATTTCATCTTAGTTAGAATACATCATATTTATATTGTATCTTTGATATATGTACACATTCTGTAGCAATAAAGATTACTGGCGGGCCCTCCTCCAACTCGTGTGAGTGTTACATTGGAAATGATTTCTGTGCGGCTAAGCGTAGTGCAAGAGAACAGAATAACTCTATTTCGCAGATTTCTGCTGCATCAATTGACATCATTGTATAAGTCGATATTACAAACATTTTTCTAAACAGAAACGCTTTGGATGTCCTCCCCTGCAATTTTCTAAAATATACGAGTAGTTTTTTAATGCCGTCCCCCCAAACTTGGGTTACAAAATCATAACCCCTCAAAATCGACATAGCCCCCTCAAGACAAATTATGAATGCTCCCTAAACAATAACGGTTTTGCGTTTATAATAAACCTACTATAAATAGCAGCTTTAATCTCATTCACCCTAACTGCTCATTTATATCGTCAGCCGCACGATATCTGTTTTACGTCAATTCAATTTCTGTTTTTACAAACAAAAAAAAGTAACAACATCATTAACCAATTTAATCTCCACCAATCAGCATTCTGCATCGATTTTTGACGCAGATATTTAAATTCTTGAGACATCGCTATCCCTCCTCCCTCTCCCCTTCTTTCCCAAGAGAGCTTGCATGCTACAGGGTTAATATTATTCCATTACATAAAAAAAATGGTGTTGCTAGGGACCAATGACGCCATTAAAATGGCGGCCAAGATGGCCTCCGTCTTGGAATTTACTGAAAACGTTTCATGATACTGAAAACTTTTCCTTATACAATTGTAAAATATGATAAGATTCTTTTGTTTTAACTTTGAGAAACTTTGATTGTTTTCAGATTTTGGCCCTGGAGACTGGGGAAGAATGGCGCCACTGTGTGCAAGACAGTCCCAGTCTCCAGTTAACATTGTATCAGGGTCGACCCACATCAACGCATCTTACCACGGCCTGGTTCTTAACGTTGCTCAAAACAAAAATGGTGCAGTTACTGGATCATTAAAAAACAATGGTCATGTCCCTACAGTGCTTGTCGATAAGACCAAAGGTGGAGTTACTCTAACCAGGGGTCCTCTAAGACAAATCTTGTACAGATTACAGCAGTTTCACTTCCACTTTGGATGTAACAGCAGTGTTGGTTCGGAACATACCGTGAACGGAAAGCATTTCGCTGGGGAGGTTTTAAAATTTCTTTTTTAGATTTGTAAATAACAAAAGCAAATTTATCACTTAGAAAATTGGGTATGGAATGTAATGATAATAGAGAAGTGTGTGCCCGCCTGTCATACATTTTCTTATAACAATCGTGATTTTTAAAATCTTTATAATAATTAATTTCAGGAGATTTCTCCGTAACTTCACATTCTTTCCAAATGCAGTGTGATGGATCTATTTATTTGCCCTGCGTTACAATATTCAAACCTTGTTATAACTTCAATAGATAGCCCATGGTGTCCTCTGCAAGATAAGATGGTCACGTGTCACATGATGTAAAATGACGGCATTTTGTTTTTGAGGAGCCATCTTGGATTTTTGGATTCCAGCAAATCACTTTTATTGATATAAAATTAAGCAAAACCAATAAAGGAATGCTAAAATAGTTTAGAAAAGTGATAATACCAAAAACAAAAACACTTACATCATATAGAATTTAACCATTATTAAATAAAAGAACTCCACAGTTCAGTCGATTTACAAAAAAAAAACATGGTTGCCATGGAGACATCACGCATCGTAGGAAATGTGTCCGAGTAAAAGCCTAAGCCCCCCAAAGTGAATGTCACTAAAACATTTTACATTGTACACGCGATCATGGTTAATATTTTTCAATTTTTATCCGGTGCTTATTTTGTTTATCGATAGATGCACCTGGTTTTTTACAACTCTCTTTATGGAAGTTTCCATGTGGCCGCCTCCAAACCTGAAGGCTTAGCTGTTATTGCAGTGTTTCTAAAGGTAATTGACTGAAAATCTCACCTACAATTTGATACAATTTGATACAATCCATACAATTTGAAAAAAAGAAGAACATATTGGATTTTTTTCATCGATATGTCGGGGGTTGGGGGTGGTGTAGTGGTGAGAGCATTGGCCTCCCATCTATCAGTGGCCATCTATGTGCCTGTCTGTGTGAGTTGAGTTTCATTGTTTTTTGTTCTCGTCCCTGCTCGGGGACAGGGGGGAGGGAGGGGGGTTCTCTAGATCCTCTAGTTTTTCCTCCTTGCTAAAAAACAACGTTTAGTCAGTTTTAATTCGATCTGCAGTCCGAGAGCCAAGGGTTTGTTAGTCGTATGTTGGCTGTTAAGTGTTGTAACCATTGTGACAAGTTGATTTACTAAGTTTCAGTTAACGAACCCGCTTTTGGGGCTTGGTCCATTCGGGAAACGAATTCCCACACGGACTCAGTGACCCCCTTCATAATTATTATACGTTAGTCCTAAAAATGTCAGTGGCCACCCCTTATTTTTAGGACTAACGTATATGAAGGGGGTCACTGAGTCCGTGTGGGAATTCGTTTCCCGGTCCATTCGGTCCATGTGAGTAAGCTGTTTATTGATTTTCAAAATCCTCTGTTTCTGAAAACACATGAAATGTGATGAAACGTTTAGAATGGGTTCAATCCAAAGACGATTGTTATAGACGACTTTCTCACCAATCTTCTGGGCCACTTTTAAATGCCAGATATCTCATTAGTCAGGGATGTCAACAGTAATCCTTTCAAAGACGATTATTTTTACCCGATCAATCATATTTAACATCGGCGTATGAGACAAATTTTGTCGGGGGTGTGGGGGAGGGGAGAGGGTTGAGCATGAGCTGAGCATGGGGGCGTTCAAAATGTTGCGAATTTCTTCAGAAAATCGAGATCAACATTTCAAAAAGTCAAAAACATCAAGCTAGATGAAATTTACTTAATGGTAAACAGATTTACCATTCTGGTTTGTATAGTTCTGATTGCAAAGTGACAGCATCGAAACGAATTAACTACAGAATGACATTACATTCAGAAACATGCTTTACAACATCTGGCAAAACCAAGCATGTTGGAGTAAGAAATAGGTTCTTAATTTAACTCTTCAGTTATTTTCCCAATATCATATTGCCACCTTTTTAATTCTGTACTTTAGGTTGATGGAGGATTTAGTGAATGGATGGAAGATATCGTCGTAGCATTGAGGAATGTAAAACGCCCTAATGGTAAAAATATATAAGGCAGTTCTTTATTAGTTTCACTGATATTGTTTTAGCATTGATTTCTGCCAATTATCGACACATGGGTTGGGGGCATAGCCACGGTCAAGCCCAAATCATACCTTCCAGAAGGACGTCGGACACCTTATTGAGACTTATATAACGGAGTAACTGGTTAGCTTTCAGTTGAGGTTGGGGATAGCAGTTTATATAGTTAAATTTAGGACTAAGCAACCCGAGAAGCTAGGTGGTACAATGGTACGGTAGGCTATGTAAGCCTAAGCCTAGCTGAGGTCATAGGTTCAATTCTGAGTGGGGATTTAAGATTTTCTTTTTTACACTTAAAAATTTATTGAAAATAAAATTCTAAGTGTTGACATTGTTACGTTATATAAGTCTCAATAAGGTGTCCGACGTCCTTCTGGACGGTATGATTTAGGCACAACCCATAGCCACCGTATGACGATTGAATGTATGTCACCTGACAAATACTAGTATAGCTTTTTATTATTATGTTGATTGAAGTAAAGGAGATCCAATTAGATATAATTAGACCACATCTTTCCAAAAAAAAATATTTTGGCTTAAAGAGTGCCCAGCGAAAATCTATTTGTCTTTTAATTTTTAAAATACAGGATATTTTAGCATGGTTAGATCTCGTTCACGTTATAACTGAACTTGCATGAACTTGCCACTAAGACAAAAAGTGCTTTCGTAGCTGAAAAATTCAAAAAATCGACATATAATGCAGCTTTTAAATTAATAATACGAACTATATTAAGGTGTCAGAGGGAGCGTAGCCGAGGGTGGAACTCTCGACTATTTCTGATCTGGTTTTTGAATATAAATCATTTGTTCTTTCTTGAAAGAGATCACCTACAGACTGGAAAACAGCATACCTTTGGCCAAACTTGTTCCAGACTTGGCTTCCACTAACGCACCCTACTATACCTACAAAGGTTCCCTTACTACCCCACCCTGCTACGAATCAGTCCAGTGGATTGTGATGAAAAACCCAATATCAGTCGCTGAGTCTCAGGTAAGGCGCACTTATGTTTATTCAAGGGGCCGGGCCGACGAGTTTGCCCTTACTCGTCGTCTGTGAAAAAACGACCAATTTCTGATGCAAATGAAAAAGAACAGCAAACACAACAACGCTTGATTCAACAAGTGGCTGGAAATACTTGCCCGAGAAAATTAACCACCGAAACTCCGCTTGAGCGAGAACGGCGACTTGAAATTCAGCGCGATCGAGCAACGACGAAACAACGAGAGCATCGATTACAAAGACTTCGAACAGTCCAGGCACAGCGTTTGAGTAGGTTCAAACGCCTTGCATCCTCCCCGAGCTTCGCGAGGTTCTGCGAGACACGTATTTCTAGTTCTATAATAAAATTATAGGGGGGGGCAACTTGGTGGCGTGGTTAGGGCGCCAGCCTTGAAATCCGGAAGTCCCGGGTTCCAGACTCGCTCTAACTACTAGCTGGAATTGTTTCACGCTAGACCCGAGTTGAAATCTTCGGCCACGCTACGCTTGTAAATATAAAAAAGGAATAGTGTTAGTCTACTCATCACTAACCAAATATAGACGACGGCCATGAAACTTGGAAACCGATTAATGCTGATTTCCTCTCTGTCAATTAGAACAAAGCTAGGTATCATCATGTAACCCTATAATACAATGTTATAATTAATCGTATCAATAACAAAATTCTCGATTATGATTGGTCATCCGCGCGCCTATTTCTCACATATTGGCGCGCGGTCACGTGGGTGTCCAATTACAGCTATCCAATTACAACTTTTTGTAATTGGATAGCTGTAATTGGACACCTACGTTGCGCGCGCGTCAATCAGGTGCATTTGAATGGACTCGTTTTTGCTGTTTTCCTTCTACTTTCAAACTGACAGAAAATATCCAAGATGTTTTTAGTACAAAAGAGTCGACATAGCTTCTTAATCTCGAATTTGGTTATTGATGCGATTAATTAGTAATTGAACTTCGTGTCGTACAATTCAGGGGTAATCGTGCTCGTAATTTCAAATCGTCCTCGCGCTTCGCGCTCGGCCGATTTGAAATTACTCTCCCGATTACTCCCTGAATTGTATTACACTCAGTCCAATTACTATTACTAATCATTTTCAGGTAAAATGAAATATCCAGGTCATTTTAAATGCTGTCATCAACACTTGTTATTTTCTCTCAGTTGGAGATGATGCGATCATTGATGGCAACCAATGGTCATCCACTTTGCAACAACTTTCGGCCAGTGAGGCCTTTGAATGGACGGAAATGCTTTAAATATCCTTGGAGTCCTCTTCTAAACCACGACGGAGCTTAAAAACACGTCTAATGCTGTGTTCGCAATCAGGACCGAAACTTTTAAAGTTTACTATGCTATTCCTGAGAACCGTGCTATGATTACTTAAGTTAATACAAATACAAAATAAAGACAATAAGTTAACTAAGTTAATAAAAATACAAAATAAAGATGATAAGTTAACTAAGTTAATAAAAATACAAAATAAAGATGATAAGTTAACTAAGTTAATAAAAATACAAAATAAAGATGATAAGTTAATTACTTACTACTAGACAATAGTAAAAAAACTGCATTACGCGTCATTTAATGCATCATTTAATTGTTGTTTCTAATATCTACACTATTTGATTTTTATTAAATTCCTTGAAATGCCATTCCAGAGAACAGATCCTCTCTATATATCCACGCCATATAGTTACCGTACTAGTTTTGTATTGTAGCTGTAATAGTAGTGTCATAGTAATGTAGTAATGTATTATTAAATGTGGTTTTAATGCTGCTCCAATGTAAGTAGATATAAACACTTATTTATAAGCAATTCCACATGTCATGTCGTCTGCTTTTCAAAAAGTTATTGTTGTTTAAAAAAATGATTTGACGGCTCTAAGACAATTTTTATTAAATAATCATTAACTTATCATTGAAATCACTACCTGAGGTCGATATGGGATCGTTCCAAAAGGCATAACCAGGCTGTGATAAACACAACTTTGAAACACCTGTTGGACTATCTTTCGAGAAATTCCGGATACACTGATATACATACTTTATTTATTTATACACGGTAAAATCTTCAGTATTACATTTTAATAAGAAAGTATTAAGAACTTTAAAATAATAGCGGAGCCGTCGCAGCCAAAGGCCCACTCGCGGAGCTCCATACCATGCCCGTCATTTTTCATGGTCATGCCTAGCGGAATGTTTCGCAGGCGCGTACGACGTCGTGTAGGGTTAGCTCGCGAGCGCGTACCACGTCGCCCAACATGCGCGTACGACGTCACGCAACATCCGGAATTTTAGCAATTTTGAAACCAAACCGAGGCTTTGCGTTTCGCGCGCTTCCGCAGCAAGTCAAGCGTTTTTTGAAGACGGATGTGCTTATTTTAAAACCTGATTTCATCTTAGGACAAGCTAGTAGATCATCGAAGCATTTGTTTAGAGCTAAACTCCTTTAACCAACTGACTGCCGTACCGACCAAAACCGGCCGTGATTTTGCAAGAATCCACTGTCCTCTTATTGATAATAAATTTCGTCATAACATTGTCAAAGTAACAACAAACTTTCCATCAATTGTTCAGATATTAAATTTGACGCCAATTATTTGACATCAGAATCCATTTATATTTTTTATACAAACACTGTGCTTGCCCAATTTTAAAAATGGGGAAATGAAAGATCTAAATAGTGCTAGCAATTGAACTGTAAAACGTGTGATCGAGCCAACATACTCCATAATCAATATTTGGCTAATCCCAAAAAATATATGAAACTTGGTGTTTTAAAAATAAGCTCATATAACTTCATTTAAATCCAGTTGTAAGTTCCCCTTAATGAGTGTTATAATAATGGTATATAAAAACGTTTAATGAAAGAAAATGTTTCATTAATTTGCTTTATATAATAAACACGTAAAAAAGTTTAATATTTGACCACAGAGTTATCTAAAATGTGTCAGGCTTTCCAGAAAAATTGGCTCCTCTCGTCAAGTTCAAAATACATTATAAGTCAAGTTAGATATTAGGTGAAAGCATGCACGCCCTTTTAGAATAAAACAAATCCTGATGAAACAAAGATGACATCGACAGTCTAAAATAGGAATAATATTCAATGGTTCTTTTGCGTATTTAAACAAGGAAATATTTGGTGACTTTAAGTTTTGTAATTCATTAAATGAGGTTTGTGCTGTATTTCTCAATACGTAGCCTTTATTTCATTTTAGATAGAAAAACCATCAGAATTAACTCGTTAAATAACGTCCGCAAAAACCATATATTCTAAAATAGCGGTATGGTCACCGTTAGCAGCGTGATTTTTCTGTTCATAAAATTAGACTCTCCACACCAGAAGTATTCATTGCTATTTTGTTAAAAAAACACTTGATAGAGGCCCATGAACGTAGTTGAAGCTTTAAGTGTTTTTAACGTTCTGTTTTTGAATATTAGTCCCTTTATTAAATTTCTGTTTAATCACGGTTTGTCTCTGAGTAGTGGCAACAAATTTTACAGAAAAACTCTTCAAAATTACAGATTATACTTATGCGCGCGGTCGTCGGTTATTTTCCACGACGAAAAACGGCGTTAGATCATATTACACAAAAGTACTCAGATTGATCTCGCACATCCTTTGAAATAGCTTGAAAATCAGCCCACTAATAGATCATCACGTGATCAAACTATCGAAAACGTGATCGATTTTGTCATGTTACGTTGAACTTGAGTGAATGAATTTTAACTCTCAGTTGCCTATTACATGTATGTCTTCAAATACGGAAAATACTAATACATTTCTTGAACTTAAAAATTAATTATTCGCAAGTTCAACGTTACTGATCTTGTGGTCAGACTTGGGTTCAACAAAAATTTAATCACGCGATGAACTTTTTTTGTGGAGTGAAACCAACGGTTCGTGAAGCATGCTGCCTATCAAGCCATTTCAAAGGACATGCGGGACATTAGTAAGCCCAAAGTAGCGTTTGTCTACAATAGCTTCCGATTATGGACATATCCCTTATCAATTTCTCTGCGATGCGTTGACGGAAGACCTATGTGTCGAAGTATTACCCAAATATTTGGATAAGTTACGTATACCAAAATATACGTAATGAAATACATTTTTATTTATTGTACAAAAAAAAAACAACGTTCAAAACGTTAAAATGAGGAGGTTTCCAAACCTATCGCAATGGTAGGAAGTTTCTAGCTCTCGTTTAATATTTGTATAAAACGTATCCGAAAAAGTAATCAATCAGCATTTGGCATGAAATGATGTCATGCATTATAAGTGGAATAAACGAAATTCTAAAAACAAACGCTACCAAAAGCGTTAAATAAAATATACAGGAAGAAACTAATAGCACATTTGTATTTTTAGTTTGCATGGCTCCAAGATGATTTTTGGGATACAATGTTTGGTTGTTTGATGGCCTTCAACAGATCTGATCTCCTCCAAAAAATCCTTATAAGCGACTTCAATAATCTTTTGTGACTCAAAAGGTAACTCGCCGTTTGATAATAATGCCAGTTATTATTTATGGTTGCTGGGTGACCTGCAGACCGTAGTCAGTATTTCAACGGGAAATTGTTTAAAGCGTGAAGTGGCTGCATGAAGAGCCTTTTTGCTTTCAAGAAGTCCCTCTTTTGGTATTACTAGACTCACGCGTAGCTTTTACGTAAAAGAAAAAAAGTAAAACAATTTTAGTCTATTGTGTTTTCAATATTTATTTTCTGAAACGGTATAAAAGAAGCTTGCATTCAGCGTTTCGAGAGAGCAAATTTTGCCTGCAGAGAAACTCATCAGTGTACATCTTGTGAAAGACAGGATCACGTGTACAAAGTAAGTTTAAAATGTGATATGTTGCTTTCTGTTGAAAAATGTTCCCCAAACCTTCTTATACATTTTTTCCTCTTTCAAAAAAAAAATGCTAAGTTTGTTCAATACACATTTATTACCTCTAAGCTACCCCTACATTAAAAAAGTTTAAGATTCACTGCCGTCTACAAAAAAATCCGAAGTCGTTTTTTGTGATTATTTGAACTAATTTCGGCTTTGAAATGACAGTTCATTGATAATTATGTTTAAAAGTGCCATCAGTTTCAAGCCAAGTAAGCCGGCACTGAATGAATGAATGAATACCATTATTTAAGTGTCTATTTTGAAATAGCAGTAATAAAACTACTGAATAGAACACTATAAAATAAATGCATTTAATTCAGTTTAAGGTGAGATTGGTATTATGTCAGAAAAGCACCGTGAAAAGTACAAAGTAACCGGTTCCTTGGCTGAGCATTTAAAATCTTTTTGCATCAACTGTTGGTTGCTCTTAGGAGAAGCAGTTTTTCGCCTAATGTTTTTAAGAAATATTAGTTTTTAAGAACCGAGAACATTTTTATTGGCGTGAAGCTCATAGTATTTTTCCTTTGTTTTAATTCTGTTTATCTCAACTAGAGATGCGTTGGTTTGAGATTCTGGTTTTGGTGGGCGGATTCTGCTTGGTTTTCACCAAAGCTGAAATCGAGGCTGATGCCATGTTCGACGATTTCCTTGATGATCAACTTGATACTGTCCCTGTCGAAGAATCGTTCGTGGAGGACGCGGCCGATTACACAGCAGATGAAACTCCACTGAAGGAAGACCCGACGCCGTCAAAAAGACCCATTCGTCGCCCACGGCCATTAATTCTTCCGATTAGGATCCCTGGTAATATCAACAGCCTGGTCTTTAAAGCTTGCTACTGTTTCAGGCGCCGATGCTATGGTAAGTACAGATTGGTCGTAAAAAGTACTTTTAAGTAAACGATGAGCTACTTTTCTAGCTATACGGTCAAAGAATATCGTAATAAATAATAATTGATTTTTTTAGTACGTTTACCCTTTCTGTAGCGACGCTTAATTGCAAAGGTGTCAGCACTTCGTTAAATTGAACATAAGAAAATATGTAAACAAATATTAAATCAATCAATCAATCAATCAATCAATCAATAGATAAATAAATAAATGTGTAAAAATGAAAAAAAAAACCTTCAGCTGGGTCCCTGAAGAAAAAAAAACCACTGCATGTCTTGTCGAATTCTGCGCCGCTCAGGTAATATAATAAATTATTTCCTTCCACCCTCCTCTTTGCCTTTTGATTTCGTGTCCAAGCTCCAGTTCAATATCATGAAACCTAAACTGAGACTTCACGTTTGTCATTTCTTGAAGCCATATTTTAATTTAAGCCACAATTCAACCTGTAATAAACAAATAGTACAGGTAGCTTAGAAACCAGAATGTAGTGTGATGATATTGCTTTAAGTATTTTCACTGAGATTGGCACATACAGATTATCATAACGACAATTGGTCGCGAGTGAACTAGCTTTTGTTGAGGGCTTCTCCCAACCTCTAGAGAAAATAAATAGATCCAACATTGCTCGATAACTAATTACCCTTGTTATATAGGCTGCTTATTTATGTAGTCTCTGACGACTGAGTAACGTAGGAACCGCCGGGGATACTCCCCTTTATAAGTTATACAGGTATGTGCCGCTCCAAAGTCTATGGTTTTTGAGCCGTTTTGGTCTGAAAACCAGTATGGATTTTGACTATTATGGTCTGAAATGTAAGGGAACCGCGAGAGCGTATAAACATATTTTTGTTGTCATCTTCAAACGAAAAAAGGAAAGAAAAGAAACCAATACGATACGATACAGTGCGCAAGGCGCAAGTACCGATCCTCAGATACGCAAACAAGGTCTGAAAACGGCTATGGAAAATGGCGTCATTTGTCCTGAAATAGGGTCAGGATTTGGAGAAGTGGGTGGTACACCCCCACCGCCACAATTTCGAGGAAGGAACTGAGTCAGAAAAAGGGAACTTATGCAACCACGACGGCGACGGCAACGAGAACGGCACAAAAACAATAGGTTTAATGAGTAAAAACAATGTCTCTGCACGTGCGTTTTACATTTTAGTACGTTTTTTGCCGTTTTACCCTGCAAAACAACAACGTCAAATAATAAAATTATAGGTATTGGGAAAACGTGAGCACGCGACGTTAATTTTCCTTTCTCTATTTGAACTTAAAATTCGCCCCCCTACAATTCAGCTGTAGCTGGAAAATCCAGTCATATTAGACGTCATATCACATGTTTATTGTGCCTTTTCCCCCGATGTCCAGTGCCACTGCATTGGATGTCTCGTGTTCGTAAACTAATACCACGTTCACACCAACACTTAAACATGTTTAAATGTTGTTTAGTTTAAAACAGGTTTAGAAAAATACCTTCTAACCTGGCGTAATATTTGGAGGGAAATCTTTACTAAAATAAACTGTGTCAGGTAGTTTAAGGACGTTCGCGCTAAGGGACTGTGCAATAATTATCAGGGGGGGGGGGGGGGGCTGAAAAACTAGAGGGGGGGGGGGCATTACATAAAATTGCTGCCAAGATAGGGGGGGCTCAAAGTAAAATCACTCATTTGACAGAGGGGGGGCCTTAAGTTTTATTCGAAATTCGAGTTTATTGCATTGAAAGCTCAAAAAAGGGAAGCTGAACGCAATACCCTTCCAGACATTAACTGGACAGAAGAAAATGAAGTCAAATCCCTCACAGCAAGACAAATTAAGATCTACCTTAAGCAGAACAATCTTCATGTATCTGGAAGTAAAGCCGTGCTGGTAGCACGTGCTCTTGATTTCTCGCAAACTGGAACACGAAACAACGAAAGAAATAGTGTCAATGACAGTGACACAAAACTCCTATCCAGTGATTCCGAATACGACTCTGATTTTCACACAAGCACTTCCGAAAACAACTCTAATTTGGATTCAGATGACTCTGAAACGGATGGCTTTGTTGAACATTCATATGAGGTATTATTTGTTCCAGACGACGACATCCAACAAGTAAGCGTACGCTTACAGTAGCATGACAATATAAAAGGTATTTACTTAAAGGCATCTATGGTAATGGTGGCGGTGAGGGGTGGGTGCATGTGTGTTTGTGTGTGTGTGTGTGTGTGTGTGTGTGTGTGGGTGGGTGGGTGGTGGTGGAGGGGGGGGGGGGTGCGACGTTATTTTTAACATAACAGAGGGGGGTTAGAACTTTTTTTTTTGTTTTGGAGGGGGGGTACTGTCTAAGTTTTTGCTAGATAACTCTAGTTTTTCAGCCCCCCCCCCCCCCCCCCTTCCTGATAATTATTGCACAGTCCCTAATTGTTTATGTGCATCCTAACTGCGCACGCAATTCATGTCGCAACGCCATGCTACGTCATGCACGAGCGCGCGCGGTGTCGGTGTGAATGGAGACAATATGTTTCGGCAAATATTCCACTTACTATATAAAGTACGTTTAAAGTCATGATTAGCTCTAGCCTTGTTCGATCATTTTTAGTAAATCTTGTAACAGACCTAAAAGATAAGTTGTTTATAGTTCCAGGCATGCGCCGAGGATTCAAAGGATGGTTAAAGGTATACCAATCAGGTTATGTCGTCATCAACAAATGGCTTTATTTGTTCTGGAACTGCAGCCCAAAGCCCAAGCCTACGCCAACCAAGCGGCCCAAGCCTACGCCAACCAAGCGGCCCAAGCCTACGCCAACCAAGCGGCCCAAGCCTACACCAACTAAGCGACCCAAGCACTCCCCAACTAAGTATTGGTAGAGCACGTTCAAAATCACCGTTAACATAGTAATTGTTTGGGACGTAATACATGTATTTCTAAAACTCATTAATAATTCGTCAAGTTAATAAGCATAGATCAGTTTGGCGATTTTATTCCTTCGTTTTCTCTGTATTTAATGACCAGTTTGAAAAGCTATATCAAACCAGGGGGGGGGGGGGGGGGGGGGGGGGGGGGGGGGGGGAGGTTACTCCCTATAATGGGCATACGGGAATGCTCCGCCCGAAAGGGGTACCTTTTTGAGGCTGGAGGTATATGAAAGGGTCGGGATTTCACGAGTTGAAGTATGTGAAAGGGTAGCGATTTCATGAAGAATAGGAAATGGTAGCGAAAACACGAGTTGAAGCATAAAAAAGGTAGGGAAAACTGCCATTTAAGTATTATAAAAAGCGCCTTTCAAAATATATCACACAGACGCACTTAAAGGCTATATGAAAGGGGTACCATTTTCAATGAAAGGTATATGAAAGGGGTATCATTTTCAATGAAAGGTATATGAAAGGGGTACCTTTTCTGTCAAAAACGGTATATGAAAGGGTAAGGGTTTGGACCTCGGGGCGGAGCATCCCCGTACAAAACTTTGTTGAGTACCTCCCCCCCCCCCCCCCCCCCCCCCCCCTCCCCCCCGGGTATCAAACACTCGAAAGAATGTTTAATCAGGTATTCAAACACCTAGAAGAGAGTTAAAAAGGAATCTCGGCTGCGACTGCTTTTTTCAACCCACTTCTCGATGTTTGGATACCCTGATGAAACACTCTATTTCCCCCTCGTGTTTTATATATTACATCAAACACGATGAAAAATGTTTTGTCAAGATTTTCACACCAACACTGAAGGAGAGTTGAAAAAAACGAGGCGTAGCCGAATTCCCTTAACCGACTGAGCTGTTTGGATGCCGCATGAAACACTTTGAGTGTTTGATATAGCTTCTTAAACCATTGATTATTTTTGAAGAAATTCAAAGTAATTGTTCATGTGGCTTATTATCTCGGCGTTTGTCCGGATAGACAGCTGTCCAAAACGATATGAAATCCGGAAATGAAGTGAGTGACTGCTGTTAAATTAACATCGTTTAAAAGAGTAATATGTTATCGGTGTTAATAAATCTTAAAAAATTCGTTCAAAGTGTCTATAATTGTGTCTCTTGAAAATAATCTTTCTACGGGAAGAATGATTCTTCAAGGAGGGATTCCCACATTAAAAGAGACGGGATTTGTGTAATTATTATAATCTATTTTCAACTCTTTTCCCACTCCAAACTCCCATGACGCGTTCCACCTATTACAGGGAACATGTTACATACACGATGAATTTCAGCCCAGGCTGAAACTTTGTTGCAATTACATGGCGAGTTTTAGCTCGGGCTATCAATGGAGGAGAATGTAATGAAAACTGGCAAACAAAATGCTGCTTAACATCATTTTTTTTTGTAAATTCGGCGCATCAAATAAGGAGAATTTTTACACTAAATACATATCTTGGCCATAATAGGTTTTTCATTCTCTAACATTTTCACTCCGGGACTTCCCCCTTTATTCACTCCGGCTACTTCCCCTCCCCCCTCCCCCCCTCCCCCCACTCCACAAAATGGCCGAGCGGACGTGGAAACCCCTGGGACAAAGCTGCCAAAATACTGAATCGTGGAGTGTATTTTGTCACGCGATAAGAAATGAAATTCCGTTTTCTGGGGTTATTTCCTGCGATTGGTAGCCGTGTTTTTTTTGGGCAATCTGAAATCGTTGTTCAAATGAAACGAAGTGATTTCATCATATTTATCTTGACAAAATACGCCAGAAGGTTTGGAGTATTTTGGCAGCAAGTTTCTTCACACAGTACTAGTCACCAGGGGAGCAGGGGTGGCGCAGTGATGAGAGCACTCGCCTCCCAATGTGGCCCGGGTTCGATTCCCGGCCCCGGTGTCATATGTGAGTTGAGTTTGTTGTTGATCCTCGTCCTTGCTTCGAGGGTTTTTTCTCCGGGTACTCCGGTTTTCCTCCCTCCACAAAAACCAACATTTCCAAATTCCAATTCGATCCGGAATTCGAGGGCCACAGGTTTGTCAGTCTCTCGAGAGACAATACGACAGAAACCGATAAAGCAGGGTAGCAACCCCGGACAGCTGTTTCGCTCTGTTGGAGCTCGTCAGCGAGGTGTAGTTTGTAGCAAACTAAGAACGACTACAAGAATTCAGTCGTAAATAGATTGCACAATGACCCGTTCACAATATCAAGTTCCGTACCTTGGAACCAACTTGTCACCCGCCGCGCTGACGAGCTCCAACAGAGCGAAACAGCTGTCCGCGGTTGCTACCTGATTAGGTCTTTCGTAGATCCTACGTATCGTTTACAGCATTATCGTTTGCGCCGGTCTTTTACAGATTTGAGTTCTACCTAAAATGGGCCTGGTTCAGTTGTGGAACATTCTCTACTCACGAAGTTTAAATTACAAATAAGTCAAGATCGATACGAAAATGAAAGTATGGATGGAAAAGTCGGTATCGACATTTTAAAATAATACAAATTAAAATGTCAATTGAACATGAATTGATACGTTTATTCTTTCATTCATTCATTCATTCGTTCATTCATTCATTAAATTTATATGTGTATATTGTTTTGGTTCAGTATATATTAGTTGTTTGTAGCTTTTACGTCTTTCAGCAAGGAAATGTTTATGAATGGCTTCTAATATTTGACAATGACTGAGTACTGGTGATTTAAACGTTACACACCTGAAACGTTATATCACTTCGTGTATATATACATATATAATTTAATTACGTAACAAGAATGTTTTTCACCGTTAAATTAAACTAGAAGGTTAATTTGTTCTGAAACTTACGGTGGCCCATGAGGGACACCGCTTTCAATAATAATTTTCACAAACATTTTAAAAGAAAAGCATTAACAAGTGAATTATACACTCCGACTAAAAGAAATCCCCGCACCCAGCAAACAAAAAAAACCTATACACTGCAAACAAAACAAACCCGCACGTCAAACAAAATAAATTCGCACACTGCAAACAAAAAAAAAATCCGCACACTCCCCTGAAAAAAAATTCGCACACTCCCCGAAAAAAATCTGCACACTCCCCTGAAAAAAACTCCGCACACTCCCCTGAAAAAAATTCCGCACACTCCCCTGAAAAAAACTCCGCACACTCCCCTGAAAAAAAATCTGCACACTCCCAAAAAAAATCCGCACACTGCCCCAAAAAAATTCGCACTCCCCCCAAAAAAAACCTATGCGCGCGCATGTGTACGAGTAGGACCGAAACCTAGTTTCCAGCTTTAATTCGCGCATTATTCGAAGTAAAAACATGGCGTCGCAGAGGGAAGCTTTATTAAGTGGCTCTAGCGATGACGAATTAGCAAGTGAAGCAAGTAAACATGACGACTTACCGCATGGGTCTGAAAGAGATATAATCGAGTATTACTTCTACAGAGGTCTTACTTACAGGCACATTACACTGATGTTGGAGAAGCAACATAATATGATCATGAATCAACGAACTCTAAAACGAAGGCTCAAAGACTATGGCCTCAAGAGACGTGAAATAATAGACGAGGAACTCAAGGAGCGAGTGAGGGATCTAATTTTGCTTGAAATATGTACTGGCCCTGATAGTCAACGAGGTTATTGCTTATTTACCTCCCGTTGCTCCCTGTACAGAAGAAATGTGATAAACAACTGAAATCGCCCCACAATGCATTGCCAGCTTAGGGCTTTGCATGATGTCACTGAGTTGCAAACAAGTTCCACGTGTGTTATGGTGACCGGAAAAAGGTCAGAATGGTCGATTAAACAATATTTTTGAACTCAACTTGATAACTTGATGTCCATGACTACAGATATCTGTATTCAGTTGATTGAACAAACTAAAATACAATGTTTCAAGCAACAAGTTAAGTTAGTGCTTGAAAATGCATCTCCGGGAGACTCAAATTTTAAAATTTCCCGGTTGGGCATGCCCCCGGACCCCCTTAGATGGGAAGGGCCTTCGGCCCTTCCAATCATGTGTCCACCTGCTCAAACTCATTGCCCTCCTGTTCAAAATCTTAATGGACTTTAATGAAATCCCTGCATCGGTTTTAACAGTTTTCTTTTTAATTGCAACAATTAAAAAAAAAACAATTAGACTTAGGCATATCCCCGTAGCCCCCCTGACCGAACTCTCACAAATATGTCACAAGCACAAGAAACCAACGAATTGAATGTCAATGGTCACATTTCAGGAAACAACGTTCAAGTTCATGGTGGATTGACTTCTTTCACAACCTTCACAAATCTGATATTCTTGATCTGACAAGCGATTTACATAAAGAGGCTCTTTGGTTTTGTTTTGCTGATCCCATCCAAGCTGATCTTGATAAGGTAAATGATTACTGGAATAGTCGCCAGATCAGAAAGTCAAAGCATGCCACTGTGTCCGGTGTTCCTGACATGATGTACTTCCTGCCCGAGGATTTTGGATAGAGTGACTGTTTGCTTCCAGTATCCCCAGAAAAGCTAATAGAAATGGAAAACAGGTTTGAAGGATTGGACGGTGGGGATGATGAAAGCAATCCAGTTTTCGAAGAGTATTTTCAGTATGCCATGGAGAAAAATAGCCTATCCCACCCCACATCCATTCTTGAAGCAGGAGTTCTTTTCGAGAAGCTAATCAAGTTTGCAACGGGTGAACCCTGAAATGATCTTCTTCTGTAATCAAGGAAACCTGCGAAAATATTTATTTTGCCAAAGATGCCTATTAGAAAGGAGGGACAAAATATGTTACACTCCATACACTTTTATTAATTGGGCATACTTTACGTCAGAGCCAATGTTGATCAAGACATAGTAGATCCGTGATAGCATGGTCAAGAACAACAACAGTTTTTACCCCTACAAAGCATGATTATTTTGATTGTATCATATATAAACCAGTAAATGATAACCTGTTCATAAAAGACAACTTGGTTGATATAACTGACATTTTTCAGTAAGCAACACAAGCATCATTAAAACCAAGTTGGGCTTGGCATGTACAAATGATAGGCACCATGTGCAGAACTGACTCAAAAAGCAAGGGAATTGGTAGAGTGAAATGGTTTCAGAATGAAAAGAACTTTCAGCCCTTTGGGCCTCATTTTTTGCAAAATAAAATAAGGGTGCCTCTCCCCTTGATCTGCCACTGCCTGTATATGATTCTGCCGGATATACCTTTCAGTTAAAAAAATTAACTTAACTTTTTTTGGCATTGCATTCTGTCCTTGACTCTTCCAGATTCACAGAATTGACTTAAACAAGTAAACATACAAAGCAATTTTCCCCATACAGTACTACGTGTTTAAATGGAACATCTTTATAAGAGCAAACAAAAGGGAATGACAAGCACATCTATCAATGCCATAGGGATATTATTCCTCCTTACAATGGGTACAACTGTACAAGTATGTCGGGTTTGATTAGACAGATGTTAAACAGAAAACATGACAGTAACATCATTATTGTACAGTGGCCCGTTAGTACAATAATAATAATATTTTTTGACATACCTATAGTAACAATACATACATGTAACCCCGGCAGGAAGGAATGATATCCCTATGGCATTATCATAACAGGAAATACCAATTTTACTGCTCAACATAGAATCAAGGAAAAATTACTGGAATGAAAAAAACAGGAACTTTGGGCAAAATTATGTTTGATCAAAATGTGGTACTGTAGATCAACATGCCATTAACAGAATAATGCATTATCAATATTATCGTGGTTACCAAAGTAACTATTCACAATATTCTATATGCCATTATTCATGGTCTGCCAAATGCCACTTCCTGTTTTAAGGCAGTGTCCATGTTATATTTGCTCTTTTTCTTGATCATTATTATTATATTTACAGCGGTTGGCTCATTCGCACATCGTAAGCTAAATGTGTAAAATAGTAAACTTGTAAATCTTGCCTTGTTTTTATCATAAGTTACAATTTTTAAATTTATAATGGGGTCATAAGATTCATTTTTTAGTAATTTATACAAAATCCACATAAAAAATTGTTTTAAATTGCAGTTTTACAAATATAGTGTTGCATTTGTATACCCTAAATATGTCACAAAAAGCACATGGTCCTGTAGCCACTAAGACTATCAGGGCCAGTACATATTTCAAGCAAAATTAGATCCCTCACTCGTTCCTTGAGTTCCTCGTCTATTATTTCACGTCTCTTGAGGCCAACATCAGTGTAATGTGCCTGTAAGTAAGACCTCTGTAGAAGTAATACTCGATTATATCTCTTTCAGACCCATGCGGTAAGTCGTCATGTTTACTTGCTTCACTTGCTAATTCGTCATCGCTAAAGCTTCCCTCTGCGACGCCATGTTTTTACTTCGAAGAATGCGCGAATTAAAGCTGGAAACTAGGTTTCGGTCCTACTCGTACACATGCGCGCGCATAGGTTTTTTTTTGGGGGAGTGCGAATTTTTTTGGGGGAGTGTGCGCATTTTTTTGGGAGTGTGCAGATTTTTTTTCAGGGGAGTGTGCGGAGTTTTTTTCAGGGGAGTGTGCGGAATTTTTTTCAGGGGAGTGCGGAGTTTTTTTCAGGGGAGTGTGCAGATTTTTTTTCAGGGGAGTGTGCGAATTTTTTTTCAGGGGAGTGTGCGGATTTTTTTTTTTGTTTGCAGTGTGCGAATTTATTTTGTTTGACGTGCGGGTTTGTTTTGTTTGCAGTGTATAGGTTTTTTTTGTTTGCTGGGTGCGGGGATTTCTTTTAGTCGGAGTGTATAATTCACTTGTTAATGCTTTTCTTTTAAAATGTTTGTGAAAATTATTATTGAAAGCGGTGTCCCTCATGGGCCACCGTAGAAACTAGCCATTTTCGCTTTGAACCTGACTAATCTACCAAAACCAAGCTGATACGAGTAAAAATTGGCATGATGAACAATTCTAGGCATATTCGGTTAAGGGAAAGTGTCCCGGCTAATATCGTGTTTTCATGATTATGGCCAAAAGCAAAGAAATAGGAACTAAAAAGACAAAGTGACGACTAAAAAAATCAAACTTTCATCAAAATGGAAACTTTGATTTCTTGATCGACCGTCTGTCACGACTGAAATCAAATTTGATGAACTTTATAATCCACTTCCATCCTTGTAATCCTGCACTTTATCTCCAAACTACTGCTTCTATTTTGCTCTATATAATTTTTTTATCCAATTTGGCTATATATTTGGTGGCATTTGGCGATGTAACACGGAAATTTAAAGTAAAAACATTTTCGCTATTTCGGTGCCGACAGTTTTCCTTTATATTTGGTTCAAAGAACTTCAATGAGTTTCAGTGTTTCAAATTTAACTTGTCGTTTTTTACTTTTGCAGTATTTAAACGAGGGCGGTATATTTAGTGACTTCAAGGATCTTTTGTTATCCTTTAAAAAAGGTTCGGCATTGTATTGCTTTTTGAGTAAGCTACGTCACTACAAATCACAAGATTTACTTGAACGCCCTGAACAATGTTCGCATTCCACATGAATAGCACGAATGGTTACGTTTGCAAACTGAATCCGTTTTGGTTTGCTCATAAATTGAATCTGTAGCAACACAACGAGTAATGATTACTTCAGTTTTGGTTCGTAAAAACTGAATCACGACATTAGTTGACGTCTTGAGTTTTTTCTAAAAAGAAAAACTTTCTTTTCTTATTATAAATGTTAGCCTTTCTCTCTGTGAAGGGTGTTTGCCTCTGAGTACCTTTTGTCCTACCGAAAAAATTCCTACATAGGTGTACGTTAATAGGACAGTTTTCCGCGACGAGAAACGCCAGATCATAATACAATAATTTTGGAAGTAGGGCCAGGTTGGGTTCAGGTCAAGCAATTCCTTCATTAATTTCCCTTCGATTCCTTGCCGGAAGAAAGACTTATACATATGCTCGAGGCATACTCCAATCAACACATACAAAAAATATATTCAATTATTGTGTGAATTAACTTAGTTATGGATTGTATTAGATTGGCTTTATCCAGAAATAAATTATTTTTAAGCACGTACGAATATTGAATAAATGGATAAATGTTTGCGTACGAATCTCCGAGGTGACAAAGTAGTTCTTTAATTTGTACTTTTACTTTCACTGCTACGAGATATGCAGCATGTCTACATGTCTCTTTAACTCTGATAAGTGTTAACATAAAAACATGCAAACTTCATGAAATCAAATTTTATTTATTCTTCAAAATAAACGCTAAAAAACAATTTTCTTCGTTTTCTTAAAGGTAATTAAAATGCAACAGACTTTCCAAACCTATCGCAAGTGTTGGAAGTATGTCGTCGAATATTAGTATCCGTAGAAGGAAATAAAATGACGTCATGCATTATTAAAATAAACCGTATCGACACTGTCAAGTAAAATATATAATAAAAAAAACTATACCAATTTTTAGTCGACATGGCTTTAAGCCTGTTTTTCTTTTCTTTTCTTGCCTTTTTTTTTTTTGGGGGGGGGGGGGGGGGGGGGGCGGGGGCGCACAATGTTTGGTTGTTTTGTGGCCTTCATGAACACTTCTCCAAGAAATCTCTTTTATTTGACTTCAAGAATCTTTCGTGTCTCAAGTGATTATTATGGTTTCTAGGTGACCCGAAGAACGTTTCTGTGGTTATACGTTTGCGTATTTCAATGAGAACATTTTTCTGGCGTAAAGTGGCTGAAGAGCCTTATGTATTTCAATTAAGTCTTACTGGACTCACGCGTAGTTTTTACGTAAAAGAAAAAAAACAAATTTATTGTGTTTTCAATATTTCTTTTCTCTAAAGGTATAAAAGAGGTCTGCATTCAACGTTTCAAGAGAGCAAGTTTGGCTTTTGACAGAGGAACTCACCAGTGTACATCTTGTGAATTCAGGTCGCTTGTGGATCGTGTATAAGGTAAGTGAGTTTAACTGTGATGTGTGCTTTCTGTTCCATAGTATTGCCTCGATAGTTTATTTAATATATATTTACCACCTCTATACATTAAAAACGTTTGAAGGATCATTTAATGCCTTTAACCGTCAGCTCAGTTTTATGTCAGAAAAGAGTACAAAGTAATTACCGTATGAATTCTTTGGCTTGATTTGCATTTAGAAAAAGATCGATCCCTATGAATTCGCTTATTACTAAAAAGTAACAAAATACAAGTTGCCAAATAAATGAGTTTCAACTGTAATGTGATGCTTTCTGTTTAAAAATGTTTCCCTGAAACTTATAATTTTTTTTTCCTTTTTAGGAAAAAAAACACTAAGTTTTTCAATATATATTTGCCACCATTACATTAAACAAGTTTGAACGATTAAGTATTTGCGTTATGTTATAGTTTATAGTAATAGAATAGAATATTTCTTTTGTGTGTGAATACACCGCATTACAGTTAAATAACTGTACAATCGTCTGAGTTCACTTTTAACTGATTAGTAAATAAAAAAAAAAGTTACCAAATTTATTTTGTTAATTAATGTGTAAGATATAGAAGAAGGTAACCCTTTAATCTAACCAAAACGAATGGACCATTTTACAAATTTCGCGTCAACCATGCATCTACAGTGTGTTTGGCTGCTATAATTAAGAGAAGTATTTTCCACACATATTTTTTAACAAGATATTAATGTGAAGCTCCTCCATACTTTTTTTGTTTCAATTTTGTTTATCGAAGTTAGAGATGCGCTTGTTCGAGATTCTGGTTTTGGTCAGCGGATTCTGCTTGGCTTTTACCAAAGCTGAAATCGAGGCTGATGCGATGTTGGACGATTTTCTCGTTGAACAACCTGACGTCCCTGACCACGAAACGTTCGTGGAGGACGAGCCTGACATCACTGCAGGAGAAACTCTACTGGACGAAGACCCAAAGCTGGTTAAACGACCCTTTCATCGCACATGGCCAATAACTCTTCCCATCAGGATTTATGGTAGCATCAACAGCGTGTTCTTCCGAGCTTGCTACTGTTTCAGGCGTCGATGCTATGGTAAGTACAGATGGGTCGTAAGTACTTTTAACTTAAACCTAGATGATGAGATCATTTCCGGTTATAGTGTCATTAAACTAGCTGTTTTTATCAAAAGAGAAGTGCTGCGAGTGTGTTGTGGTACGTGGGAATAGGGAACGCCATGAGTTGTCAAGTACCAAATTAGAGGCTGAAATATGGTATATGTTGGCTTTGTTTATCCCAGATTATTTCTTAAATTTATTTATTCCAGAGCGTTGATTTTAGAAAAGTTGATGTCAACGGTGTTTTTAAGTGATCCTTATAAATATAGGAATAAATACCCTCAGATATTTGATCCCATATACCATGTTATGAGCTTGAAATTCAGTATAGTAATATATTAAAAGATCAACAACAAAAATGCTACAACAAAGTGGGTGTGTTTTTAATTTATTATAAAAATATATACACCCTTCAAGAAACGTTGTCCAACAAAAAGACAAAAGTCATTAGCTTGAGTATACATTGGAAAGAGGACTTGATCAGGCAAGTAGTTCAAGGAAATCGTCTCTGCATCGGGTATAGAGCGGTCTTCAAAAGCTTTCAGATACATAGCATCGCCTTCGATTATAATTCGGTCGATAGTATGAGAGTTCCACGTAGAAATATCGCACGAATTAGCCCATAACAAAGCTGAAAGACTCATAAAAACACACTGTCTTCCTCTAGAAATATCACTGAAACGATAATTACCTTGATGAATACTTCCACGGGCGGAAAAAACAGAATTAAGCATGATAAACTTTCAAACCTACCTTCTCGCGACGTGTGAAATCGAAGAGAGAAAGACCTCGTGCTCGAATTGGCGCATAATGATTTGTTGGATTCCGCTGACCAGTAGGTATGCTGTCTCGTAAAATTCGTCCATCGCGACAAAGTTACTCCAATAGATCGACTTTTCAATCAACTATCATCGCGAAAGTGGCGGGAATAGTGTGCTGCTCGCTCGCTAACGCTCGTTCGCAGCAATAACTACATCATAATGAACAATAATTGATTTTTTAATATTCTTTTAGCGACGCTGAATTGCAAGTGTGTGAGCACATAAATTAAGAAAACGTTTGCTGGTTAGACATTTTAAAAACTATGAGCTTTCGATAACCAGCCTGTTGTTTTCGACCTATTTGTAAATTCGCATCCGTCAAAGATTACAGACAGATGGTCGAAAGCTTTATATAGTTGTTAACACTTAATTTCTAATCAAAAAGTAACCAAACTTGATCTTTACAATGATATCCATTCTAGATCTCACGGTATATTTATTTTTAGTTCCAGGCATGCGCCGAGGATTCAAAGGATGGTTAAAGGTATACCAGTCAGGTTATGTCGTCATCAATAAATGGCTTTACTTGTTCTGGAACTGCAGCCCAAAGCCCAAGCCTCTGCCAACCAAGCGGCCCAAGCCTTCCCCCACTAAGCATCGATAGAGCACGATAATGATCATCACCGTTAACGAAGTAAACTGCTTTAGTCGTTTCCTATAATAGTCCATTTTACAGTTGTGTGCTTGGTGGCCTTGCCTTTTAGTGGAAGTGAGGCTGGAGGTGACCTTGCTTTGATACAAACCTTTCTTCCTTTCATATGTTAATAATGCTGTTCTCATGCTAACTAGGTAAATTTACATCTAAAAAGCTCCAAGTTCTGTATCATAACAAGGTCAACTTCAACCTCGCTTCCACTCGATCAAAGGCCAGGACACTAAGAAGTCAACTGTAAAATGGTCTACATGTATTTGTCGCCATTGCTAATATTTTTATACCGTAAGAGACTGGTGACTTTCTTGACAAACTGGCAATTTAATAGATTTTTCGAGGAAGTTGTGTCATTTTACCGCATCACATTTGACTTCAAAGAAAGATTTTTTGGCGGGAAAAGTTTCAAATAAACGCGGCACAAAGCTCAGTTCTATTTTGGTGTCAGTTGTCTCTGTTCTCGATAAGTTTTATTTTAAAACGTTTTATAGTACCCTGCTAAAGTGCGATAAAATGAATATGTCTTCCATCAAATAAGGACTTCAAAACTCCAGGCATATTGCGTTGATTTCAAGTTGTAGTATCAATTGAAAAGGTTGCGATTTACCTTATTTAGTGGAAGAAATATACTATAGAACTGCACTTCCTTCGTGATCGGCTGCGTCTGTCCAGTTAGGCACCAGTAACTCACGGTATGAAATCCGGAAATACAAGGATGCTTACTGTGAAATTAAAATAGCTTAAACTTGTAGGATGCTATCGGTGGGAGAAATAAAAAGAATTTCTTCGATGGAGTTTATTTGTCCTGTCTTAAAAAAAGCCCTCTTTATGCGCGGTAATTATTCGAGGTGGGATTCCCATATCAAAACGGACGGAAGTTGTCTTATCTTTTTATGGCAATTTTAAGTGTAAAATATAATTATTATAGTCTATTTTCCTCCCTTTCTTTTCAGGAAAATGTGGTGTATAGCGCAAAGAAATTGAAATCATGTTCACTGTCGAGCGCAGCAAACGGGTCTTTCAGTTAATGGCGTTAGCTATTCTCACTATGGAGTTATTAGGGGAGTAGGGATGACGGAGTGGTGTGAGCGCTCGCCTCCCACCATTGTGATCTGGGTTTAAATCCTGGAGGCGACGCCACAGTACAGATGGCTTTTCCGAATAAAAGAAACCATTCGTCTGACTTGATTTTTCTTTGGATACTGCGGCACTCTTCCCCCCCCCCCCCCCTCCTCCGGGGGGAGGGGGGGGGGGGGGTTACTCCCTGTAATGGGCTATACGGGGATGCTCCGCCAAAAGGGGGTACTTTTTTTTAGGCTGGAGGTATATGAAAGGGTCGGGATTTAACGAGTTGAATTGAAAGGGTAGGGATTTCACGATGTATAGGAAAGGGTAGGGAAAACACGAGCTGAAGTATAGGAAGGTAGTGAAAACTGCCATTTAAGCATGGCAAAAAATTTGGATGACATTTTCCTCTAATTTTTTAACTCGTCCCCAGACCCCCCATTTGACCCTTAAAATCACAGCGAAAATGAAGGGAAAATCAAAATTTCGCCCATTTATGAATTACTTTTCGGAAATCCACACTCGGATTCCAGTAATTTGGTTATCATTCTATCTGGAAACGTTAGAATATTTTTTAAAAAAAGTCCCGTCATTTTGACCTTGAAGTAACCAATGTCACGTAAATGCTTGCCGATGGAGTTTAAACGCGCGGTCATCGCTTTTAGCGGTATAACTCATTTTAATAGGCGTAATGTTAACATCCACACTCGGTTTTGAAGAGACTGGAATCTAGTGAACATTTTGGTGGGAAATATGATTTAGTTGAAGCGAAAAAAATCCAGTCATTTTGCCATTTTTTCAGTGCAATATGCTTCGACTAAGCCCATTTTGGCTTCTATTGGTGACTTGCGCGGACTAGCGCCCAGGCCATTCGAGCTCAACTGCGCATGGGCAATAGTTCAGTTTAGTAACGCGCACGCCCGGAGCAAATGTCTCCTTTCAGGGGGGCAATTTTTTGGTATGTTATAAAAAGCGCCTTTCAAAATATATCAAACAGACGCACGTAAAGGCTATATGAAGGGGGTACCATTTTTTAATGAAAGGTATATGAAAGAGGTACCTTTTCTGCCAAAAACGGTATATGAATGGGTAGGGGTGTGGACCTCGGGGCGGAGCATCCCCATACAAAACTTTGTTGAGTCCCTTCCCAATCCCTCGGGCACTCACCCAAGGGGTCGTTTGTATATTAAGAGAATTTTAGTCACTCGTGGTATATTTCACGGTATACCACTCCATATCCCCAAACCATTGGATAACTCGTATATATTAAACGATGATTTCTTATGACTATTTTAAGCGGCGTTAAATTCTACATTAGATGTAAATTAAAAGAAATAGTTAAATATAAATAACAACTTAACATGTTTGGCTTACTGCTTGTTGCGTCGACAAAAGGAGACGCTTCCTAATCTTGTCGGCTAGACGGAACGAATCGAGAAAAGTGTCGATACCAAATCTGCGCCATCTTAAAACGTCACAATAGTATCCAGCATGCTTAGCGCGTCGTCTAGGCGGAACGAATCGAGAAAAGTGTCGGTACCAAATCTGCACCATCTTGAAACGTCACAATAGTATCCAGCATTTCCAGCGCGTGGAAATCAGGCACAATCCATTCAATCCTGGGGAGCTGAGTGCATGTAAATAACCTATTTGTCTTGATTTAGTTTCGGATATTTTCCCAATTTTGAAATCGTACGGTACGGCTCAATATCTCAATGTCGAAAAGTACACAGTGGAAATGGACGAAGGTTCTTCTTCGGACCAAGTTAGTTGTTGGGTCTCTTTGGAATCAAACAAGACGTTATTGGATTTTTCTCGCTTCTAGCACCGTTCGGGTATGTTTTGAATGCTCTAACTTTATTTTTCTGTGGTTCTTTCCCTGATTTGGAAAGCTTTCACCTAAACATATACCGACGTCCCTTCTTCGCGATGTTCTATAGAGCGATTCGCTATATGTCTTGCCGGCCGCGCCAGGCGAACGCCTGCCCATCTAAGAATTCAACTGAATCGTCCTTTGTCTCATTGCAAGGATTAATATTCGCTTGAGAGAGAGCAATGAAAATTTCTGGACTTCATTCAAAACAGATCAAAATAACTACTGCAGCTAATACTATTCGCGTACGTGACCTACATGTAGCTTGACCTTGAGATCGCTTGCGCGTGTTATTATAAATTACGTGACAGCATTGAAAGCACACTACTTTCGTAGAAGAGAAAAAACTATGACAACTTTTGGATTGATTTCACAGCAATCAGCCCGGGAGAAGAACCTTTGTCCATGCTCAACTGATTAAACATATGCTGAATGCAACTTCCAGACATTGAGATATCTACATTTATTTAGTCGGTAAAATACTTGCGGATATCACACCAAGTACTGTGGCGCATCATTTCAGAATCGGAGAAATATAAACCGAAATGAAATCAAGACAAATATACTATTTATGTCGGAAAAATCTGAGACCTTTCGGAGTACACAGCACGGCAGAATTGAAGGATTTTCCACGGCGATAGCGTGAATTTGTTAGACTGCAAAACAGTTGTATTTTTTGCGTTGGTCATACGAATGCGCGCGGTCTTTGAACGAAAGGTGTGGAGCGGGTGTGAATGTGGAGAGTGGGACTGGGGAGAGACGCCCGTAGGGCGTGTGAGGCTCGCGTGCTTCGCGCGCGGGTATCCACGCTTCAGACGCTTTTGGCACTTCACGCCTTTGCGAGCGAGCCAGCGGAAAAAAAAACGACTGTTTTGCAGTCTATGAATTTGTTTGACGTCGGTCCGACGTTTTTGCCTGCGTGACATATCTCATGACACAGCCCCTTTCAACAGTGGCTGAAACAGAGGTACTGCGTAGGTCAAGACGAGGTGCTACGGTATAAGGAGACGCACTATAATCTATGATTACAACTAGTTCACAACATATTTGGTTGTTAATGTGAGCTAGACGTATTTGCCGAGGGAAGTTTTCATATTTATAAATGTCAAGAATCTTTATCGCTTTTTCAATACATGGATCATCTTTTGAAACCGGCACTGGGTGACCAAAAAGTAACTCGTTTAGTTCTTAATTCTAAAATCACGCCTACGTGGCTTAATGCATATTCACAGTATATTGGTTGTCTGTAACCGTAGACCTGTTTGAAAAAGGGAAATTTCTATAATTGCAATTGTCACCGGATCCGAGACCGTGCTTTTGTTTTTCAATAAATGAATCATCAATTGATAACCACTTGGTGACGTCAAACTTAGACTTAGAGACATAAAATGTTATTTCACTTCGCTGATAAAACATATAATCGAAATAAATCATTTTAATTACCTAATGACTTACATTGTAAGTGACCATTCATTGTCTATGTGTGTTGTATCAAACAACGCCAATATACTTTTTTTCCGCCGTGGCTTTATATATGCAACATGTACTTGTCTGTTTTGGCTTCTTGTGTTTTAAACAACGACACTTTTGGTGACCTTTAAGGATCTTTTGCAGATAAAGAGTAGTGGGTAAGAGTCGCAGTAAGGAGGTCCTCAGGGTTGTCCATAGGTAGCTTGTACTACATTTGTACTACATGGTAAAAAACCACATGATTTGCCTCATTGAATAATCTCCGCATTCCACATGAAATGATCTGAAATAGAGCACTAGTCACGTTTGCTGGCGTTTTTGTCCATAAAGTAGACTTTCTAGGTATACAGCAACACAAATAATTTGCCGTTTGTAGAATACTGATACCGCCCATGAAATTAGTTAACTTCTAGATGTTAAATGTCTGCCGTTCTCTGAGGAGTCGGGTTGTTTTTCTACAGATAAATCGACAATGTTAAAAATAGAGACACATTTATGTGCGGTATCGGTAGGTTAATTTCGCACAATGAAAAACATTATTATCACAACACAATAATTCAACTTTACACAACAAAGCGCTACAAGCTCGGGTTAATTTTATTTAGTTTCCTTCCTCGGTGTTGCGGAAGCAACTTATACTTCAAGTAAGACGTATGCTCATGTCGGTACACTCTAGCATAAATATTTTGGTAATCAAGTCATAGGAAAATATAAATTAACTGAATCCTGGGTTGCATCGGACTGGATTTATTCCTTAAAAATCGTTTCCAAGACCGTATTATATTAAGTAACAAGTGGAGCTTTCTTTTGGCATTGGAATCCCTGAAATGACAAAAATAAAACTCTGCACGTGATGTGTTTTTTCAGCTTCAAATTAAAGGTATGAAGTCACCGAAGCATGTTGTATTGTTATTCTTGTTATTCAGTGGTTTGTCGTACGTGTCCTTTTAATTTTCCACAACAATACATTGAGATAATTACAGAAGTAACAATTAATCATTATTTAATTGGAAAGAATTTTTTTTTCCGTGTTTCTTTGTTGCTATGGTAATACGAGTCCCAGGTGGAGAGACCAAGAAACAATTAAAAACTGCTTTCAATGCAGGTCCTTTCAGTGTTAATGAACGCATGATCACGCTGGATGAAAGAATTGTTTTCAACTGATTATTTTGCGGAATAAATGTTCGAAACAATTTAAGTTTCTTCACGCGTTGAGATGATTCAAGTGGGCCAGGCGTTTAGCCAACCACAGTCTTTGTTGTATCTCGTTTCTTTTATATGCATGTTATTCACCAAAGGAACTACTTAGGTATTGTTGAGTGAATGCATGCATGGCAGAGATGCCAACCTCTGGAGATTAAAAATACCCTCTAAAGGTACCATTTTCTGCATTCCTGAGACCCGCAAAGCGTCTGTGAAGTTAAGATATGATGAAAGACCGCATTTTTTGGATTTTAGGAAAATTTGGGTTAAAATCTTAGCCTATTTTAGAGAAAAGATCCAAAGTCGCTTTTATCCGGAAGATTTGGTGACCCGTACGGGAGACCGGGAGATTCGTTCCGTATCCGGGAGACTCCCGGATAATCCGGGAGAGTTGGCATGTATGACATGGTCTTTCCGAAAAAAGAATTTCTCGAAAGCAGTCTGTTTTACTGTTGTAAAATAAAATAAAATTAATCGTGAATCTAACAAGATGAACATGAATAAGAACCTAACGTCTAATTATTTTTTTCCTAGCTTGCACGATAAGCCGAGGCTTTTTTTGGTTAATCAGATATTGGTTGCGTGTGACTTTAGCGTATTTCAACAAGAAAATATTTTACACGGCTTCAAGAACATTATGTTTTGAAAAACATCGCTCATCATTTCATAATTTCTGGGTGACTTAATGAATTTGTTATAAGGTCTCGGTGCATTGATTTTTTAATACAGTTTTAAAGTAATATTAGGTAGTGGGCCTGTAGAGCCACTTTAAGAGCTGCTTTTTAAAAGAGCTTCTCTTCTATCTAAACTTGAAACCATCCGCAGGGTACATGTCCAAAGTCTCTCGAGACTGAAGAATGTTTTTAGGTATTGGCTTTAATAAAGTTCTGTCTCCGTTAAATAACGCACCGTTTGTTAATTTTTTAGTGTGAAATTTTTTTTCTGTGCTCTCGCGATATTGGTTTTGTGAAACATTTGCGTATTTTTATACGCGGGTATTGTCTTCACGTGAAGTATTTCAAGAGACTTGTTTGTGTAGTTCAACAATGCAATGTCTCCTTTTTCCCACTAAAACAATGCTCATACGTAACGTTGACGTCAAAGTAAAAAGTAAAAAACTACTTGTATTGTGTTTAAAATATTTATATTCTGTGGCGACGGTATAAAGGAAGTATTGCCTCCCTTGTTGCGAGAGAGCAAACTTGCTTTTGCCGACCAGTGTAGCATCCAGCTGTGTCATCGAAAGCTTAGAGCGTATATAAAGTGAGTAGGTATTAACTGTGATACGATACATCCCGTTTAAGTTCCCCAAATTGTCTTATAAATTTTCATTCTTCTTTAGGAAGCGACTTAATTTGTTTGTCTTCTCGCCAGTTATACATTTAAGTGGCTTTATTAACCTAAATTTTGTGTGAACAACGTGGAAGTACACTTAAAATCAGTAAAGGCTTTAGGTTGATTTTCCATTCATATTGTAACCATGTTGAAATGTTCTTTCATGCTCATAGTACGTTTGGTTTATGTTTATTGCAGCCAGAGATGCGTTTGTTTGAGTTTCTGGTTTTTGTCGGCGGACTCTGCTTGGTTTTTACCAAAGCTGAAAGCAAACCTGATGGCACTTTCGACGATTTCTTTGATGACCAATTAGCTGACTTCCCGGCCAAAGAATCGATAGTGGAGGACAAGCCTGGCAACGCTGCAAAAAATGATCATCTATATTCTCTAAAGGAAGACACAAAGGCTAAGGAAGACCCGAAGAAAGACCCGAAAGAAGACTCGAAGAAAGACCCGAAAGAATACATCCGAACTGAACGACTTCATGATCATCTCTCACGACAAATATTTCTCACCATCGGCATTCCCACTAATATCAACAGCGATTTCTTTCAATCTTGCTACTGCTTCAAGCGTCGTTGCTTTGGTTAGTTCATTACATACTGAGTAGTTTTAACGTAGATGATGATATGCATTTCCATTTAATTTCGGACATTATTTCTTCATTTTGGTTATGCATAAACATTCCATCCATCCGCCTATTTGCCTTTTCAGACACCAAGTCCAATTCAGTGCATGCAAAATAATCTGAAATTGAACGTCTTGTTTCTTAATTTGAGCCAAAAGTTTAACCTACAAGTCACTAAATCTAGTATAATTCTTATACAGTGATTCTGGTAATACAGGTGATGAGGGAGTCTAAAGAAAAGCAAAGAATGCTTGAGATTATAGATCCCTCGACCCCACAACAAAGCTATATTCGGTCGACATTAAAGTCAACAATAATACTGATCCTTTCTGGATCTAACTATTTATTTATCTCTCTTTAGTTCCAGGCATGAGCCCAGGATTCAAAGGATGGATAACAGTATTTCAATCAGGTTATGTCGTGATCAACAACTACCTCTACTTCTTCTGGAACTGCAGTCCAAGACCTCAGCCATTCCACTCCTTTCTCAAACCTACTCCTAGCCCGACCAGGCCTCCTTTCAGCCGTTTTGGCTAGAACGCGGTCATTTATCACGTGCACTGTAAATGAAGTAAACTGCTTTGGGCGTCTTCTAAAAATTTCCGCCCAGTAGGAAGTGCTTGGTATTAAAGCAAAATCACTTACGTGTATAAAATGTACATGTTATCAGTGCGAGTGTTAATAAATTAAAGAGAAATTCATTGAAAAAGTCTGTTTTATGTCTCTTAAAAATTGCCTTTCTACAAGGGGTACGGGACTGTTAAATAAAGTTGACGGAGGTTGTCGTGTCTTTTTTACCAAGTATTTTGCATTAATATAAGAATGATAACCTATTTTCCCCCGGCCTCCTCCCACACCCATACAAAAAATAATAATTGTATTAGCGTAGTGAGTATATATAGCGCGAAAAAAAATTTAAATCATGCTGTCTAACAGTTTTTTAGCCTTTCTTACTAAGTATTTATTTCTCTGCCCAACTTGTCTTTTTCCATGGTTAGAAATAGGTTTATAAATTCAATGAATACTCATATCGCGGTAACTTTAATTTCTCCCAGCACGTACAAATCACCAATATAGAAGACTGCCTACAAATTCATAGAGCGGTTTTCAATTGATAGTCGAAAGTAATTTTGTAGTTGCTTTGATTTTGCATTGCTACGCTTTGTGATTGGCTAAAAATTCTCGTGCCATTCTACCAACCAATCAAAAGTAAAACCAAAACCAACCCTGACTTGCCCGCACGCGTTTTCCTGCACTTTTGCGCCGGCTACATGTATTTGCTTCGCGTCAGTTCTGTTTGGTTCATTGCATGGTCTTCGTCTGTTGTCTCATGTGTTGTCTGCGTCTGTTGGCCGGAGTGATTACTTTTACTTTACGACACTTAAGTAAAAAACCGCTCTTGACTAATATTTGAGGAATCAATACATGAGAAATTATTCCCAGCTGCATGCACGCCAGTGGGTGCACCTGTATAGAATTACGTGTGTTACTGCACCACTATTTCTATCATTATTGCATTAGCTCTTCTAAACATGGCTAGTTTTGGTTAAAGAAGGTTCATGTATTCTGCTTCTGAAGAATGTTTTCAGTGGTACCATCGGGTTATTTTTGGTTTTTGCGTATTTAAACAATGAAATAGTTAGCGACTTCAAGTATCTCTTGAAAATTCTGAAAGCAGCCCTTGTTTTCACGTGTTGCTGACACGTTGTTTTTAGCAAAATAATTTCAATTGAAACAAAAAAAAAAAAACAGATAACTCCGCATTCCACATGAAATGGAGCGTGTGATCACGTTTGAAAAATTCTTTCTCCATAAATTTTTATCAACACAAGATTCTGTTTTAATTTGTTTGTAAAAGGCTAATAGCAGTTCAGGAACTTAGTCGTTTTCTTGTTTTAAAATGGACTTTATTATATCTATGTGCATCAGTGCTTGCACAAATCTTTCCATTGCCTGGCTTAAAGTGTGGAGTTTTGACTTTTTAAGTCGTTATTTTGTCGCTATGTAGTTGCTATTTCTTTTCTTTCATCGCTTTTGGCGATTTTGTCTTACTTTTGCAAGATAATAAATCAAGATTCTGGCCACAATCATGAAAACACGATACTTGATCATACGGAACACTGCCCCTTTAATACGCCGCAGTTCGTCAATCAGTTGAACGCCCAAGACAGTGTTGTGTGTTTCCATGGAGACATAGCTGTATCAGTAATTGATCCCCAGTCAATCGCAGCGCTGGTTGGGTTTCAGTAGTTTTACTGTAAAAATAACAAGACAACATGATATGCATGGCCCATTTTCCGAGTAAGAGAAATTCCTGAAGGCAATAAATGTTTTTACTTTGGCTGTTTGTTGAGCTAAAAATATGTGATAGGTCTGGAGCTTATAACAAACAACCAATACAGAAAGTAAAAACACTGAATTTCATTTAAATATATTGAAACACAATAGGTTGTTTTTAATATCTTTTGTGTTTTCATAAATGCTAACTCACTATTTTATGATTTCCGTGTTGATCCGGGATACTTAAAACTCTTTTATGTGGTTTCAGCATTTTTATTTTTTTGCAGCTTTTACACATTCAAACAACTCGTGCAAACAAGGGCTCAATCCTCATATTTATTAGCGATTTAATGAAGTTGCAGTTGTAAAACGTTGGTGTATACATTTGAACGCGGAAATGTTTAACCTATGGAGCGGCTTGAGATGACTGATTGTGTGTGTCAAACATTCGTTGCTCATACGTAGCTTTTACGTAAAAGGAAAAAACGAAACAATTATCTATTGTGTTTCCAATATTGCTTGCCTGTGGTAACTGTTGTTAAAATACGGACTTGCTTCCATCGTTCAGTGAGCGCCAAGCTTCCTTATACCAGAAACAAGTGTATATTTTGAGAAAGGTCTCGTTTGGGGCTTAAAGTGAGTATTAACTGTCAATGATTCTTTGCTTTCTAGTTAACATTGATCTCGGTGATCGCATGCGCAGTTTTATCACTGATGTTTTGGCATTTTTAAAAAACTTTGTAGATTTTAAGGTTTAATATTATTCTCCGCTTCAGCATTTAAACATATTTTTGAAGGGTTTATGCCTTAAACCTTAGTTTTCTAAATACCTTGGAAGTACAAAGTAAACTCCCTTTAGCTTGATTAAAGTTCGGGATTAAAAATGTTTGGAAGGAGGGCTTTATATTTCTTGAGAAGAAATTACAACAAACTGTTATGTATTACACTGACATATGAACAAATACGTAAAGATAATTACCGATTAATACATCAGCAAAAATTAACTAGGCTTTCAAAACTTGTTATGGTGAAATGGTTGGCTAAAACGTGCCGCTCTCTGACCCTAAACTGCACACTGGTTTCTCGGAAGCTAAACAGCGGTGTGATATCGAAAGCTTGAATCCTATCCAAAACAGTGAAGGTTAAATTTGCAAAGAATCCCCCGTCTTATCGTGGAGGACAACAAATTGGTAACACTGCTGATAGATGCTTTCTACGTACTACGCCTCGATGAATATGGCTAACTAGTTATAACTAGCACGCGGGTCCTTGTAAGTAAGGTTCAAAAAACAATTCTCGACTCAATTATTTAATTAATGAGGCTCTAAGCCCCTTTTCACCATTTTTTTAACTTTGCAAAAAGTTGTATCTTAACATGTTAATTACAATTCGATAATAACAAGCTCGTGTTTTTGCTATAAGCCCTTAAAGTGCATATGAAGTAATTTTTTATTTTGTCTTTTTTTGGAGGCTATTATGTCTTTATTTCGAAATGATAAAAGAAATTTGTCAGAAAAAAAATTAAGGCCTCTTTTTTGCCTTCCAAATTAAGTAGCACAATTTGCAGAAATCAGTGTCCCGGAGACTGGGAACGAGTTGTCGATATCCATTGTGTCAGTGATGACGTAGAAAATACTTGAGATTCGTTCTTTTGTATGCTCACAGTGTGTTTCGTTCCATTTCTTCAAAAGAATGTAAGACTGATGAAATTATGTCTTCTTCAGAGTCTCTGTCAGACAGACAGAAAGTCGCCGAGCTGGTCGAAGACTTTTCCTTTGCCGCCATGCATGATACTCGTGAGTTGAAGTATTTTCTACGTCACAGCCTTGTAATACAATAGCTTTGGCCGCGCGCTCGATAGTGACACGTTCTGGCGGAAAATTCAAAACTTTCAAGCCGAATAATTTCACAATGGGAAGGATCTTTTCGATGAAACCCACAAATTTAGATAAAGAAAGTAAAGCACTATCAAACCATGGAAATTTCTTTTTTACTTCATATGCACTTTAAAGCTAAAACTAAGGGTTTCTTTAACAGGTTGCACTGGTACCTGACTATGGTAACCTTTTTATATCATAAAAATGACCATACCTTGTTTACCAATGACTGGGCATTTGTTTGATACCATCACTGTAGCATCAACTGATAAAGCCGAGAATTGTAGTGTTGATCCATCATTGACAAAGTATAAGGATGGGAAATGCTGGCAAGTATTGCGAGCTACATTAACTGATGCATAAAGCTCATAGATTTATTTTCTTGTTTTATATCGTAGTTAAAGATGCACTTGCTTGAGATTCTGGTCTTGGTTGGATTGTGCTTGGTTTTTACCAAAGCTAAACGTGCACGTGGGACTGATGACACGCTAAATGACTTCTTTGATGACAAGTCTGACATCGCTGCCGAAGTGAAGGATAAACTGGCTGACAATGCTGCAGAAAAAACTGCGAAGACTGCAGAAGATCCGATGAAAAACGTCCGCCGGCTGTTTTTTCCCCGTCCTCCTACAATAACACTTCCCATTGCCATTCCTAGCAATGTCAACAGCCTGAACTTCAAAGTTTGCTATTGCTTCAAGCGTCAATGCTTTGGTAAGTTAATCTGTATCGGTTTTTTATATCTGCACTTGAGCAATTTTAACAAAACATAGGGCAGACATTTTAGGAAAATAAGTTTTATTCCCCAAATGTACTAGCTGCCTTTTCGTTTCCGAAAAACTTAGCCTGCCTCATTTGGTACCCAAAAGGACATATTGTTTCTCTCTGAAAACAATAGGCGACATTTTACGCAAGAAAACTCTAGTTTTTGTTTAATTATCTGCGATATTTTCAGACGTCCAAAGCCTTCTTATCAGATTTTCCACCAAAATGATTGGCTGGGTACCCCACAGTTATTTAATGATATTTGTATTCTGTTTTAGTTCCACGCATGAGTCCCGGATTCAAAGGATGGATTGTAATCAACCAATCGGGTTACGTTGTGATCGGAAACTGGCTTTACTTGTTTTACAACTGCAAAAGAAGACCCAAGCCTACTCCATTCAGACCCAGGCCTACTACACGCAGACCCAGGCCTACTACAAGCAGACCTCGTTTCACCACACCTCGTTTCACCAGACCCCGTTTCACTACACCCCGTTTTACTAGACCTCCTTTCACCAGACCCCCTTTCAGTATACCCCGTTTTACTAGACCGCCTTTCACCAGGCCCTCTTTCAGCACACCCAGCTTTACTAGACCCCCTTTTAGCAGAGCCCCTTTCAGTACACCCAGCTTTACTAGACCGCCTTTTAGCAGGGCTCCTTTCAGTACACCCAGCTTTACTAGACCGCCTTTCAGCAGAGCCCCTTTCAGTACACCCAGCTTTACTAGACCGCCTTTTAGCAGGGTCCCTTTCAGTACACCCAGCTTTACTAGACCGCCTTTTAGTAGAGCCCCTTTCACCACGCCCAGACCCCCTTTCAATTTTACCCGTTTCATATTCTAGAGCGTGATCACTACCATCACCGTTATTGTTAGCAAAGTAAACTGCTTTGGTTGTACCGTCTCCTCTAATTAGCTGCTCTGTCCTGTAGGAAGCGCTTGGTAAAAAAAAAAGCAAATTTGCTTAGACATGTAAAATGTACCTGCGTGAGTGATAAATTAAAGAGAAAATTGTTTAACGTTTCTATTTGTCATCACTTCAAATAGTCTTTCTACAAGGCTGCGTAATAGCTCCTCATGGGTAGGTGTCGGAGGGTGGAGGGATTCCAACATGAATTTAAATTCAAAAGAAGCTCGTTACTGGTAACAGAATCTCGTTTTGTAGGCGTGGCTTGAAGTTAGTTTTCCCTAAAAGGTGAAGACTGCAAAACAGTCTGTATTTTTGCGCGAATCCTCTGAAAATAGCGGTGCAAGCGGCGGCGGCCGAAGATAGCTGGAATGACTGAATACCAAGAGTTAAACTGGGGAGCGCAAGAATCAGCGCTTTGCGCCTCCCCCGCTAGATAAAGAGAAAAAAAAAACGATTACTTTGCAGTCTATAAGAGGGGTCTATTCTTTATGAAATTGAAATAAAATACTCTTGAAGGGTCAGCCGTCTACTCGCCTTCTTAACTCTCGATGAACTTTACCCATGACAGCGTAAGAGCTCTCAGCGATTGTCTCTCTTTAGTAAGTCCATGTGTAGGAGTATAAACTGGTTAGCCAACTGGTTAGTCAGGTTGTTGCTTGTAATGTTCCCCTTCTGCTAGCTGAACGTTGTTGCCAACCATTTGCATAGCTAGATCTTTGACGTGTGTTCACTCCAGTTGATATTCAAGGTAATGCATCAGTCAATTCCAGCAGTGCCCATGCATCCCCCCTCCCCCCAGGCTAACCCCCGGCATTAGCATTTTTTTTAAAAAAGTTTGGAAAATTCCCCGGGGTGAGGACACTTAAGCTGTTCAAATGCCCCGGGATGGGGGCGAAAAAAGAGGGCAAATGCCCCACCCCCAGGATGGTCCCCTTCCAAAAGTACCACATTTCAGTTTTTTAAGTGTTTTTTTTTTTTCTAGTTCTGCCTTTTCACTGTCTTTTATACATATATATATTACAAATTAGTGTGGGAAGGGAGATATGGACAACTAATTGCCTCATAATCTTTGGATCACCAACCTATTCTCGTTAGGAAGGCGATTCACAGCGATTTCTGAAATATATACATAGGCAGTTAAATTGAGAACAGAAATTTTCACAACAAAGACTATGAGTGAAAAAGTGCCTCAGCCGGGAGTTGAAACCGGGTCTTCTGATGACCGGACAGATGCCTTAACCACTGGGCCACTGAGACAACCACACTTGCACAAACACAAACAACACATTTATGGCTTCATAGTGGAAGCTCTTGGGAGACATTAACACAAATTCTGCAATTAAGATCGCGTCACTTTACCCAGAATTTGTATTTGTTAAGTGTGGTTGTCTCAGTGGCCTAGTGGTTAAGGCATCTGTCCGGTCATCAGGAGACCCGGGTTCAACTCCCGGCTGAAGCACTTTTTCACTCATAATCTTTGTTGTGAAAATTTCTGTTCTCAATTTAACTGCCTATATATATATTTATAATTCAAATATGGTCAATATGGTCAAAAAGTTATCGATATATGTTATGTCCACATGACGTATAACCAGCGATGGCGGTAAATTTGGCATTTTGAAGGAAAGTGAAAATGACTGCTGCCTGCAATTTCGTGTTTTTGGGCGAAAAAGTGCGTGAACTATTAGTTAAACAAGACGCTGTGGGAGCGTATACTTGGGCGTCGTTGTATTAGGCATATTGGAGAATAATTGTCTTGGGAATCTGCATGGACGTAGCGTTATTTCACGGTTTGATGATTGGGAGTATTCGGATAGTGTAAGTAGTCTAACAAAGAAGCACGTTATAGCGTGTGAGATCGCACGCAAATTATTAAAGTAGCGTGTCCACTGTGTCAAAAGACAAGTACATACTGAAAAATACAAATCGATGCCTACTTTGTACTTACCGTTGAAAAAAAGGCCGTATGTCAGAGTTTCCCGATGGTTGTTATTGGTTTTAGCTAAATCTTGTAACTAGCTGGTCTGTGTTTCCGACACTTTTGAATTGAATGCAAATGTAGCCGCAAAGTGGCCTTTCGAAGCCATGAGTGTAATTGCCTGGTCCGGACCCGAGGTCAAAACAACTTTTCCAATTGAAAGTTTTGCTGGAAGTATTCCCGCCGTTATTATAATAAAGTTTGAATGAAACTTATAAATTTAATCAAAGTTAACGACAGAAGTGATAATTTAGGAGGAGAGAAACAAATTTAGCCCTTTGAAATATATTTTTTCAGTTGAGGTAAAAATGTTGCAATTTGCATAATGTGAAAGTAATTTGAAACCTTTCCAGTAACGCATAACGCAGCTGTTTCGTAAAACATCTCGCAATCAGACACACAAAAATATATCCAGATTTTATTCCTCTGTATCCGAAACACAGAAAAGAAAATTAAATGAAAAAGTGATCGCTTTAAGGTTATTTTCGCCCGAGAAACATTCACTAGCGGAAGCAAAACTCGCAAGAAACGTCTCGCAAGACACCGCGTGCATTGTTTACATCTTCCCTCGGCGGTGAATTTTTGCACCCAAAGTTTCAGTTGTCTGTTCTGTTCTTTCAACTTCACGAAATAAAAATTAATGAAAGGCAAACAACCGAAAGAAGTGAAATTAATTGGGATTCCTACCACGCTTATATTTCTTCCTTCGCTGTCCACCGTTCACTTCTTATTAAATAAGCGCTATCCATGTATTAGTCTAAATTATCTTCTTCATGTTCGTTTTAACATGTTTTAGCGGGTTTCCGTCATGAAGGTATCGTAGAATTAATCGCGAGTGTCAAATACTTTCGCAGTGTCTTCTTGAGTAATTTCCTTACGCATATTGAATATGAAACTGTTAGATGCAACAGAGAAAACAAACTCGCACTTTGTGACGTTCGCCTCGCATCAACAAACAACAGGTGTACCCCACCGCGGTCAAACGAGAGAAATTTGCAAAAGTTAACCAAAGTACTTCAAAGTTAAGGTTGTCGTTTTCACTGTTTATTAAAAGTTTCATATATTGACAATACACTGTCAACTCACTAAACGTTTTGAAAGTTTACTAAAAAAAGTTCTAAGCGTTTGAAAACTACGAACCGCAGAACTGTCGGCGCCATTTGCCAACACAATTTTGCTCAGGCACGAAGCGTTTTGATCAGTTTTCAACGATCGAAAAGAAGCTCGTTATTTTGAGCCGGAAAGATGAAAAGATAGTTACATAAACTAATTATTTTATACATCCTTGCCCACGTTTCCACTTAATTCTAAATGAATCCCACCAAATAAAACGAAAAACGCCTCGGACGTGTGACCGCGGTGAAGGTTTGAATAATCCCGCCGTCCCCAGAGTTGCGCAATACTGCACATTTGTGGACGACCAAACTGCATTTTAATACTTGGTCGCTACGCCCAAGTAAAAAGGGAAAAGAAAGAAGAAAAGAGAAGAAAAGAAAAGAGAAAAAATATTGTTCACATGATTGGTCAGGACAAAAAAGGCGCGAAATTTTCGCGTTGTCGCGGTCGCAGTGTTTCCTGGCGTAGCTGAATGAAAACTGGTTCAAAGTTTAACCGCTCGACAAGGAGTGAATGAAGGAGCACAATTTTCGTAAAATTCCTTTGGTAATCACCTCTGGAATATGATATAGACTTGATGCTTTCTCAGAAAAGTTTCTGATCTCGTCATTACGGCTGTAGGAGCTAAAAAACGAGCAAGTTTGTAAACAACATTGATCGACTCAGCTTGTACTTCGATGTTTGAAAATTTGGTGCTGATGGAAGGGAATAAAAAGCCAAATCAACTACAGGTACGATGTTTTAACCGTTTCTTGTATCCTTTAGCTGTGAATTTTTGTACGCTGCAGTTCTTTCCGACTTTTCGCCGCTATGTTTAGGTTCGTAGCCGTGTGTTTGTTCAATTTGTTTTTATTCTGAATTGAACTTTTTAAGATACGAAACACTTGTAACTAAGACATTCTATGCCATTTTACTGTGTTTTAATTCTTGTAGTCACTACTCTGTCCCGTTCTTTGAGTAGACGAAAGCTCTTCTTAGAAACTCTCAACTGATTGTGTACGCTAAATTAACTTTAGCTTGGCAAAAGTTTCGGCATTCGCTGTTTGTTGTTTAAGAAATGGTCCGAGGTAAAATATTGTTGTTAGCCTTTTTACTTAATGGAAGGTTGCATATCTCAGTGATTTTTTTCTCGAAACCGTAATTTGTTATCAATGTGTTGAATTATAAAACAGTTATAGTGTTCAAGTTTGCGCAATATTGACAAAGGCGCCACTTTCATTCCTGAACTGTGTGATGTTGCAAGTTTCGCGCGTTAAAACATATGTAAGCTTTTTTTTTTTTTTAATAAAAGGCTTGTCGGCGATTTTTCTCTTCAAACTGTGCTTTGTGTTATCAATGTGTTGAATTATAAAACTTTTATAGCGCTCAAGCTTGCGTGATATTGCCTAATTTTAGCCGACTCGGCCTACGGCCTCGTCGGCTAAGTATTAGGCGATATCACGCGCGCTTTCGCGCTATAATAGTTAAATATCCGAACTTAATTAGTCAATGCCGCCAAGCGATTGCAAGACCCCACCGTAAACACTACACTATAGTTGATATTGGATTCTATTATTTCGATGTATTCTGTTTTCAAACGTTTGCTACATTGATTAATAAATATTTTGTTGTAAAGTCAAGTAATATTATTGCCAAGTAATATTAAACTGAGCCGCAACTCGCGGGAAAATTAACTATGCGGATGATTTTGCAGCGAGGCACGTCTCACTGTAATTTAAAGCACTTTCATTTTGCTTCGTTGTCACCTTCAGCTGGTATTAAATTAAAACGCGCACACTGCTAAAATTGTTTCAATTTTGTTTATCGCAGTTAGAGATGCGCTTGTTTGAGAGTCTGGTTTTGGTCAGCGGATTCTGCTTGGCTTTTACCAAAGCTGAAATCGAAGCTGATGCGATGTTCGACGATTTTCTTAATGATCAACCTAACGTTCCTGACCACGAAGCGTTCGTGGAAGACGAGTCTGGCCCTGACATCACTGCAGACGAAACTCTACTGAACGAAGACCCGAAGCTGGTTAAACGACCCATCCGTCGCCCATGGCCAAAAACTCTTCCCATCTGGATTTATGGTGGTATCAACAGCGTTTTCTACCGAGCTTGCCACTGTTTCAGGCCACGATGCTATGGTAAGTACAGATAGGTTTTAAGTACTTTAACGTAGATGATGAGATCATTTCCAGTTATAGTGTTATTAAATAACTACATCATAATGAACAGTAATTCTATTTACTCTTTTCTTAGCTACGCTAAATTACAGGTGCGTCAGCACATAAATTAAGAAAACGTTTGCTGGTTAGACATTTTAAAAACTATGTTGTTTCGACCTATTTTGTACATTCGCATCCGTCAAAGACCACAGACAGGTGGTCGATCAAAAGCTTATAGTTGTTAACAATTTCTAATCAAACAGTAACTAAACTTGATCTTTACAATGATATCCATTCTAGATCTCACGGTATATTCATTTTTAGTTCCAGGCATGCGCCGAGGATTCAAAGGATGGTTAAATTTATACCAGTCAGGTTATGTCGTCATCAACAAATGGCCTTTCTTTTCCTGGGACTGCAGCCCAAAGCCCAAGCCTCTGCCAACTAAGCGGCCCAAGCCTTCCCCCACTAAGCATCGATAGAGCAGAATCATGGTCATCACCGTCAACGAAGTAAACTGCTTTGGTCGTTTTGTTATAATTTGTCGCCATTGCTAATATTTTTTACCGTGAGAGACTAGTGCCTATCTTGACGAACTGGCAATGCCAGCAAGAGATTTATCGAGAAAGTTGTGTCATTTTACCACATCACATTTGACTTCAAAGTAAGACTTTTTGGGGGAAAGGTTTTGGTGTCAGGTCAGTTGTCTCTGTTCTCGATAAGTTTTATTTTAAAACGTTTTATAGTACACTATAAATGCGATAAAATGAAAATGTCTTACATCAGAATAAGGGTTTTAAAACTCCAGGCATATTGCGTTGATTTCAAGTTGTCGTATTAATTGAAAAGGTTGCCTTTTTTAGGGGGAGAAATACACAATAGAAGTTTTTTGCATTTCCTTCGTGATTACAGCGTCTGTCCAGTTAGGCACCAGTAACTCACGGTATGAAATCCGGAAATACAGGGATGCTTGCTGTGAAATTTTTAAAAGAGCTTAAACTTGTAAGATGCTATCGGTGAGAGAAATAAAAGGAAATTCTTCAATGGAGTTTATTTGTCTTGTCTTAAAAAAAGCCCTCTTTAGGAGCGGTAATTATTCGAGGTGGGATTCGCATATCAAAACGGACGAAAGTTGTCTTATATTTTTATCGCATTTTTGAGTGTAAAATAAAATTATTATAGTCTATTTTCCTCCCTCTCTTCCCACAAAAATTTGGTGTATAGCTCAAAGAAATTGAAATCATGTTCACTGTCGCGCGTAGCAAATGGGTCTTTCACACTATGGAGTTATTGGGGGAGGGGGGGAGGATGGGGAGGGGGAGGGGGTGGGTAGTAGGGATGGCGGAGTGGTGTGAGCACTTGCCTCCCACCAGTGTGATCCGGGTTTAAATCCTGGTGGCGACGCCACAGTTCAGATGGTTTTTCCGAATAAAAGAAACTATTCGTCTTAATAGTAACATTAAGTGTGAATTTAAAGCCGTGAGAGTTCATACGTCTTCGTAACTGACTTCGGAAAAACAATTCTAACAATATCCGTAAATTGTCGAAAATCTTCGGAAGACCTTCATTGGTACCAATTGTAAAAAGTTTCAATGGCATGACATAAAATAGTTATGCAATGCCTTCTCGTGCTATATCAAGAAATGACCTTCTCTTGACTTGATTTTTCTTTGGATACGCAATCACCCAAGAGGTCGTGTGTATATTAAAAGAATTTTAGTCACTCGTGGTATATTCACGGTATACCACTCTATGTCCCCCAAACCATTGGATTACTCGTATCCTAGTATTATAATAGTTTCTTATGACTATAATAAGCGGCGTTAAATTGTGTCTTCATGTATTTCACAATTAGAACCACTAACTTATGTTAAGGTAAATTAAATGTAAATTAAAAAAATATTGTTAAATAATAACAACTTAACATGTTTGGCTTACTGCATGTTCACAACATATTTGATTGTTAATGTGAGCTAGACGTGTTTGCCAAGGGAAGTTTTCATTTTTATAAATGTCAAGAAACTTTATTGTTTTTTCAAAACATGGATCACCTTTTGAAACCGGCACTGGGTGACCAAAAAGTAACACATTTAGTTCTTAATTCTAAAATCACGCCCACGTGGCTTAATGCCAAGTTGTCTGTAACTGTAGACCTGTTTGAAAAAAGGAAATTTCTATAATTGCAATTGTCACTGGATCCGAGACCGTGCTTTTGTTTTTCAATAAATGAATCATCACTTGATAACCACTAGGTGACGTCAAACTTAGAGACATAAAACGTTATTTCACTTCGCTGATAAAATATATAATCGAAATAAATCATTTTAATTACCTAATGACTTACATTGGTGAAGCGACCATTCATTGTCTGTGTGTTGTATCAAACAACGCCAATATACTCAGTTGTAATTTCCTAACATACATGCAAGTTGTATCTGCAATACCTCAGACCCTCATTATTAAGGCAAGGTTAAAACGCCTAGATAAAACTATTCTTCTTTCAAAATATGAGATTCAGCTGTCTCGGGATACTATCATAATTTAAATTTACTTATAAAATTCATTAATAATTCATAAGGAAAGTACAAAAGAAATGAAAATTTAATGAAGGTTTGTAAACCCCAATACAAATCAACTGAGTTGATGAATTATTAAACAGTAGCATTAACTTTTGATACAGACAACTGCTCAGCTAATTAGTATGCATTAACTTTTCATACAGATCTCTACTCATTGTTTCATTTCATAAGTACGATAAAATATTCGCGTCCGATCTGTATGGGCGTTTACATTGGCTCGCCTTCGGCTCGCCATTATAAACGCCCATACAGATCTCCCGCTCATATTTTATCTACTACTTAAATTAAAAAACAGGGATTACTACTGGCTTTTGATAAATAAGGACAAGCAAGTATTGAAGGCAAGCGTAAAGTGGGAGAGAGATTTACAGCCAGACATGGTGCGGATTGACTCTTTTTTTAGTCGTGTTAAATATATTTCTAGAGAAAACAAGCTGAGAGAATTTTACTTCAAACTTTTACACAGAATAGTTGTTACAAGTTTAAGTTATTGGTAATCAGGTCAGTCTTGGAGGAGCTCGTGCCGAAGAGAATACAGACACATTTATGCGCGGTATCGGTAGGTTAATTTCGCACAATGGAAACTGAACATTATATCACAACACAATAATTCAACTTTACACAACATAGCGCTACAAGCTCGGGTTAATTTTATTAGTTTCCTTTGTCGGTGTTGCGGAAGCAACTTATACTTCAAGTAAGACGTATGCTCCTATCGATACACTGCAGCATCAATATTTAGGTAATCAAATGGAAAATATATAAATTAACTGAATCATGGGTTGCATCGGACTGGATTTATTTAGAAATAAAATCCTTTTCAAGACCGTATTATATTAAGTAACAAGTAAAACTTTTTTTTGCTTTGGAATCCCTGAAATAACAGAAAAAAAAAACAACAAAAAAACTCTGCACGTGATGTGTTTTTTCAGCTTCAAATTAAAGACCTGAAGTCACCGAAGGATGTCTTATTGTTATGCTTATTATTCAGTGGTTTGTCGTACGTGTCCTGTTAATTTCCTACAACAATACATTGAGATAATTACAGAGGCAATTATTAATAACTATTTAATTGGAAACAATTAGTTTTCCGTGTTTCTATGTTGCTATGGTAATCTGAGTCCCAGATGGGGAGACCGAGAAACAAATGTCGCTGTCTTAATAAATGCAGGTCCTGTCAATGTTATGTAACGTTACAGAACACGCTGGATGAAAGAATTGTTTTCAACTGATGATTTTGCGGAATAAATGTTCGAGACAATTTCCTTTGTCATCGTTGAGATAATCGATTCAGTGAGCCTGGCTTCCAGCCAATCGCAATGTTTGTTGTATCTCGTTTCTTTTATATGCATGTTCATTAAAGGAACTACTGAGGCATTGATGAGTGACTGTATACATGGTCTTTCCGAAAGAAAGAATTTCTCGAAAACAGTTTGCATTGTAAAATAAAAAAACATTAATTGTGAATATGACAAGATGAACATGAATAAGAAACTAACGTCTAATTATTTTGTTTTTCTAGCTTGCACGATAAGCCGAGTTTTTTTGGTTAATCAGATATTGGTTGTGTGTGACTTTTGCGTATTTCAACAAGGAAATATTTTACATGGCTTCAAAACCATTTCATAATTTCTGGATGACTTAAAGAACCGTTTACTAATTTCTCAGTTTGGTGTTAAATTTTTTTTTCTGTGCTCTCACAATATTGGTTTTGTGTAACATTTGCGTATTTTATACGCGAGTATTGTCTTCACGTGAAGTATTTCAAGAGACTTGTTTGTGTAGTTGAACAATGCAATGTCTCCTTTTTCCCACGTAACGTTTACGTCAAAGAGAAAAAGTAAAAAAACACTTCTATTGTGTTTAAAATAATTATTTTCTGTGGCGTCGGTATAAAGAAAGTCCTGCCTCACTTGTTGCGAGAGAGCAAACTTGCTTTTGCCAGAGAAACCAGTGTAGCATCTTGTCATCGGAAGCTTAGAGCGTATGTAAAGTAAGTGAGTATTAACTGCGATACGATACGTTCCGTTTAAATTCCCCGAAGTGTCTTATACATTGCCATTCCTCTTCAAGAAGAGACTAAATTGATTTTTCTTCTTGCCAGTTATACATTTAATGAGTGGTGATTAATAATTATTAACCTAAATTTTGTGTGAACAACGTGAAAGTGCATGCACTTAAAAATAAAGGCTTCAATTTGATTTCCATTCATATTGGAACATGTTCTTTCATGCTCATAGTACGTTTGGTTTACTTTTATTGCAGCCAGAGATGCGTTTGTTTGAGATTCTGGTTTTTGTCAGCGGATTCTGCTTGGTTTTTACCAAAGCTGAAAGGAAAACTGATGGCACGTTCGACGATTTCTTTGATGACCAATCAGCTAACTTCCCGGCCAAATAATCGATAGTGGAGGACAAGCCTGGCAACGCGGCAAAAAAAGATAATCTATCTCCTCTAGAGGAAGACACAAAGGCTAAGGAAGACCCGAAGAAAGGCCCTAAAGAAGACGTCCACAAACGACGTATTTTTCCCTCACGACAAATACTTCTCACCATCGGCATTCCCACTAATATCAACAGCGATTTCTTTCAAGCTTGCTACTGTTTCAAGCGTCGCTGCTTTGGTTAGTTAATTTCATTCGGAGTAGTTAGATAATGATATGCATTTCCATTTAATTTCAATATAGTGTTAAAGGGGCATGGTCGCGCAGAGTTTGCTGTGTTTCGGTCAAAATGCATCAAATAGTTGACAAAGTACCTTTGCTCAAACATAAAATTGCTCTAGAAAATCGACCAAGAAGAAAATATCAAGTGTCATTTCCGTTAAGGAAGAACAAACCATTGCGAGTTTTTCTGCGAGTTTTCCACGACACTTTCGAGGAACTTGAAAAAACTTCAACTTTATTTATTATTTCCAACACACAATAAAAAAATAATTACGTATCTTATATGATTCTGGTAAAACAGGTGACGAGGGAGTCTATAGAAAAGCAGACTGCTTGAGATTATAGATCCCTTAGGTTAACTACAACAAAGCTATATTGTCATTATAGTCAACAATAATACTGATATCCTTATCTCTCTTTAGCTCCAGGCATGAGACCAGGATTCAAAGAATGGGTAACAATATTCCAATCAGGTTATGTCGTGATCAACAACTACCTCTACTTCTTCTGGAACTGCAGCCCAAGACCTCAGCCATTCCACTCCTTTCTCAAACCTACTCCGACCAGGCCTCCTTTCAGCCGTTTTGGCTAGAACGCGGTCATTTATCACGTGCACTGTAAATGAAGTAAACTGCTTTGGGCGTCTTCTAAAAATTTCCGCCCAGTAGGAAGTGCTTTGTATTAAAGCAAAATCACTTACGCGTATAAAATGTACATGTTATCAGTGCGAGTGTTAATAAATTAAAGAGACATTCATTGAAAAAGTCTGTTTTATGTCTCTTAAAAATTGCCATTCTACAGAGGGTAGGGGATTGTTAAATAAAGTTTACAGGAATTGTCATGTCTTTTTTACCAAGTATTTGCATTGATTCAAGAATGATAACTTATTCCCCCCCGACCCCCCACCCCCCCCCCCACCCCCCCCCACCCAAACCCACACAAACAAAAATAATTGCATTGTGCGTAGTGTGTATAGCGCGAAGAAATTTAAATCATGTTATCTGACAGTTTTTTAGCTTTTCTTACTAAGTAATTATTTCTCTGCCCAACTCGTCTCTTTCCATGGTTAGAAATAGGTTTATAAAATCAACGAATACTCGTATCACGGTTAGTTTAATTTCTCAGCACGTACAAATCACAAGACAACAAAATTAGTCAAGAACCAATATAGAAGATTGTCTACAAATTTATAGAGAGGTTTTCAATTGCTACGCTTTGTGATTGGCTAAAAAATCTCGCGCCACTTTATCAACCAATCAGAAGTAAAACCAAAACCAATCGTGACTTGCCCGCGCGTATTTTCCCGCGCTTGGCGCCGGCTGCATGTATTTGCTTCGCGTCAGTTCTGTTTGGTTCATTGGATTGTCTGCGTCTGTTGTAATTGGTCTGTTGAATTTGGCCAGAGTGATTACTTTTACTTTACGACACTTAAGTAAAGACCGCTCTTGACCAATATTTGAGCAATGAATACATGAGAAATTATTCCCAGCTGCATGCACGTGCACCTGTATAAAATTACGTGCGTTACTGCACCACCGTTACTGTCATTATTACATTTGCTTTTATAAACATGGCTAGTTTTGTTTAAAAAGTTTATTTGACTTCATGAGAATATTATTTATTCACAAATGGATACATTTGCTTCATGTTTTCTGCGTCTGAAGAATGTTTTCAGTGGTACCATCGGGTAATTTTTGGCTTTTGCGTATTTAAACAATGAAATAGTTACTGCAGACTTCAAGTATCTCTTGAAAATCCTGAAAGCAGCCCTTGTTTTCACGTGTTGCTGACACGTTGTTTTTAACAAATTTCAATTGAAACAAAAAAAAAACAACAGATAATTCCACATGAACTGGAGCGTGTGATCACGTTTGAAAAATTCTTTCTCCATAAATTTCTATCAACACAAGATTCTGTTTTAATTTCTTTGTAAAAGGCTATAATCATAGCAGTTCAGGATCTTAGTCGTCTTCTTACTTATTTTAAAATGGACTTTATCTATGCGCATCTGAGTGCTTGCACAAATCTTTCCATTGCCTGGCTGTTATTTTGTGTCTGTAAAGTTACTATCAGTTATTGGTCCCCAGCCAATCGCAGCGCTGGTTGGGTTTCAGTAGTTTTACTGTAAAAATAACAAGACAACATGATATGCATGGCCCATTTTCCGAGTAAGAGAAATTCCTGGAGGCAATAAATGTTTTTACTTTGGCTGTTTTAATTTGTTAAGCTAACAAATGTGATAGGTCTGGAGCTTATAACAAATAACCAATACAGAAACTAAAGACACTGAATACCATTTACATATATTGAAACACAAAAGAGTGTTTAATTTCGATATCTTTTGTTTTTTCATAAATGCTAACACACTATTTTATAATTTCCGTTTTGATCCGGGTTACTTAAAACTCTTTTATGTGGTTTCTGCATTTTTATTTTTTTGCAGCTTTTACACATTCAAACAACTCAACCTTCTTATTTATTAGTGATTTAAATGAAGTTGTGGTTGTGCAACGTTGGTGTATACATTTGAACACGGAAATGTTTCAGCTATGGAGCGGCTCGAGATGACTAATTGTGTGTCAAACACCCGGGGGGGGGGGGGGGACTCCCATATAAAAATGACTGGGGTGCTCGTCAGAAATTTTCGAAAAACACCCTAAAAGGTACCAGAATCTTGTTTGATGGGCGCGGCTCAAAATAATTTTTACCCCTAAGAGGTACCAATTCGAAAACAACACATGTCATATTCTGTCATATTTTTTCGGCCCATACCCTAAAAGGTACCGCGATAATCCTAACGGTAGTGATTTCAGATTTTAGTACCCTAAGCGGTACCAATCTACAAATTGTGACCCCTAAAAGGTACGACGAGCACCCCCGTCATTTTTATATGGGAGCCCCCCCCCCCGGGTCAAACAATTGTTGCTCATACGTAGCTTTTACGTAAAAGAAAAAAATCGAAACAATTATCTATTGTATTTCCAATATTGCTTGCCTGTGTTAAAATACGGACTTGATTCCATCGTTCAGTGAGCGCCAAGCTTGCTTATGAATGTCAGAAACAAGTGACCACAAGTGTATATTTTGAGAAAGGTCTCGTTTGGGTCTTAAAGTAAGTATTAACTATCAATGATACTTTGCTTTCTAGTTAACATTGATCTCGGTGATAGCATGCGCAGTTTTATATTATATTATTTTTCATATTATTTAATTTCCGCTTCAGCATTTAAATTGTGTTTTTGAAGGGTTCATGCTTTAAACCTTAGCTTTATAAACACCGTGGAAGTACAAAGTAAACTCCCTTAAGCTTGATTAAAGTTCGGGATTCAAAACGTTTGGAAGGAGGAATTCGTATTTCTTGAGAAAAAAATTGCAACAAACGTACTGACATATGAACAAATATGCAAAGATAATTACCGATTAATACATCAGCAAAAAATTAACTAGGCTTTCAAAACTTCTTATGGTGGAATGGTTGGCTAAAACGTGCCGCTCTCTGACCCTAAAATGCACACTGGTTTCTCGTAAGTTAAACAGCGGTGTGATATCGAAAGCTTGAATCCTATCCAAAACAGTGAAGGTTAAATTTGCAAAACATCCCCTGACTTATCTGAAATCACTGACTTAATTTATTAAAAATTATCATGCTGCGCTCGTGGAGGGAAACAAATTGGTAACACTGCTGATAGATGCTTTCTACATACTTCGTGAATATGGCTAACTAGTTATAACTAGCACGCGGTTTCGAAAGTGATTCGATCCTGGCAACTATAAAGTCCGCGTAACTTTATTCAGCTATAGCTTTCTCGGGTCCTCGTAAGTAAGGTTCAAAAAACAATTCTCGACTCAATTCTTTAATTAGGAGGCTCTAAGCCCCTTCCCACCAATTTTGCAAAAAGTTGTATCTTAACATGTTACTTACAATTCGACAATTCGATAATAACAAGCTCGTGTTTTAGCTATAAGCCCTTAAAGCTAAAACTAAGGGTTTCTTTAACAGGTTGAACTGTTACTATGGTACGGTAACCTTTTAATATCATAAAAAAGACCATACCTTGTTCACCAATGACTGGGCATTTGTTTGATACCATTACTGTTGCATCAACTGATAAAGAATTGTAGTGTTGATCCATCAAAGTATAAGGATGGGAAAAGCTGGGAACTATTGCGCTCTACATTAACTGATGCATAAAGCTCATAGATTTTTTTTTTCTTGTTTTATAACGTAGTTAGAGATGCACTTGCTTGAGATTCTGGTCTTGGTTGGATTGTGCTTGGTTTTTACCAAAGCTAAACGTTCACGTGGGACTGATGACACGCTAAATGACTTCTTTAATGACAAGTCTGACATCGCTGGCGAAGTGAAGAATAAACTGGCTGACAATACTGCAGAGGAAGCCCCGAAGACTGCAGAAGATCTGAAGAAAAACGTCCGCCGGCTGTTTTTCCCCCGTCCTCCTACAATAACACTTCCCATTGCCATTCCTAGCAATGTCAACAGCCTGTACTTCAAAGTTTGCTATTGCTTCAAGCGTCAATGCTTTGGTAAGTTAATCTATATCGGTTTATATATATCTGCACTTGAGCAATTTTAACAAAACATAGGACAGAAAGCTTAGGAAAATAAGGCTTATTCCCCAAATGTACTAGCTGCCTTTTCGTTTCAGAAAACTTAGCCTGCCTGTCCCAAAAGGACATATTGTTTCTCTCCGAAAACAAAAGGCGACATTTTACTGAAGAAAACTCTAGTTTTTATTTAATTATCTACGAATTTTTCGGCGTCCAAAGTCTTCTTATCAGATTTTCCACCAAAATGATTGGTTGGGTATCCCTCAGTTATTTAATGATATTTGTATTCTTTTTTAGTTCCACGCATGAGTCCCGGATTCAAAGGATGGATTGTAATTTTAAGAAAAACGACAAAACGTTTTAGTTTGAAAAACATGTTTCGACAGCAACTTCTGTCATCTTCAGTTAATAAGTAATGTACAAAGCGTTGACAGTGAATATATAAGTGGGAACGAATGTTAATTATGCTAGTAACAACAATGTAAATAAAAGCGTGGCAATGTGAGAATTATAAGGATAGTTTCAAATTTACATGATATAATTGTTGATTCAAAGACGGTTTTTCTCTATGAATATATGAAAAGCCTCTTTTATCTTAAGTTGGAAACTCGTAGAAGCGTGATCTAAAATATGAAAGCAATCTTGTGAACACAAGGTACGACAATGTTCAGAATTCAGTAGATGTTTGAAAATGTGAGAGGTCCTGTCATTGACTAAGTGCTCACGCACGCGCTTATGGAAATCCTAAAAGAATCTTTTCCCTGCCCATTTAATTGAAAGAGTTGTAAACCGCTACATTACTGGGACCCTAAGTAATCATTGTCCCCGGGATTCTCTTCCCACTTCACCTACATTTTACTTTAAGCTGCCCTACACAGGACATTTTTCTGTCGTTACTCAGAAAAAGATTCGTCACTTTATCAAGCGCTATTGCAATGATTTGGATATAAAATTAGTTTTTTCTTCCTTTAAGATAGGCAACATGTTTAGTGTGAAAGACCCTGTCCCTGACGGGTTTCGTTCGCGTGTGGTTTATAAGTTTGTATGTGCGGGCTGTAATGCCTGTTATGTCGGCGAAACAACCCGGCATTTTTCCACACGCTTTGTACATTACTTATTAACTGAAGATGACAGAAGTTGCTGTCGAAACATGTTTTTCAAACTAAAACGTTTTGTCGTTTTTCTTAAAATTATAACCTGCCTGCTAACATCAAGACCTTATGGATTGTAATCAACCAATCGGGTTATGTTGTGATCGGAAACTGGCTTTACTTGTTCTACAACTGCAAAACAAGGCCCAAGCCCACTCCATTCAGACCCAGGCCTACTACACGCAGACCCAGGCGTACTACAAGCAGACCTCGTTTCACGACACCCCGTTTCACCAGACCCCGTTTCACTACACCTCGTTTTACTAGACCACCTTTTACCAGACCCCCTTTCACTACACCCCGTTTCACCAGACCCCCTTTCACTACACCCCGTTTTACTAGACCGCCTTTCACTACACCCCGTTTTACTAGACCGCCTTTCACTACACCCCGTTTCACTAGACCTCCTTTCACTACACCCCGTTTCACCAGACCCCCTTTCACTACACCCCGATTCACCAGACCCCCTTTCACTACACCCCGTTTCACCAGACCCCCATTCACTACACCCCGTTTCACCAGACCCCCTTTCACTACACCCCGTTTCACTAGACCCCCTTTCACTACACCCCGTTTCACTAGACCGCCTTTCACCAGACCCCCTTTCAGTACCCCCAGCTTTACTAGACCGCCTTTTAGCAGACCGGCTTTCAGTACACCAAGCTTTACTAGACCCTCTTTTAGCAGAGCCCCTTTCAGTACACCCAGCTTTACTATACCCCGTTTTAGTAGAGCCCCTTTCACCACGCCCAGAGCCCCTTTCACCACGCCCAGACCCCCTTTCAATTTTACCCGTTTCATATTCTAGAGCGTGATCACTACCATCGCCGTTATCGTTAGCAACGTAAACTGCTTTGGTTGTACTGTCTCCTTTAATTAGCTGTTCTAGCCTGTCCTGTAGCTAGGAAAAGCTTCAAAAAAAGCAAAATCGTTTAGACATGTAAAATGTAACTACGTGAGTAATAAATTAAAGAGAAAAATCACTGTTTAAAGTTTTTATTTGTCATCACTAAAAATATTTTTTCTACAAAGCTGCGTAATAGCTCCTGATGGGTGTCGGAAAGGGGGGAGGGGCGAGATTCCCCGGCATGAATGATGAATGTAAATTCAAAAGAAGCCCGTGGGCGTGGCTTGATGTTGTAATGTATGTTAGTTTTCCCTAAAAGGTGAAGACTGCAAAACAGTCCGTATTTTTGGGCGAATCCTCTGAAAATAGCGGTGAAAGCTGCAGCGGCCGAAGAGAGCTGGAGTGACTGAATATATTAAGAGTTATACTGGGGAGCGCGAGAATCGGTGCTTTGCGCCTCCCCCGCGAGCTATAAAAACCGATACTTTGTAGTCTATAAGAGGGGTTTATTCTTTATGAAATTGAAATAAGGTACTCTGAAGTGTCAGTCGTCGCTCGCCCTCTTAACTCTCGGCGAACTTTACCCATGACAGCGTAAGAGCTCTCAGCTATTGTCTCCCTTTAGTAAGTCCATGTGTAGGAGTATGAACTGGTTAGCCAACTGGTTAGTCAGGTTTTTGCTTGTAATGTTCCCCTTCTGCTCACTGAACCTTGTTGCCAACCATGTGCATCGCTAGTAATAGTAGCCATTCAAAGTTTTCTTTAACACTGGTGTTGGTGTCCAACGTTCACTATTTTGCGGGAGCGGACTCACCATGACTCTGACGAAGAGCTAGCTAGCGCTGTTCATGAGACAAAGGCCGAAATAGGCCATTTCCGTGTTGCCTTTAGCCTCTCTATCGAAGCAAAGCTACGCGAAACCTTTCATATGAAAATAAGTTTTCATTCACATGCAAATAAAACTTTATATTTTCGCACTTAGCCTCGCTTTGATTGAGAGGCTAAAGGCAACTCGGAAACGTTTTTTTACCTGGTACATTAAATCGAGGGGACCTGGGAACTAGTGGTACACTCTGTTCCAAGTTACACAGAGTAGTTCACTGGCATTAAGGAAGTGCTCAAGTAAAATGGTGGTAAGCGATTCTTCATGGTGTTTTTATTCAATACAATCAATGAAAATTCACACATCGATTTTTAGATTCTTTAGATATAAAGAAGGATGATGCTGTGTATCCTGTTTATTAATCTAAACTCTTATTAAATGTTTTCTTGAAGTCTCGGCAAGGAGTCAGCTTTAGGCAGTTGACTCAAAGGTGAGCGAACCTTCTTGTTATTGTATTAGAACGTTTCCTTTAATGCAGAGTTAACTTATCGAATTACTTCAACTTAAATACAGATTTAAGTTAACGAGTAACTTTACATTTTCGTCCGAGAAAATTTAAAAATCAAACAACAAATTGACATGCAGCAACAACTGTCAGATGTTCCTAGTCAGTTATTAAGCTTGTATTTTAAAAAGCTTAATTAATTGCAGACCTGTGTAAGGTCAAATGAAGCTTATATCAGCATTATTTGTAGTTATTAGTGTCTGTTTCGAATCTATCAAATCACCTGATTAAAAGAACATGCAGTTTTGAGTTGGGTGTGAAGTGAAATCGATTTCACACCAAGTTTGAAGCAGTAATAAGGCGCCATGGAAGTGGTCTTGGGTACCAGAGACAACCCTAATCCCTCGAGCTACCCTGGGTGAGCTTACTTGTCACATATAATCTTTGAACAATTCAACCAACCGCTTATGTATATATAAGGATTGCAAATTCATGTACACTGTATGGGGGCGGAGACACATTTCTGGGACGAGTTATATTTGTCTGAGCAGGTATACATGTAAGGACAACCCTGGCAGGCAGGACAACTTCTCATACAACTGTATATAAACACTTTGGCTTTTCTTCTTACTTTGTCTCAGGGGTGTAGCTAAGAAAAAACTTAGCAGGCTCCTTAACAAGTTCAGCCAGTTTTTCTGGCTTGTGCACCTTCAAAATCACCCCAAGTCTTTGTTTTCTAGCGAAATTTCAGCCGGTGATAAGTTAGACTCTGTCAGCTGGTGAAATTAGCCGGCAGCCGGCTCTTAGCTACATTCCTGTTGTCTTGTCAACTCATGGCATGCTGCATTTCATGTTATTCCCTGTTTTCAAGTTGAAAAATGCATTAATTAGAAAGAGCAAAGAAACTTTAAGAATATTAAAGCTGGCATGCAAAAGTTAATTCCTGGCATTTGCATTTGAAAATAAGGTAAATGGAGCAAGAAATGAATACCTTCGTAATTAATCCATTCTCTGCAAAACTTTAGACCAAATCTGTCTAGTCAGACTTAAATGTACATGTATATAAGCAAAATATTTTAAATTGTAAATAGAAAATGTAGTTGAAGCTCTTTTTGTGACCACTCCATCTCTCATCAGCGACCACCCGAGTCGCAAAACCCCATTTACTGAAATTCTCCTTAAAGAACTCTTTCTGATTGAAAGCTTTTGTAATTGACCAGCTACACTCAGGGCTGTCATTAAGGGCCGGTAGCCGGCCAAAACAGCCGGCTACTTGTCCATCCTGTCTACGTTCGTTTCATTTCACTGTTACCGTTGAAGAGAAAGCTTACAGTAATAAAAAAGTCCATTGAAATTACTTGGAAGACATTCTTTTCTAATTTTTTAGGCAAAGTAAAGATGTATTAATCTGTATTACAACAGTTTTAAACATCGGCTGCTGAAGTTATGGGCTACTCGATCTCTTTCGATGTTATTGAAGGTCTGTGGGTAGCGGCTGGAACATTTTCACAGGTGGTTCCTAGGTTTGCGTGTAATCTCCAGGAAAAAAAAACTTGGCGTCAGTGCCAAAGAAGCCTTCAGGGCTTGAGTGCCAAGCCACCTACTTTCCATTTTCAGCCTGCAACTTACAAAATTAATGACAGCCCTGTACACTGTATATAGTTATGACCACTTTTTCAAATTCCCATGGTGGTTGGATTCTGAGGGTTTTTGACTGTAGTTGATATTAACAGTTAACTATTTGCAGTGAAGAGGAGTTTGATTGGGGGTACGAGGAAGACAAAAAACCTCGTCCCAATCCTTTCAGTGATGACACGGGCACTTTTGAAATTATTGGCTCCGATGCCACCTGGGTGAGCCAAAAAGAGGTTGCAGACTTCATGAAGCAGTCTCGTGGTCTGTCACTCAGTGATAATGATGACGATGATGATGGTAACCTTGGAGCAGCCTGGGGAGGAGCGCAATATAGTATAGCTTCAGGTAAACAGAGGAGTGAGAGCTCACACTCCATCCCTCCTCTCCCCATCTGATGTACTTTGTTTGATGGCTTCTTCTTGGCGTTAAATGTTTCTACCAATCAGTATGGTTGTTAGTGTTATATATTTTCCATCAGGAATTTGAAGAATGAGACTGAACATTAACAGTCAACCACTCTCTTAGGCAACCACTTTCCATAAGCGACCGCTTTGTAAATTTATAACCATTTTGTTTCTCAGTGAAATACTGTTTGTCTTCAGTTGATTTTTCTCTTAAGCGACCACCTCCCTTAAGTGACCACTTTTTCCTGCACCAAGGGTGGTTTCAAACGTTTCAAGTCATACAATAGATATTTTTAAATGTTACTTGGCTGAGTGAATTACATATCATAATTAAATAAATTTTTTTTTAATTTATAGCAAATATTGAAAACAATTGTCTCCTATTTTTGTGAACATGCAGTCCATAAAATAACTATACAACATGAAAACTTTTAACTCTTAGTAACAGGGGCGTAGCTACCTGTACGCAAGTACGCACGTGCGTACCTGAAAAAGCGGGAAAAAAAGAAAGATTTGGGACTTGAGGGTGGGAGGAGAAGGTAGGGAGAGTGTTTGAAAACAATGATTGTGCGTACCTCCGAAAAATTCCTGGCTACGCCCTGAGTAATACAGCAAATTTATTTCAAATGATCTTTTTCAACATTTGCATGAATTAACTGTGCAGTCCATGAAATAACTACCGGTATACAACATAAAAAACTTCTAACTCTAGTGATACAGCAAACTTACATGTATATCAAATGCTCTTTTTCAACATTTGCATAAATTAACTTAAAATGAAATTAAGAAACAAAAAAAAAAATCTCAAATTTGGACAGCAAATTCCTGGACAGTATCAGCGTCCTTAATACATGTAGTCTGTTACATATAAACCTTTTTTAACCATTTGAAAGTAACGGCTTCCAAAACTTAGTCGGCCTGGCCCTTTGGACTGCTTAATCCAAAAGTAATGTGGGTCATTACTTTCAGAATTGTGTGGTTCAGTAAATATCCATTGATCCCCCATGGAAGGTTATTGGAAATTCTGAGGGGGAGGGGGAGGGGGAGGGGGGTCACAAAAGCCAAAGGTTTAAAAGGAAAGTATGAATCTAAATTGGAATTTTCACAGGGGTGGGGTGAGGGGGGGGGGGGGGGGGGGGAGGGGGCAAACCAAAAATCCTTCTGTTGGAGGGGTATGGATAATTTCTAGAGCAACACAATTTATGGTATTGATGAAATTCTGGGAAAAGCTTGTAAAGTGCTAATGAGGTAACCCAGGATGTACTAGCATCACACCCATGAGGGAGTTCTACGGCAATAATCCAAGTCGTGCCATGTTACAGAAATTAAACCCTTGATAAGAAGGTACTTTCTAAATGCCTTTAATATAATAATTATATTCACTCAGGGAAGCCTCGCTCAGACTCAGGGAAGTCTCGCTCAGACTCAGGGAAGTCTCGCTCAGACTCAGGGAAGCCTCGCTCAGATTCAGATGCAAAATCAGTGCGAACACGACCACAGCCTTCACCTGTCTCTACCAGACAGCCAACGAATAAAAAAAGTAGTACAACTTTTGAAGGTACAGTTAGTGTATGTTGTATCTATTGTGGTTCAAATATTTCTCTGGTTTGAAAATTTTTAAACAAGTTAATTTTTTGTCCTCCGTTGTCTCTGATTATGGTAATAGGGAATTTAAGATAGGGGACTGCGGTCAGCAAGTACGGTTGGACGAGCACTAGGGATCTGGGTTGAAGTGTTATGCGCATGACTACTTTTCCTTCGTTCACCGTAGCAGTTCTACGACGGTGAATTGACGGTGAATTTCGCGTAGCGAAGACTTCTTAGGTAATTATTTCTTTTATTATTTGAATTTTAACCGCATTTTAGCTCAAGGAAGTCGAAAATGGTTAAGCTGTCCTCTCTTGAAGATTTTGTGAATTTTTAATTTAATTAATAAGATGTTTCACACATTGCCTTTCTCATTGACAGAATAAGCTTAAATGGAGCCATCTTCATCATCTCTGTGAGTAAACATATTTTCAACTTATGTTTAAATATTAATTTGTGTATAATAACAGTCTTAGGTATCCTTGGTCTCTTACCTACTCTGTTTTTAAGTTTTTCTCGTTTTAGTTTGCTCCTTCTGCCCTCTGTATCGCTATTGTTGTTGTTGTTTTTTGTCGGCAAAGTCATTTTAATTAGTAATTTAACATTAAAATGATTTGTCCTTCTAGCGCTGCCGATTATCAAGATTCTACAAGTCTGAGAAACAAGTGAGCACAAAATATAATAATGTCTTATTATTCGTTTTAGTTCATTTTTTGCTTATCGGTACTATGCACATTCTAGCTGTTAAGTTCGGGATACATTTTCTCAATTCATTTTTGACATTTTTCATTCATAGTGGAACCTTTCGCTGGACAAGCCAAAAAGACCTCCTTCTTTTGAGGGAAGTGAGATTAACAGAGCCTTACATGTTCAAATCTGGGAGTAAAACGGCAGGGCAGAAGTGGAAGGAGGTTGCTGAGAATATCAACAGTTATGAAGGTTTTAAAAAATGCCCTCGGGACCAGAGAAGTGTGAGGGAGCATTTCCATAAATTACTTGCAGACTTCAAAGACAAGATGACAAAAGAAGAAACCTCAAGTGCAACATCTCCAGAACCACTGACACAAACAGAAGAAATTCTGGAAGAAATTGCTGAAATTATGTCAAACAAACCGAACGAAGGAGATGAAGATTCAAAGGCAGTAAGATCCTGTTCAGTTTTGAGCGTGTGTGAGCATGTGTGAGCGTGTTTATGGGATGTTGAGGGATTTCCTTTTATGTTGAATTAACAAATACTATTCAAACATGTTTCTTTATTTAAACCGAGCTTTTTAAAAATTTGCTCTATTTGTTAGGTGGTTAGAGCTTGTTTAGTTACTTTTATTCATGTACTTGTTTTGCCCTGCCACGATTAGCTTTTCAGCTGCTATTTGCAGGGCAAACCAAACCACCCAACTCTTGTATTGTAGTACAAAGAATAAATTGTTGTTTATGTATGTAAGTGTGTGTTGTATGTGTTTGGAGGAGGGAAGGGTAAGGGTTTGGATGTTCCTTAAATTAAAGGGTGTGCTTTTATATTGAAATTGCAATTGCTATTCAGACGTTTTTCTTTCCAAACTTTTAAAAACTTTGTCTTGCTTTATTCAGAAGTTATTTTCAATGTTGAAATTGTTTTGCTTTAGAAAACAGCCGAAAGGAAGCAAGCCATGGATGCTAGAAAGAAAGCAATGCATACATGGTCAAAATCTAAGAAAGCTGACAAAGCAAAAGATGAATCAGATGAAAATTTGAGCGATGATGAGGAGAGGCCTGTACTAAACAGAAGCAGAAAAAGGAGGAGAGGAAGTGATGCTCTCAAGTTTTTGCAAGAGCAGGGCGAAAAAGAGGAAGAACGAAAGCAAGAGGAATTAAAATACCGCAGAGAGATGGCTGCCATTGAGATGAAACGCCAAGATTTACTTCAACAGCAGCTGCAAATGCAGCAACAGCAAATGCAACAAATGCAAACCGTGATGCTTTCTATTGTGTCTAAAATTACCAAATCTGATTAGTGAAGATGACTGATTTTTTGACATTCACACTTTTAATTGTTTATGGTTAAACTTTTAATGAGCAAATCTGTGAACGTTTACATAATTATAGTAACATCCATGATGTCGAAGCTTAAATTTGAAGCAAATTAAAGAGTTTATATTGGATGAAGTCCTGTGCTGTACTTAGTGTGACTTATCATGACAAATATTCTAACAGTGTCGGAGGTTCAAGCTGAAAGAATGTGGATGTTGAATTTCCATACATGCATGTAAGGATGTTTCTAAAAGTGCACTTACAATGTATTGTTTGGCTACTGCACTCATACCCAGCTTAAGGTTCTTTTTGTAATCAATAAACTTAAAATATTCCACTATATCACCAAAGAGCCATTCTACAGACACTCGAACCTCACTCATAGCAGTGTTAAATGCTCTCATCTCTGGTGTTAGTACTGGTACCTCAGCTTCGCGAAAAGGAGCCATCAATGCACACGCTTATGTACGTTATAAAGTATCCGTTGGTTTTCACCTGGCCTTGAAATCTGACGAACCGTCCCATCTATGAATCCAAAACAGTTAGTTAGCGGGCTGCCTTTCCTTGTTATGGCCTGAGCATAACACTCTAGATTAGCTGGCAATAGAAACGGCTGGTTCCAAGAAGTCAAGCGATGGCCGTGATTGTCATAGATCCAGTCAAGCACTGTGTTTGTTATCATGCAGAGTTCGGGCACAGGTCTGGCGAAACGATGGATAAGATCGTGATAACGGCAAGGGTAAGACAGCCTTCGCAACAGTAAACACAAAGCCTCTTCTCCGGGACAAATTGTGCCTTGAGAACATTTAAAAATATCTGGAACTTGGAGAGCGGCTGCTAGCCTAGGAATGTCTTTTTTTTCTACCCTAAAATCTGCTTTACATTCGCTGTTTTCTAAGTCATCTAATTGAAATGAGTCGTACTCCCAGTAAGGAAAACTTAAATTAACTGACTCGTACTCTTCGTAAAGGATAAGAAACACTTTATCACTGATGTGGCCAGCAGCATAGGAGCAAATTAACGCATCTCGAACATCCTGGAACGACATTTCTAACCTTTCCGTTCGAAAAACGTTTTCTAACAGTTCATAAAATTAAAGTAATTTGTTTATCAAATTTGCTGTTAGCGGCACCAAGTGCACTGTTCCCGCCAAAAGTGTTCGTAGTAGACCCAGTCCCCAGGCATGCTCTCAAAGACACGTCCAACCGTAGCTCTTTAACCGCAGTCTTCTATCTTAAATTCTCTATTGAATCTGAGACATAAGGCACAACTAGTTGATATTAATTTAATTTAAAAGAATTATGTGGCAATTCTTTGTTTAAGGTGCTAAGATTCAAACTCCACCAACAAGACCTCCTATGCCAACAACAGCTGCACGATCAGTTGCAAACGCATCAACATCTTCAACTTCCAGTTCATATTCATCGTCATCATATTCCCATGTGTCAGCAGCTGCTGTGAGGAACCAGACTGCAAAAGCACCATCTACACAAGCATCTTTACAGAGTGTGTCATCTTCAATCAGTGAGGGTAAATGAAATTGGGAGTAATTCCTCATGAAGCCAGGTTTATAAATTTGTTGCGCGTGAATTTGTCATGCATGTGTCACTTTAGGGCAGTCAAATCTCGGTTTGACTATATATATTTATGTATCTTGTTGGTGTCCTGCAGTTGCCTAGCAACAAAACCGTGACAAAGCTCCAATTGACATCATATATACATGTACATAGTAATACACAAACTTACTTCCCCAAAAAACAAAGCGGAACGGGGATTAAAGCCTCATATGCAAATCAAGACGCCACCAAAGTGGTGTACCCTCCCCCAAGCATAATCTTTCAGCTTTATACCCTAAAAGGTACCATGTTAATTCTAACTGTAGTCATTTTAAAAGGGCATTGTCCCGCAGATTCTGCTGTGTTTTGGTCAAAATACACCAGGCAAATAGTTGATAAAGTACCTTAGTTTGCTCAAACATAAAATTGCTCTTGGAACACCAAGAAAAAATATCAGGTGATTTCTTCAAGGGAGAATGAACCATAATCAGTTTTTCTGTGATTTTTCTATGACACTTGGAAAGAACTTGAAAAAATTGGCCAAGAAAAACAGAGATGGGCTGGCTATAGAGAGGGTTGTGGTGTAGAAGAGCAAGGTATTGAAAGGTAGTTGCTCAACAGTATTAATAATTAATGTTATGTTAAATCTTACATCTCCTGCAGTTATAAGCAACACGCCTCAGGTATCTGTCACAGAATACAACAAACTTCAGGTTGAAATTCGACAGCTAAGGAAAGACCTGCAGGTAAGTAAAAAGTGTCAGCCATTCCTGTATGCATTAAATTCAAATGGATGATTTTCAAATGCTCTTACCTGGTTACATGTATTTCTGAATCATTTACTTGCATTTTTTTTCTTAAGACGGCAAGAAAAGCTAAAGACGCAGTACCCTCAGTACAAGAGACGGTAAAGAAAATAATTTGTGGGCAGGTAGGCAATAGAACAGTATTTTATTGGTATTATATACAGTGATTATCTGAGTGAGATTAAGATAATAATAATAATAATTATAATAATAATTGATTAAGATTAAGACCTTATGGAAACTAAAGTCGGTGAAACTACATGTAGTCCCAGTTGTTATTGGAGTATTGTGAACCATCCCCAGAAGATTGGGAGGCAACCTGGAACAGATTGGTGTGCGGACAAGATCAGTAACTATCCAAAAGACGGTTTTGTTAGGGACTGCAAGAATCCTCCGAAGAGTCCTTGGGAACTAAGGTGGCTTGTTGCCACTTGACCAGGACCAGTGTCATCTCCAGCAATGTTGCTGAGTCAATTTGTTATGGAATAATAATAATAATAATTGAAATTTATATTGCGCTTTTTAACATAAAATGATCAAAAGCGCATTACACTTTAGAAAACAAAAGTAAATAAATAAAAAATAAAAATAAAACTTATTGTTATAGAATTAATTAAAAATTAAAATAAACTAATGATGTTCTATGTAACCAATAAAAAGCTAATTTAAAAACAGAATCATGATAATGTTATAATCACTTATTGCTAAAGGCTAATTGAAAAAGGTAAGTTTTTATAGTACGTTTGAAAAGACTAACATATTTAATGTTACGAATGTGTTCAGGCAATGCATTCCACAGTGTAGGAACCGCCACGCTAAAAGCTCTATAAGAGAATAACGTGATTGTTCCCTAATACTAATTAAGTCACACAAATAACAAATAAACATCATCTCTTTGACATTTACCAAGCTATTTTATTACTTTTACTTTTTTACTAAAAAATTACAAGTTTTTTGTTTATACTTATATAACTAGCTATAACTTTAGGGGGCACAATATTAGTTTATCTAGACGTGCCCCTCTCCTCTCCTTCCTAATATAACGTGATTTAATTTAATTATTAACATCTGTAAAGGTTTGGAGTAAACAAATAAATGAAATGAAATGAAATATTTAGGCGATAATCCTTGTAATGATTATAAACTGTAAGTAATAAAATTTTAAAATAGATACGGTATTTAAGATAGAGATATATCACTCCTTGCTCTCCCAGGAGTTAAAGGGGTCGTACAGTTGTAATCATTAATTAGTACAAGGAAGTGGTTTCCATAAAATATTTTATTTTTTTACAAGTTTACATACATGTAACCATATTATGGTTATGTTGGAACAAGGTTTTGAACAAAACAACTGTGAACATGGCAAGTGAAAACGGAGCAAAGATATTTTTCTCACCATGCTTGCATGAGCTGGCACTAACCAAGTAGTTGTGTTTTCTGTGCTTCGCATTTTGCATTACCCTCATGCCAATGAAAGCTTTACTAAGAGAAACATTTAGTAGGTATACGTACGATGAACAAACAGTTTGAGAAATCACAATAATTTCATTGTTTTTTATTGTCTTATTAGCCCTACACCCTTGAAGTGTACAAATCACTTCAAGACAAACTGAATCTCCTTGATTGTGCCATCAAGAAGCATGACGGAAATGCCATTACTGCTGTAAGTAACCATGTACAGTGTACCCAGTGATGGCCACCATCTTATATTTTAATCAAAATTCAAATTTATCAGAAAAAATGTGGAAACTGCAAATATTTTTTGCTAGAATTGTATAATATGATAGTTATAATTAATAGTGCATTTTGCTGCTTTTGGTAGCATTTTATGTTTTTTTTTTTTTCACCGAAAAAAGGTGAAAAACATGCCTTTTTATCAAAAAATAGCTTGACCCTATATCACAAAACTTAAAAGTGCAACATTTCATGAAATAAAATGCCTGTCTTTTTTGTAGGCTGTCTTGTTCCTGAGGAAAACAGTAAAACAACGTAAGTCACAGCTTTGTTTAATTGATACCAACTGTTAACTTGCAAGACACTTAACATCTACAGTGACACACCTCTGTTCAATTGATACCAACCATCTGCATGTAATGGATACCAGTAACTTGTCCTAATGTTAGGAACAAAGGCAAAATTAGAAGGGTTTATATGGAGTCATCAGAGCATAAACGTGCCGGTATCTCACCCCCAAATTACAATAAGATCCTGATTTTTGGCAAGCAGACAATTTTTGTCATGTTCTTTTTGAATATCTGATCAAATTCCATAATTTCACAAACATCATCACTTTAAGACTCTATTAGATCCACCATATGCTCCCCTGACAGATTATAATGATCCTATAGGGGTTCTTCATGACGAGTTGAGAACACGTCCCAAAGCTGTGTGCCACTTGTGCAAATACCTTAGCCAGCATTTCGATCACGCGGAACTCACAGAGCTGTACAGGTGAGTGTTCTCTCTTTATTTGTAACGTTTTTTAACCCTTAAAGACAAAACATCTACAGTATGTACATGCACATGCAGTGAGATTTTACAAGATGGAAACATCATTTAAAAAAAAATACCCTACAGACAAAAGAAGTGGTCGTATTACTGGGCTAAATTGATGTTTAGAAAATAACACTTTGGGCCTCCTAAATACATGTAGCAGTACTTGGTTGCAGTAATGAGGTGGATAAACTAACAGGTTTTCAGCTAAGAATATGAGCTTCGAGTTGAAAAAAGTTAGTGCAATAATGGAAGACGGTCACATTGGTGGGATGATCATAGACTAGTAAAGTCAATGTTTTCTTTCTTTTCTTTCAGGTCTGTGGGTGAATATGAAAAGGCAGCGGTGAGTTCACCAAAGCATATTTTATTTTATAAAAACGTTTTGTTTGTGGCCATCAAATTTAAGGTTAAAAAGAGATTCCCGGCAATTTCATTTTTAAGTAAGATACTAATACTTGCAGCACCATAATCAAAAGTACCACTACCAACAGTCTTAAGAATTTAGAACGCCTTGCACAGCATAATAAATAGCACCACAGGAAAGTACTGCTCAGTAGCTTTCATTTGAATGGTCACACTTTAGGATTTCATCCACAGACTCGAAAGTTAGAACCACCTTGTACAGCATAATAAACAGTACCACAGGAAAGTACTGCTTAATAGCTTTCATTTGAATGGTCACACTTTAGGATTTCATCCACAGACTCAAAAGTTAAAACCACCTTGTACAGCATAATAAACAGTACCACAGGAAAGTACTGCTCAATAGCTTTCATTTGAATGGTCACACTTTAGGATTTCATCCACAGACTCAAAAGTTAAAACCACCTTGTACAGCATAATAAACAGTACCACAGGAAAGTACTGCTTAGTAGCTTTCATTATAGCCTGTTCCAGGCGTTCAGATAGTGAGGAAAGCGCGAATAGTTGGGGAAGGGCGCGAAGAACAGTAAGCGAAAAAAAGGGGGGGGTCCCCGCATTTTTTTTCGCTCGCTTTTCTTCGCGCCTTCCCCAACTATAGGGAAGATATCAATGACATCACCAATTGTTACTAATGTGCCAACCAGAGCCTTATTGGCTGCCGAAACAAAGGGTTCTTTTGTTCCAGTGGCTGGCACATTTGAATAACAAAAAGAATGTTTGTAAACAGATATCATCGCTATTCGCGCTTTCTCCACTATCTGAACGCCTGGAACAGGCTACTTTCATAAGAATAACCACACTAACAGAACTACTGTAAACACTGTTATGGCGGACACCTTGGACATCTCTACATGTTATAGTACATGTATGTACCGGGGGGTGGGGGTGGGGGTGGGAGGGACTCCCTATCAAAGTGACGGGTGTCGTCGTCTTCCCTGAGGTTAAAATTCGTGGTTCAGTACCACTAAGAGTGTTTGAATCGATTAATGACCACTGTCAGAGTTATTTTGATATCCTTTAGCAGTGCTGGAAATAATTTTTCTTTCTTAGAAGGACATGTGTCCTTTCAAACCTCCATTTTGATCAGACATTTTACAAAATTGGTCGGACATCCGCCATTTTGGATTTTTCCAAAAACACAATCAGTAAGCGTGCACGACTTGCTATAAGACGTTTTGCAATGCATTAAGGGGCGATTTCAAATGACACGGCCTTTTCTGAATTTTCTCGAATCAATAGAGCTGTTTACAGCAAAATAAATCGTACAAAAAGCGTAAATTCTTATTGTAATGTTTTTGGAATCAAACGCGATGAGTTAACAAGACTTTCAAGGCAAAAGCTAAGTAATTTTTGTGCTCGGTCACCATGTCCGAGCATAATTTAAAATTGGTCGGACATTTTCGGATTTTGGTCGGACAATGTCCGATGATCGACCGACTGTTATTTACAGCACTGCTTTAGGGTTAGTATATGTAATCGCATGGGCCCGAGTAAAATTAAGGATTAATATCACGCGTGTTTTCAGAAGCTGTAGAAATTGCCCGAGTCGCGAAGCATTCCGGGCGATGCCTCGCTACGCCATGACTGGCATCACAAAGTGTCCTGGGGGTGCACGCCACTCCATGACTGGCATTACAAAGTGTCCTGGAGGAGTGCACGCTACTCCATGACTGCCATCACAAAGTGTCCTGGGGGTGGCACGCTACTGTATGACTGGCATCACAAAGTGTCCTAGGGGGTTGCACTCTACTCCGTGACTGGCAGCACAAAGTGTCCTGGGGGGTGGCACGCTACTCCGTGACTGTCATCACAAAGTGTCCTAGGGGGTTGCACGCTACTCCATGACTGGCAGCACAAAGTGTCCTAGGCGGGTGCACGCTACTCCATGACTGTCATCACAAAGTGTCCTAGGGGGTTGCACGCTACTCCATGACTGGCATCACAAAGTGTCCTGGGGGGTGGCACGCTACTCCATGACTGGTATCACAAAGTGTCCTCGGGGGGTGCACGCTACTCCATGACTGCCATCGCAAAGTGTCCTTGGGGGGTGGCACGCTACTCCATGACTGGCATCACAGAGTGTTCTGCGGGGTGCACGCTACTCCATAACTGGCATCACTAAGTGTCATCGCCGAGAATAGAGCGACATATCCGGGACCTTCTTTCGGCCCAGAGCGCTAAATTTAAAAAGCTTCCATCTGACAAAAGAGCCAAATTTAAAAAAAAATGGGGGAAAATGGCGAAACAAGGTGTATGTTTTACTCCATAACAAAAAACTAAGTACATTGGCGGTTAGGTTCACCCTGGCTATTTCAGAAGAGGTGTTAAGGAATCATTTAAGACCCTTTTTATTTCCCTGAGAATTGTACAACTTCTATCGAATCGCGTTCTAAAATTCGCTTTTTTCGCTGATTTCAGTATGGAAAATACACTGCATTGATATTCAGGATGGTCTTTCTCTTCAAGAAAGGACCTGGTAACTAAGGTTCACCCTGGAAATGTTAGGCTCGCGTCTAAACAAAAGATTAGCTAACTTTGGATTTAATACGATGCGAGGAAATAGTATCAAAGCGCTATTTTCTAGAAGGTGTTCCGTAAAATAAAAATGGTGTTCCAAAATGTCTTCCTACGAACTCCCGCGAGATCGGCAAACGGATTCAAATTTGAATAATTATCTCAACACAAACAATGTTCCCTCAGTCGCGAGAGGGGGGCGCTTGCTTTTTGCTCGTTCAAGTTAGGATTTCAAAGAGAAGCCATCATTTATTTCACATTTCTCATTGTCCGGCAAATAGAAAGGCCTATATTATTTTTGTAAAACCTCAGTTAACATACTCTAGGTCAGAACTACGTTAACCGATCGAGAAAAAGAGCGCGTGTAGATCTGGACTGCAAAACGCGTTGTAAAGAGTACGAGAAACAAAGCGCAACGTACAAGCGAGTGACCCGTGATTCACTCTCGCTATTTGGCAACGCTTTTAACTGAAAACCATGTTCTGCGAAAAATGTTTTTGCCATCGTACTCTGACCATTGCGAATCTAACGAGTCAAAATGAAAATTTTGCCGCACACGAATTTGTTGACAAAACGCTCTGTAAAGAGCGAGAAGAATAGGACACCACGTCTTTTATAGACATTCGACGCACTTAAAATAACTTAAATACGATCTAAACACTGTTAAAACGCGATAGTTTGATAAAAATTTCGGTCTTTGAGCCTCTTCAGTCGTCCGCCATATTAAAGTTCTGTAAAGAGCGCGAGTAAAAAAGCGTAACGAACAAGCGAGTGACCCGCGCATCGCGCTCGCTATTTGGCAAAGCTTTTAACTGAAAACCATGTTCTGCGGAAAATGTTTTTGCCATCGTACTCTGACCATTGCGAATCTAACGAGTCAAAATGAAAATCTTGCCGCACACAAATTTGTTGACAAAACGCTGTGTAAAGAGCGAGAAGAACAGGACATCACGTCTTTTGTAGACATTCGACGCACTTAAAATAACTTTAACACGATCTAAACACTGTTAAAACGCGATAGTTTGATAAAAAATATCGACCTTCGAGCCTTTTCAGTCGTCTGCCATAATTTGAGAGCGAAAAGAACAGGACATCACGTCTTTTGTAGACATTCGACGCACATAAAATAAATTTAACACGATCTAAACACTGTTAAAACGCGATAGTTTGATAAAAAATTTCGACCTTCGAGCCTCTTCAGTCGTCTGCCATATTAAAGTTCTGTAAAGAGCGCGAGTAAAAAAGCGTAACGAACAAGCGAGTAACCCGCGCATCGCGCTCGCTATTTGGCAAAGCTTTTAACTGAAAACCATGTTCTGCGGAAAATGTTTTTGCTGTCGTACTCTGACCATTGCGAATATAACGAGTCAAAATGAAAATCTTGCCGCACACGAATTTGTTGACAAAATGCTTTGAAAAGAGCGCGGCCCGCCTTTAATTACAGCACTATTGTCAACTTTATCACACCTTGGGATTTACATCACGCATCAAACCGTGTAATTGACAGCCGTTGAATCTGCCAAGAGACTAGAGTATTCCCAAAGCTTAATCTGTTGAGCAAATACAACCGACTGGTTGTGTATATGCAAATAATTATGCTGCGCGTCAAGAAACTGGGCACTGTAAGTACATGTCGCGAAAGACAATGGCATTCCGGGTGATGCCTCGCTACTCCATGACTGGCATCACAAAGTGTCATGGGGGGTGGCATGCTACTCCATGTCTGGGATCACAAAGTGTCCTGGGGGGGCACGCTACTTCATGACTGACATTACAAAGTGTCCTGGGCGGGTGCACGCTACTTCATGACTGGCATCACAAAGTGTCCTAGGGGGTTGCACGCTACTCCATAACTGGTATCACAAAGTGTCCTAGGCGGGTGCACGCTACTCTATGACTGGCATCACAAAGTGTCCTTGGGGGTACACGGTACTCCATGACTGGCATCACAAAGTGTCCTGGGGGGGGGGGTGCACGCTACTCCATGACTGGCATCACAAAGTGTCCTTGGGGGTGGCACGCTACTCCATGACTGGCATAGCAAAATGTTCTGGGGGGTGCACGCTACTCCATGACTGGCATCAGAGAGTGTCATCGCCGAGAATACAGCGACATATCCGGGACCTTACGGTCCAGAGCGCTAAATTTGAAAAGCTTCCGTCTGACGAAAGAGCCAAATTACAAAGAAAATGGGGGAAATGGCGAAACAAGGTGTATGTTTTAGTCCATAACAAAAAACTAAGTACTTTGGCGGTTTGGTTCACCCTGGCTTTTTTAGAAGAGGTGTTCAGGAATCTTTTAAGACCCTTTTTTTTTGCCTGAGATTTGGACAACTCACTTATGTCCAGAAATGCAGGTAACTCGGACCTTGGGTACTTCATATTACACACAATTATTTGTCATTTGCATATGACTTCATGTTTGACAGAATTGCTTGCGTTTAGGTGAGAATTAGGGTTAGGGGACACTTCATGATGTCTATCATAAAGAGCATGAATCTCATTAGCCTGCATTTCTGGACATATCTCGGACAACTACTATCGAATCGCGTTCTAAAATTTGTTTTTTTTTTCGCTGATTTCAGTATGGAAAAAACACCGCATTGATGTTCAGGATGGTCTTTCTCTTCAAGAAAGGACTTGCTAACTAAGGTTCACCCTGGAAATGTTAGCCTCGTGTCTAAACAAAAGATTGGCCAACTTTGGATTTAATGCGATGCGAGGAAATAGTATCAAAGCGCTATTTTCTAGAAGGCGTTCGGTAAACTAAAAATGGTGCTCCAAAAGGTCTTCCTACGACCTCCCACGAGACCGGCAAACGGATTCAAATTTGAATAATTATCTCAACACAAACAATGTTCCCCCAGTCGCGAGAGGCGGGCGCTTGCTTTTTGCTTGTTCAAGTAAGGATTTCAAAGAGAAGCCATCATTTATTTCACATTTCTCATTGTCCGGCAAATAGAAAGGCCTATATCATTTTTAAAACCTCAGTTAATATACTCTAGGTCTGAACTACGTTAACCGATCGAGAAAAAGAGCGCGTCTAGATCTGTACTGAAAAACGCTTTGTAAAGAGCACGAGAAACAAAGCGCAACGTACAAGCGAGTGACCCGTGATTCACGCTCGCTTTTTGGCAACGCTTTTAACTGAAAACCATGTTCTGCGGAAAATGTTTTTGCCATCGTACTCTGACCATTGCGAATCTAACGAGTCAAAATTAAAATCTTGCCGTACACGAATTTGTTGACGAAGCGCTCTGTAAAGGGCGAGAAGAATTAGACATCACGTCTTTTATAGACATTCGACGCACTTAAAATAACGTTAAAACGATCTAAACACTGTTAAAACGCGGTAGTTTGAAAAAATAATTCGGTCTTCGAGCCTCTTCAGTCGTCTGCCATATTAAAGTTCTGTAACGAGCGCGAGTAAAAAACCGTAACGAACAAGCGAGTGAGCCGCGCATCGCGCTTGCTATTTGGCAACGCTTTTAACTTAAAACCATGTTCTGCGGAAAATGTTTTTGCCATCGCGCTCTAATCATTGCGAATCTAAAGATTTAAAAAAAAACAATAAACTCTTGCCGCACACGAATTTGTTGACAAAATGCTTTGAAAAGAGCGCGGCCCGCCTTTAATTACAGCACGATTGTTAACTTTATCACACCTTGGGATTTACATCACGCATCAAACCGTGTAATTGACAGCAGTTGAACCTGCTAAGAGACTAGAGACTAGATTATTCCCAAAGCTTAAACTGTTGAGCAAATACAACCGACTGGTTCTGTATATGCAAATAATTATGCTGCGCATCAAGAAACTGGGCACTGTAAGTACATGTCGCGAAAGACAATGGGATTCCGGGCGATGTTCCGTATAGCCCTGGCCCTGAGGAAAACAAGTTCTATTAGTCAAAATATTGGCCATCTTAATAATAAATCTGCCCGTTGCCGTAGTGCCAGCCTTGCATTCAGCTTTTTATTTTTACTACCCAATTGTTTTTGGACACTTCGCATTACATCCGTCTTTTTTTCGGAAAGTAGTCATAATAGTTATTCTAGACGGAGAAAAAGTTGTTTTTGTGAACTTTAGTACGGTCTAAATGTACTGTACAGACGGTCGGGTAATACTGTTTTTGAGAATTGCTATTTAAAAATAACCCGGTCGTCAATCTAAATTCTTGTGCTTCCGACCTTTCACCTTAGTTAAGTTTTACCCGTTTAGTTAAGCTTGTTCAGAGGGCGACGCTGTTAGGCTAAGCCTATCTATATATATTATGGGAGTACCCCAGGGGTGACCATCCTGTTTTTTCGTCTCCTGGCGCTCAAAATAATTTTCTATTGTTCCGCAACTCGCCTATTTCATAGAAAAATGTTCTAAATACAACATGATCTACTTTTTAACCAGAGAACATTTTTTCACTTTTTAATTATTTTGAATCCTAGTAACGGATCTTTAATTTGTCTTATGATCTACTCCGTTATTATTTTTTTGAAAACGATTCTGATAGATTTTGATTCTGATTCTGAACGATTCTGATAGATGTTGTGTTCGTTTTTCAGATGCTTCAGTTTAATCAAGCCGTTAAATCAAAAGATCCTGGTGTAAGATTAACCAAGCTTAAATATATTCTCAGGTAATTGCTTGTATCACTGTGGCCAATCACAACAGACTCTGACAACGCAATAGCCAATCAGAACTCGGAACAAGTACATGCAGCCGGCGCCAAGGGCGGGAATTTAAGCGTGCAAGCGAGTCACGATTGTTTCTGGTTTAACTTTTGATTGGTTGAAGAAGTGGCGGGAGTTTTTTTTTTTAGCCAGTCACAAAGCGAAGTACAGTGCAGTGTAGAGCAGAACCGTACCTAAGCAACCACAAATTACTTTCTGCACTACATTTCGAACCATCCCTTTTTCTTTGTAAACCCATAAAATTGCACATCTTAGTAATTGTGTGATTTGTTTTGTTTCCTTTCTAGACATCATTTTGAAGGTTATCCACAACTAGCCGAGCAAACAAATTATCTAAAGGAATACATCGAGTTACTCGAGCAGCAATTACAAATCGAGGTAAAATCTCCCAATACATTGCTATTATTTTTCAAGTGTCTATTTGTTTTATATTGGGATTAGAACGGTTTTCAAATGAGTGTCATAAAAAAGTAAAGTAATCACTCTGGCCAATCACAACAGACGTCTACTTTCCATTGAAGAAATCAGAGAATTAACTCTGTGTGTAAATTAATAGTGCTAAAATTAACCCATATATTTCCCTGTAGTGAGCGTTAGCCCTAGTAAGGAAATGAGGGACCACACGAGGGAAAGAAAAAAATCTTTGACCTCGGTGGGATTCGAACCCACGACCTCCGGATTAGATCTTCCGTCGCTCTACCGCTTGAGCCACAAGGCCGTACTGGAGCAGATCGTGGGTAATAAGGTAGAGCGACGGAAGATCTAATCCGGAGGTCGTGGGTTCGAATCCCACCGAAGTCAAAGATTTTTTTCTTTCCCTCGTGTGGTCCCTAATTTCTTTACTAGGGCTAACGCTCAGTACAGGGAAATATATAAGTTGATTTTAGCACTATAATTTACACACAGAGTTAATTCTCTGATTTCTTGTTTGTATCACCAGTGCTACGTGGCTCAACATTTATTTGTACCCTTCACATTCTCATTGCCACGAATTACCACCTTATTACCCACGATCTGCTCCCGTACGGCCTCGTGGCTCAAGCGGTAGAGCGAAGGAAGATCTAATCCGGAGGTCGTGGGTTCGAATCCCACCGAGGTCAAAGATTTTTTCTTTCCCTCGTGTGGTCCCTCATTTCCTTACTAGGGCTAACGTTCAGTACAGAGAAATATATGGGTTGATTTTAGCACTATAATTTACACACAGAGTTAATTCTCTGATTTCTTGTTTGTATCACCAGTGCTACGTGGCTCAACATTTATTTGTACTTTCCATTGAACCGATCGAACTCTAAGGAAATACATGTAGCGCGGGTAAACGCGTGCAGCCAAGTCACGATTGGTTTTGGTTTTGCTTCCGATTAGTTGTAACTAAGTAGTTAAATTTGTATAGGTTTTTATATATTCACATATTGTAAAAAGCATAGAGACTCTTGTTAATGCGTTTTCTAAGAACTTATTATTATTATTATTATTATTATTACAAGTGAAACCGTAAATAATATATTATAATCAATTTAACATAATATTCCATAGACTATAGTCCAAAAAAGAACTTCAACAACGTTGAAGAAAAATCTGCGCCATTCAAGTAAATCCTGTAAATAAACATATGTGTACACCACATGGCCTGCTTTTCAAAGGTGCTAATTCTGGTGTTGGGTTCATACTAAATATATAGAATTTGAGGGGGCAGAAAAAAAAATGCGCTGACCCTTAATAGTAAATAGAGGTTATTCAGCATAAAGTTGTGTAATACGGTTGAGTATTTACTGACGAGTAAAAATGCCCAGCCGTATTACACAACTTTTCACTGAATAAATGTTTATTTTACGACAGAAATATTCTCCTAAAGGCTACGTTTTTGAAGCTGTTTTTCCTAGTGCACGGTCAGAAGAGTGTAATAACGTGTCATATTTGCACTCGTTTTGATGCATATTTGCACTCTAGAATGCTACAATGTATGTCGAATAACAATATATCATACATTGTACATTTGCACTTGTTTTGGTGCATACAGTATTTGCAATGTCAAATGCTACATGTATGTTGCATAATAACACCATATACATTGATTTATAATACAGCAGTATTTGAAAAAATATATATTTATTTAAATTTCAATGATAATACATTAAAAAGACTTTCTGACACACATAAAAGGTAATTGATTCAACAAAATCTACTGGTCATTATTATTAAACTATTATCATTTTCCATATCTTCCCTATATCAACCAGTGTACATTCACTTGGAAGATGACAAAGCTTTAGAAAAAAGTAAGAACATTGTTATGATGCTTAAACTCTCTATTCTGTATGATCTGGGGATGATCAAACCGTACATGTACATGTAATAAAACCAATTCACTAAGAAGAATGTCCTATCCATCAAGTGATCTAAATCACTTTGACAGCTCCTCAATTTTTTTGTTTATTACTTTAATTTGCTATTTGAAGGGCTCGGGGCATATCCAGCCTATGTTGCTTTTGAGGTCGTTTTTTATTTTTCTTGCTCAGATTTGTCCATTTTTGGCATGTGAACTACAAATTCGTTGCAAAACATTGTTCAGATTTTTTTCTGTTGTTTTTTTCCGTCGTTTTCGAGAATTAACGTATGCAAAAAAATAAAAATCTGCATGTCTCCCGCTGAATCCCGCGGTTTACCCGAATTTCTCGATTTTACGCTGATTTTTCACTTCAGATGGCCAAGTTTGGGCCCGTACCGCTGAATCCCGCTCAAGAAAAATAAATCCCGAAGTTCATTCCCTCAAAATCGCTTCATTTTTATCACCGATAGTCAGCCACTTAGATTCGCGCCATCTCCCTTATCGTTACGGACCTCCTTTGGGAAGCACCCCCGGTCCTCCGCTGCCGGCTCATAGTCTTTGCCCGCCTTGCTGAATTTCACCCGGCCGCAAGAACTCACTTTGAGCTGCCCAACGCTGTATTTCAATCTCCCGCACGACCACGCAAAGCCGACCTATCTGCCACTGTCGCAAAGCATGTCGGGATATCAATGGCGAAAACGAAAACGGAATGTCCGCCAAACGAAATACGGAAAATATTAGAAGTCTCGAAGCACTTCGGATATCGGGCATTTCGACTACGGCACGGGATGGGAAATGGCCCACAACTCACAACGCTGCCCTTTTTCTGATCCGAAGTGATTCCTGACTTTCCCGCCGGCTCGCCTTGTCCACCAACGTCTATTTTCACCTTCGAGCGTGAAATAGAGATTTAGGCAAGAAACACGACTCGTTTCTTTGAGAGGTGCTAGAGACTTACGGATTTCCGGACTTAATGATGTCCTTCAATCACCGGACGGGCCTTAAACATATTGGCTCATACGCACGCTACAGACGATGTGCATGTTTGCCGTAGCGAGCTCGCGATCGATCGATAATGAACCAGGCGCGCGTAAATAACGGTATTTTCGTTCATGTCGTTGGCGCGGGTCAGGAGTATTGCGGTCGCATATTCTCACGGTCAATCTGCTGTAATGGCGTCGAAATTACGCTCTGAATGTAAACAACCACTAGAAGACCAGAACTCTGCTTTTTTCAGGTGAAATTAGTCCAGTTTCTTAGGATTAGTGCAAATTCGACAAGGGTTTGTGATATTATTCGTTGTACGATAAAATTAGGCAAATCTGAGCGAAAAAAAACGTAAAACGCTCAAAAAACAACATAGGCTGGATATGCCCCGACCCCTTCATTTGTTTTCATGTTTTTTAAGAAAGTTTCAATGTACATGTACCTCAATACAACCTTAAATTTTTGCAATAATCACTGGGTGGCCATTTTCGCAGCACCCACAAATGGCCACAAACAGAACCTCGGAAACCAATGTACCCTGGTTGAGAACAACCCTTTAATGATTCAACGCTTTTTACAAACAGACAGTATCATTATTAATTGTAAAAAATTCCCTTCACTGTTTCAGTCGTAGAAAATCCACCTTATGCTTATACTGAATATACCAAGGGATGCCTCTTCAATAGTCTGTTGATTAGAAATAGAAAACTTTTAATTTAAGCATGTTCGCACTTATTGTTCATGTGCATCCTTACTGCACATACAGTTTGCCACAATGCCATCCTACATCATGCAACTCAGCCTGTGCACAGAGGAAGAAAACTAACGACATGAACGGTTGGTAGCCATTGCATTAACTTTGCTAAATAAAAGTTGGTGTCACCTCCATTTTTTTGCATTCTTTTATTTATCCGGGGACATTTGATTAGCATAAATACACACTGTGGCTAGTTTAAACACTACCCTGCCCCCCTCACATGAGTTAACCCCCCCCCCCCCCCCCACCCCCAAGGGCCATAAATACATGTATTCTAAATACAATTGTATTCAGTTTTCTTACTTTTCTTCATTAAGAACCATCTTCCTAAGAACTCATGGATCAAAACGTTTTGGCTGAATGAAATTGGCTATGCAATGAAAGAGACAATTTCTTGCAAGTTATGTTCTGAGCATGTGTAGTCCATTTAATAGGTAAAAGACAATGGGTTTATTTTCCTTATTAGTATTCTTTGTATAAAGAATACTAATGTTGGTAGTAATTATTCAGGATTCTTAGTACAACAAATACTACTGTTTTACAATATCTATGTATATGGAATCTTCTCCAACAAAATTAGCAACCAACAGTTTAGCAAGTAAGCCGCTATTTGAATGACACCAGCGCCCACGTGTAAATTGGTAGGAAAGCGAGTGGTTCAGCGATGCAAGCTGCTCATTTCTACTCGTTCGCTGCCACTGAATAAAAATTGTTAGACATTTTATCCACCGTACCTGTCAACTTTGGTATAGCATTTTTCATGGATTATTTTTTTCCTCAGAACTTTAAAATACCAAAACTTTCGACAGTTGCCGGGAAGCCATGGTCACCTCATCGAAGCCAGTGTGGCACATGCGCTGTATGCTAATCAGTCTACTTGTTTTTCTCGTATGCTAATATCCTCTTTGCACAAAAAGCACATTTGTTTGATCTCCGTAGGGACACGCTTTTGGCGGTTCATGTTTGAAGCCGTTCAAAACACTCACAGCACGTGTTTTATCAAGTCTAAAAATTCTCGCGCTTCGCGCTCGAATTTTTAAACTTGATAAAACACTGCTGTTCGTGTTTTAAACATAATTTACATAAACATGCATGTAATATAAACCCACAACCAATTATTCTTATTTACATGGAAACTAATATGTTAACAATATTAAATTAACATACCTTAGAAAGATCACACATTTGCAGTGAGTTTACAATGTGGTAGACTTTTATGTCCATAACCCATGACAGTACATGTAGAGTATGTGATGTTTCCTGGGAGAAACAATTTGATTAATATAGGAAGTGAGCATCTTGAATTGATTGATGAATTTTTCAGACATAAAAATGGATTAACTGCTGGTATACATGTACCTACTGTAGTTCAGGGCTGTCACTAAGGGCTGGGTGCCGGGGATTTCCCCTGGCTACTATGAGCATGACCCCATACTTTCATAGGAAAATAGAAGAAAAATAGAACCAAAAGAACTCCCCAGCTGTTTGATTCCCCACCTACTAATTGCATTTAACCAACAACTTGAATCTTGCTAGCTGAATATTGTAATTATTATTAATAGTAACATTAAATTATTCTTTCACTTTAAGCAAGGCACTGGGGCTTGTAAAAACAGTCTGCAATTTGATTGCCTTTCTACAGGTAAACAAAGAACTAATTGTTTGAGTACATGTATATACTTAAGCACTTTACATTCAAGCATTTCATTTTTTCCAAGGAGTGGAGTAAGCAAGTTCCTTACTGCAGAACACAAGGGTGAGAAAAAAAAGCATCTTTAGATTCCTAATTGTACATGTACATGTAACTGACAATGACAGAAGAGCAAGGCTGATGAAACATGTCTTGCAGAATTGAAACTGTGGTTCTCTTATTACAAAGTACCAGTTACAATTTTAGATCTTTCTTCATGTAGCATCCTTGTATTGGTTTAAATTAATTTGAGTCAAATTTGGTTAATCCTGTATGGAGATCCAAGATTGTGAACTCTTGGCTGATTTGATACCATCACAATCATATGACCTATCTTAAAGTATATATTAAATCTTTATTACTCATGGCATAGCCGAGGAAGAAGTTATAAATTTGACTTTGTCCCATTAGTGCATGCAAATTTTACATGCATATTTTTGTCTCACTGATCTGATTAATTGACAAATTATTGAGGCCTTGTGATCTCGTGGCCTCATGTGTGTTAACTTGAGAAGCAGAAAGAAGAATAACTAGCCTGCGGACAGGCTTCCAGTCGGACGGCGGGGTCATGCGAAGAAGGGAAGCCTGCACGCATCCTTCAAAATCGCAGCTGCCGCCCACAAGAACCCGCGGATGGCTTTAGCTTGTCAACTGTCAAATTTTAACCAATCAGCACGCCCCGGAAGTCAAAATTCAAATGATGATACACATGAAATCTAGCCGCCCGGTCGCTCGCGAGCGCCATGTCTCACAGATAAACTCCCAAAATTACCATACTTTCAGCCTCTACAATTCAATACCTTAAAGCGGATAAAATCATTATAAATTAGAGTACGTTGTTTTGTTACAGTTAGCCGAAAACCATCTCCGAGTTATTTATAGTTCTTGTCGCTTCGCTTCGCCGTGTTTGTTTACACACACAATTTCAGCGGTCGGTCGTAGTTAAAAAAAAAATCCTTCAGAAGGTGTAAAACAAATAAAACCGTCTGCGAAAATAATTCGAAAGCCGTTAGCAACGAAAAATAATTCATGAACGTTTCATTAGTCACGAACGAATTGGTCATTCAGCTGGTCATTCAGCTGGCATTTCTGGGACTCCAGGACATGCACTGCACGTTAACTCTGATCGTAAACCCGCCGTAGAATTCAGAACTGACTGAAAGAGTCGGATAAAAATAATTCTGATCAGAAAGACGACAATAATTCAGAAGAAATCGACAAAACTATTTTTAACCGAGTGACAAAATAGACAACCTATCGCTTATGGCTTCGCCACTCATGGGTACAGCTCCTTGTGAAGATAAAACAAAAATCCGCTGCCTCCCCAGGCAAACTACCAAGAAGCTTATTGAATGGCGATTCAACTCATTTAAGACATGTTTATTATATTTAAACTTTACGCAAGACAATGCGGGGCATTCATGGATGGATAGGACTGTTTGATATTGTGTTCACCGCTTATTGCCACATGGGATTTTTGTTCCAGCAAGTTTTGTGTTTTACTTTGCATTTCAGTCAGCGATGGCGGTTTCCAGTGTCAGCTACTGAATGTAGTCTTACTTTTTAGACACAATTTCATGTTTCTCTAGAAAAGCACTCAAAACATTTGGGAATCAAATACTGCAATGGGTTAAAGACACCACAAGTTCAAGCTGTGTACAGCTTCTTGTTTAATTATACCAAGTTTCATTGTCACAGCTTTCATACTATTGATATTACATGGGAGGACAGAGGGAATCCCCTAATGCACAGTCCAATGAAAGGGCTCTAAGAGCCATGCATCTCATGAATACGAAACAGTGTAAGGATAATTTTAGTTGTTCTTGATGTTTTGTAATTTAGCAGCGTCACTGTGATAATTAACACATCTTAGGATGACAGAAATATCCATTGTGTGAAACGAGACAGCTGGATGAGCCGAGTAAGCAAGCAATGACAGCAATACAGTGACATTTCCCCTAAATGCTCCAAATCCATTTGAAATCCACAAATTGGTTATAATTTTCCATTTAATACTAAGTTGGAAGGCCAAGAATTGAAGAACAAACAGATTTTAAAATATTTTAAACATTTTTGCATGACATAAATATGCACCAAATCATACAAACTCACATGTAACATAAGTTATATAACATCCGCTCACATGTACACTCTGCTATATTAAACTCACATGCTTTACATTCATTTGTGTCTCTTTAGAAATCTAATTATTTCTACCAGCTGCTTCTAAAAATATTGTAGAAAGAACTCTGAGTTATAACACATGCTGCAAGATTGGGCATTATTAAATAAATAAATTGAAGAACAGATTATGGACATTTGTCAGGCATTTTATAACTTTACCAAAACAGGTCAGCCTGGGGGTGGGGCATTGTCAAAACAACCTTATCTTTCAGATTTTAAAAGTTGACTCATACAATCCTTAGTTTTTTATTTTAAATTTCCCGATTGCCCTCAAAAATACAAAAACTGAGTTGATAAACATTGTTTGGGTCCCACACTTTTCAAGAGAACCGGAGCAACAAGCAACAGAGTGAATGCAGTCATATTCCATTTTGGGCTTTCACACAATTTTCAAGACAGGCAGGCTAGTGCCTTACCTTTCAAGTGCCACAGAAGATAATATCACAGGGCTTGGAATTGACGGAGCCATTGTGGGGGGGGGGGGGGGGGGAAATGAGCGGGCTTGGAATTGACAGAGCCATTACCTTTATCCGACTTGTTCCTTCTTTGAAATGTAAACCACAACATGTACATGTGACTGTAGTTTTTGAAAGTCTGATTACCTTAGGAGAACAAAATAAACAAAACTTCAAAATAGCAATACAACTGTACAGATCTTGTAGTTGATAATAAATTTAATTCTAGAGCATGATGCAAGATGCAGACCCTCAGGTTTTTGTTTTACTTCCACTTCTAATTTCCACTGTCAAAGATCTACTGTACATCTTCGTGCTTGAAATACAGTGAAACAGGTGAAACAAAAGGCAACGAAACATCTTTCTAGCTACACGTCATATTTAAAACCTCTTATAAGTTCAAATGTGGACAAAACATGTCAAGAGCAAGCTTAAAACCTTACCGTACATGTATAGCATATGTATTAACTTTGAAAATTACCGCAAAAGCTACACTGTACATGTACTATCAAGCTGATATCAGGGTGTAACATGTCAATAATTTCAATAGTCTATAAAAATCGATCGTTGTAGATTGAATTCAATACTAATCAATCGACAAATATCGGAATTTGATAAAAGTCAATCACACGATTTCTTGTGATTATCGATTTTTTTTACAGTTCGATTTTGATCAATTTCGATCAACAAATATCGAAATATAAAAAAATGAAGTTGGCAAACGCGGATAAACAAAGCAGGATCGGCTATGTCAAGACTTTATTTTACCGATTTTACACTAATTGGAAGCTCAAATAAACACAAGCTGAAATCAGAAACTACTCTTTTCTTCCAGTAAAAGTGATTCATTTTCATGTCATATCATTTTATGTCTTATCAGTGATTTATGCATCTCATTTTTATGCTATTTCTTGATCGCCGCCTTCTGGCATGCTGTCTCACGCTGCTTCTGTCCTGTTCTCATTAAACCTGATTAAACTCCAACGCTTATCAATTTTAACAGAATTAAACGGCTTTTTGGGGTCCATCAAGCACTGAACGAACCACTGTTTATCTTGGTTTATCATTTCTCAAGGTAATTATTCGATTCTACATTGAATAACAAACCACTTGGTTGCTCAGTTTTTTTTTATGTAAGCTTATTGCCGTAAAGATTTACTTCAGAGCGGTTTATACTTCAACCTGAAAAGTCGTTCGAGCTATTAAGTCTTATTAGTTTGGTTAATTTCGTAGCCATGAAAATCTTGTGATTATCGACTTTTAACGACAAATTAAACCTGTCGATTGACAATTATCGACAAATATCGAGTACTGTCGACTTAAACTGTATCGACTACGTTTTCGATGATCGATTTTGATCGACATGTTACGCCCTGTGATATTTAATTTTTTTCAGCGCTCAGAGTCGCAGACTTTTGCCAATCTGTTTGTAAACAAAATCGCTTTAATAATAATTGTAAACTAGTCAGACGTGCACAATATCAAATAGAAACTAATAATCAAACGCCCCAAACGGTCTAAAATAACCCTGAACCCTGTCCAGTTGGACATTAGGTTGAAAGTTAAACTTACGTCTTACTACATGTACAGTAATTTAAAACTCAAGTCACCTACCTTTTCCAGCTTTTCTTGTCCTTTATCAATCCTGGCGACCGGCGCGAACTAAAGCTGACTTATTTGTGCTATATCGTAAGTTAGCCACGAAAAGAACAGTTTGCAAAGCAATTTCGCCAGCCTTTTTTCACTAAACAGGACTCTGAATCGACGAAATAAAATAAATTTTCTGTGCTGACGCTTATGGTTAGCCATTTGTTGCAAAATTCAACAACATGTATATTTTTATTTAACAGTTTATATTTATTTTCAACAGGGTATAATTGCATTCAACGACTTATATTTGTGTTCAACAACATGCATTTTTATTCAACTTCAACCCATGGTATTGTCATTCAACAGAAATATTCATTCAACTTCAACGCAAACCTTTTTCGTTCAACAGAAATATTCATTCAACTTCAACGCAAACCCTTTTGCGTTCAACAGAAATATTCATTCAACTTCAACGCAAACCTTTTTCGTTCAACAGAAATATTCATTCAACTTCAACGCAAACCATTTTCGTTCAACAGAAATATTCATTCCAGCTGAATGTAAGCTTTATTCAACGCAGGAAATGACATGCATACTAAATTAACGTTTTGTAAGTTCCCGGACATTCCCAATAATATTCATTCAACAAAATAAAATATTCATTCAACAAAACCGTCCCGTCCCCCTCCCTACTCCGACGTTACTCTGACCCAGACCCTTTACATTCGCACAACACGTGTTCAAAATGGCGTCGGAAGATGCAAGGGAAGAACTGACACAAATGGTGCGAGAATGTGACCGAAATGAAATTGCTCTTCAACGATCGGGGAGTAACACCTCGTTATTTACGAGAACTCGTGATCTAATAGCGAATTCAGCGCGATCGGCTAGCCGGGAAGTAACAAATTCCATCCTTCGGTGCATCGTATCCAGCTGCAAATCTACCAAGTCCTTCTTCGACTTCTTCCGCAACTGTTTCTACTCCTGGATTCACGATGGCTTCTGGGGCGTCGAATTCTTTTCAACCTGGCACTAAGAGGTCAAGTAAATCGAATACACAGCATCCATGGCGTTTCAAGAAAAAGTCTTCAGTGAGACAAGAATTTCGCCCAAAGGCCATCCACCTCCTTGACAAACCCGAATATCAAGATCATGGCAGCTGTTACTGATCATGCAGTTACTGATGATATGATTCCCTTGTAATATTTCAAGGGAAATAGGGGGGGGGGACCCATATATGAGCTATATAGGTATGTGCCGCTGTGAAGGGTATGGTTTTCAGGCAGTTTAGTCTGGGATAGGGTATAGTAATCAGAGATTTTTGGTCTAGAATAGCGTATTATTTTCCGCGAAACTGATCAGTTGCGTGGAGAATTTTAGTCTAGACAGTGTTTACTGCTAAACGGCATTTAAAAAAAATCGGTACGGCGGGCAGTACGGCATTTTTACTGACCCTGGCATCTTAGACTGTGATAGTGAACGAGTTTCTGGAAAATAGCGAGTCTGGAATAGGTCTAGGATAGGGTAAGGTTTTCCGGTGTTTAGTCTAGAATAGGGTTGCAAAATGCAGCTAAAATGGTCTAGTATAGGTTAAGGGTCTCAGAGCCCCAGCGGCACACCCCCGCCCAAAAATTTGCAAAGTACCCCCCCCCCCCCCCCCCCCCCCCCCCCCCCGGCGGGGTTCTTCCTTTGCATCTTCCGACGTCATTTTGAACACGTGTTGTGCGAATGTAAAGGGTCTGGGTCAGAGTAACGTCGGAGTAGGGAGGGGGACGGGACGGGACGGTTTTGTTGAATAAAGCTTACATTCAGCTGGAATGAATATTTCTGTCGAACCAAAAAGGTCTTGCGTTGAAGTTGAATGAATATTTCTGTTGAACGAAAAAGGTTTGCGTTGAAGTTGAATGAATATTTCTGTTGAACGAAAAAGGTTTGCGTTGAAGTTGAATGAATATTTCTGTTGAACGAAAAAGGTTTGCGTTGAAGTTGAATGAATATTTCTGTTGAATGACAATACCTGATGGGTTGAAGTTGAATAAAAATGCATGTTGTTGAACACAAATATAAGTCGTTGAATGCAATTATACCCTGTTGGAAATAAATATAAACTGTTAAATAAAAATATACATGTTGTTGAATTTTGCAACAAATGGCTAACCATAGACGCTACGAGCTGGAAAAATGGCGGATGCTGGACGGTTGGTGTGAAATCTCGAACCAGTCCTCCCGCTGACCATGTCGTGCAAACCAGAGCAGGGGAGGGGAGGGAAGTGGACTGAAGGGGGAGGGGAGGGTAGGGGAATAAAAAAAAAGCTAACCCCTGATCGGTATGAAAGAAAAATGCTACAGAAAAAATGACAACGCCATTGGTAAGAGGTAAGATAAAAACCACTTATGCAGATTTGTTTATAGTTTTAAACTGAAAAGTCGCTGAACAGGATCAGGAAAGGATGGATTTTCAACGTGTAAAACTTTTTTCGTCACCTTCATTTTTACACAATTTTACTGGTGGAGTAATGATGGCCTTTTTTATACACAAAAATAGCATGAAATTTAACTGGGTGGAAAAGCGGCGATTTATTTAAGTTAATAAAACGGGAACTGGAACCGGAAACGGGCCAAAAATCAGTCAACTTTCGTGCGTTCTGGTCACGTGATTCAAGACGTCATACCAATGACGTTGATAAAAAACGTATCTTTATACTTATATCTACCAACATACAATTTTTTTTAACTTTGCATTTCACCCTTTCAAAGATACATGTATACAAAGATATTAGTCCCCAGACCCCCTATTTGCTCATGTGTATAGCCCCCTTAATTTTGAAAATCCAGAAGTATACCGGGCATGACGAAATGTGGCAAGCGAATGCCTTCCTTGCCACGTTGACTGTATTTGCATTTATCAAAGCATGTTTCTAAAAAACGTTTAAAGGCACTTGGGGGCATAGTCACGTGACTGATTACGTCATCGCACTTAGTCAATTAAAATAGGTATTTTATGGTAGGTGTAAATAGCATGTGGTGTAGTATCCTCATACACTCATAATTGACAGAGTTATTTTGCATCGAAAATTTTTCTGGTGCAAAGGGTGCTGGGAAGGTTCTTATTATAATTATAATATATTATTTTAATTATTGTTAAATTGGCGCAAAATTATACAAAACAAAACCAAACGCGAATTACTTTCGACACCCGAATGAAAACCACTTTCAGAATACACGTATTGAATCAGCAATATACCACGCATTTCTATAGTTTATTGACTCAATAAACCACGCGATATGTTGGAAAAACAAGAGAAGAGATTGTAAGTCACAAGCCAAAGGCATCCTTATCCTAAGTGGTTTATTGCACCGATAAACCATGTAAATATGCGGTATATTGCACCGATAAACCATGTAAATATGCGGTATATTGCACCGATAAACCATGTAAATATGCGGTTTATTGCACCGATAAACCATGTAAATATGCGGTATATTGCACCGATAAACCATGTAAATATGCGGTTTATTGCACCGATAAACCATGTAAATATGCGGTTTATTGCACCGATAAACCATGTAAATACGCGGTATATTGCACCGATAAACCATGTAAATATGCGGTATATTGCACCGATAAACCATGTAAATATGCGGTATATTGCACCGATAAACCATGTAAATATGCGGTTTATTGCACCGATAAACCATGTAAATATGCGGTTTATTGCACCGATAAACCATGCAAATATGCGGTTTATTGCACCGATAAACCATGTAAATATGCGGTTTATTGCACCGATAAACCATGTAAATATGCGGTTTATTGCACCGATAAACCATGTAAGTATGCGGTATATTGCACCGATAAACCATGTAAATATGCGGTTTATTGCACCGATAAACCATGTAAATATGCGGTTTATTGCACCGATAAACCATGTAAATATGCGGTTTATTGCACCGATAAACCATGTAAATATGCGGTTTATTGCACCGATAAACCATGTAAATATGCGGTTTATTGCACCGATAAACCATGCAAATATGCGGTTTATTGCACCGATAAACCATGTAAATATGCGGTTTATTGCACCGATAAACCATGTAAATATGCGGTTTATTGCACCGATAAACCATGTAAATATGCGGTTTATTGCTTTTATATGATAACTACATTTTGCATGTGGTTTACTGGTATAATAGAGCAGTTTTCAATTGAGTATCGAAAGTAATTACACAATTGCTTTCGTTTTGCATTGCTACGCTTTGTGATTGGCTAAAAAATCTCGCGCCACTTTCTCGACCAATCAGAAGTAAAACCAAAACCAATCGTGACTTGCTCGCACGCGTTTTCCCGCGCTTGGCGCCGCCGACAGGTAATTGCTTCGAGCTCTGATTGGTTCATTGGATTGTTTACGACTGCTGTGATTGGTCAGAGTAATTACTTTGGTTTTGGTTTTACGACACTCAATTGAAAACTGCTCTAGTCAATTGTTATTGACCAATTAGAGCGCGCACATTATCTTCAAAAAATAGCTTTAATTACCTTATAGAGCTGTTCTTTTAGACGGAGTTGACCGTTATAAAAAAAGAGAGGTCAATTGAAATAATTTTTGTGGATGTTATAATTTGTCTTTTTTTTTTTTCGCTTACCAGGACGAGGATTCAAGAGCGGAAGTCGCCCGTAAGAATCAGTTGATGGTGGCACACCCGAGACAAGCTACTTTGCCATTATGCTCTGTGATTGTCACTCTTTATTACTGTTGTCGTTATCACTTCGGAGAACCCGAGGTACTGCAATTTTTTTAAGAATACAGTCGTTACCTTTAACCAATTAGCTACAGAGCCAGTGATGGATCAAGGAGTGGAACCCAAGCTGCACCGGGGCCAAGTTTACGTGTAGGAAAACATGCGATGCCAAGCGCGGGAAAAACAACAATCGATGCCAAGTTCGGGAAAATAACACGGGTGGTAAGCGCGCGAAAACATGAAACGGGTACCAAGCGCGGGAAAACATGCAACTGCTTCCAAGCGCATAAACGCTTGATAGAGAAGCCACTGTTGGTGGTTCAGCTCGCGATTGGTGTAATGAAAAACAAAACGTGTTTAGCTGCCATTGATTAGAACATTTTGACTTTATGAGCTTCGTATAATTGTAGAATGCAGTTAAATTGTGGTCGAGATCCGGCAAACTCTGACCTGATGGAGTTTATTTTGCACAGCTCATTGTATCTAATGTTTACTTTCCTCTGTTTACTGCAGAACATTTACACTAGTCCATTGGCGATTCGTGCCAAGTTTAAGGTGTGTATATTAAATTCTTTTGGTTTGAGGCGAGCTTGTAATGAAAACAAAAAGTCCGAGTCAGAAAACGGGGAATTCATAGTGAGGAATATAACAATCTGATGCGATTACAATAGACAATATCCGTATTCTCGGTATCGAACTGGAACTAGCTTACAGTCGAGGCTCATGCGGGGGAATATTCATTAAAAATATTTACATGTGAAAAGATTCCCCTGCATAAGCCTCGACTGCGCGCTAGTTCCAGTTCAATACTGTGAATACGAATATTGTCTATTGCTAGTAAATGATAGCTTATTTATTTTAATCGAGTTCCGTGAAACCAAAACCTACAGATGTAAGTAACCGCTCTGGTCAATTACAGCAGACGCGGACAATCCAGCGTATTTACCACATCTAGAAGCAATACATGTTGCCGGCTCCAAGAGTGGGAAAACGCGTGCGAGCAGGTCACGATTGATTTTGGTTTTAGTGTTGTTTGCTCCACAAACCCACAACTGTTCGGGCCAAACTCGAAACATTACCTTTTGAATCTGCTTGCGTTGTGCAATCAAATTATCAACTCAGTCAGTTGATATCTAATTTAAGTGTTTCAGTTCTCCACCGACACAGCACCAAAGTTTCTTTAGAAACTAACGCCTTAGCCTCTCATTGTATCAGTTTTAAGAATTAAGTAACGATTCGATTTAGTGCCTTCCTTCCAATGAGCGCCCCACTTCCAATTACCCCCTCCCCCTACTCGTGTAGTACCTAAACCTATGTTTATCAAGTTGACACCAGTGTCGTGCACGGCATGTTTTTGTTCTGTGTAAGCTAAGATGCCAGTAAAATTATATTCAACGTAAATTGTATGTTATGCTATGTTGAAAATGAAATAAGTGTTCTGTCTCCAAGGGGCGCCCCCCTCCCAATAAGCGCCCCCCTCCCAATAAGCGCCCCCTCCCAATAAGCGCCCCTCTCCCAATAAGCGCCCCTCTCCCAATAAGCGCGCCTCTCCCAATAAGCGCGCCCAGGGTTCTCAATAACTTTTTCATCAACTGTTCTATTTCTGTTAACAGCCGTAACAATGTGGCACATGGCCAAACGGTCTTAGTTACTAAACTTTGTATTGAAACACTTAATTCACAGCTGTAACACTTAGTACTAGTGACTCCCCTCACAGGTGTTACGGGTTCAACTGAGAACACTGGCTCCCCTTAAGCTCTCAAAATAAAATAAGTGCGCCGGGTACTTAAACGACTATTTACGGTTTGACTTCATTCTTAAGAGCATGCTGAGTATATCACGCCTTCTGTCACTTTACAGCTATCCGACAAGCAATATGAATGGACAGCGTTATCTGCTCGAGCGAAGCTAAAACAGTGGAGAGGCCTGGAGCAAATGTTTATAGCCAAGGTATGTGTAAAGTTTAAGTGGCTGTCCGCATAAGATCCTCATAACCAAAATTGGTCATGAAACAGATTTTCTTCAATTCTTGCATGTGAATTACACTTTGTCTAGTAACTATAAAAATACATTTCGTTTGGTCTCAAAATGTTTTCTTCAGCAATTTACAGGGGGGTCCCCTGGGGGACCAAATTTGATAATTTTTTGTCTGAAAAATGCAAAATTTCCCTAACTTTGGCAACTTCTCACAACACTTAAAATTTGATGCAGAGTTAAATTCTACTGTTGTTTGACAGGTACAACGTTATAAAATATATATATAAGTTTCCATATCGTTGTTCCAATTGGTTAAAAATTAACTTCTATCAACCCACTTTCACAACTTGTAATAAAAAAGGAAAAATGGGTTCACAAAAATTCCTCTAAACCAAAAGTGGATCGTCGTACAGCAATTTCCTTTCAGCCATAGAACAATAAAGACCTAATCTTAAATATCACGAAAAAAAATTGTGCGGCCAGTTGGTTTTAAGACCACGAGGACGCTTTGAAATAACGGTATTTACGAATTATGCAAATTAGGAACCTCAACCTTAACGTGCAAATACAGTGCAAATGTGACCCGAACAATGTTGTTTTCCATCAGAAAAACACAAAAATAGTTTCAAACTACAGCAGAATACAAAATTATACTAGTATACATCAGTATACAGCAGTATTGAAATTGTTGATAGCCTTCAAAGTGCCCATTAACTGTCCTCGATGCACACAAAATCCTGCAATGAATACTGCTTCGTTCAATGACTGCTAATTTTGCTCGAGAAGTAAGTTTACAAAAGAGTCTTCATCTGTAATTATTAATCTGACAATAAAGCATCAAAAACACGACATAATGCGTATATTGTTAATTCAGAGCTTACTGCCTTGAACTGAAATCAGTGACTGCCATCTTGGTGTATGCTTTCATTTGTACTTGCGGCCTTTTCCACACTCAGTCGCTCGTCATTCATTTAAATTTTATCCATGCTTATCACTGAGAGTGCATTGAGGAAGCCTGGAAGCGTCAATCTGCTTGAGTATGGGTAAATACTTGAATCATAACACTGATTTCCTTCACGCTTTCGCCATGGTAGCTCGCCATGATACATGTGTCAGGATAGTATCCGCTGACCAGACAAACATGAACCATACCATATGCACGGCTGTTATTACAAATGACGCGTGTTTGTTTTTATGCCGACAACACTCGCGTGGCAAGTCTAGTTTAACTATACTAATACATTTTTTGTTCTTTGTTTGTCTGTTTGTTTTTATAAAACGAAATAGTCGTTTTTGCGTTTCTTACGTATGACTATCCGGGTTATGAGGAGTTGCCACACCAAATAATTTTGAGAGTGATGTTGATTTCATCGATATTGACATATCAGTGTTGAATACTGAACATGTGATTTATTTTATTATCATTTTAAATGAAATAGCTGTAGCATTTACAGAAGCTTTATTCCACTGAGGAATCTTATATAAATGAGGGTATAAAACTATGTTTAGCTCTCGATTTGGAGGTTTTTGATTTGGCCCGGCAAAGATTGCGTGACGTGATTCAGGGGCGTTTAAGCGTTCTTCTTTTACCTCTGTTTTGTAATCACCGTGATATATCATAAAGTAGTATTCTGTCTATATTTTTTTTCTTTACTATATTTCTTTTAAGACCCTCTTTGGGTTCGTCTGTCTACATACAGTCAACTCCCGCCTTGCGAACACCTCGCTATTACGGACACCTAGCTATTACGGACACCTAGCTATTACGGACACCTAGCTAGTACGGACACCTAGCTAGTACGGACACCTAGCTAGTACGGACAGCACCTAAATCCCCGGCAAAAGTTACAGATATCTGACTGAAACGAACTCCCCCTATTACGAAATCTCGCTATAACGGACATTTTATTCGGCCCCAACGTCACAATGTTATTGTTTTACTTTCGTTATAACTGATATCGAGCGGCACCTTTCAATAGTTGAAATGTTTTTTGTGTGTGTCATCGCCTTTGTCTTTTTGGTTGGATTTACGCTTCTTTTGTTCGCGGCCATCAATTTCAAATCCTAAGATTTCAATTATGTGTAATTGTTGAAAGGTACCGCTCGATGTCAGTTATAACGAGTGTCAAACAATAACATTGTAACGTTGGGGCCGAATAAAGTGTCCATAATAGCGAAATTCCGCAATAGCGGGAGTTTGTTTCAGTCCGTATTTGAAACTTTTGCTGGGGATTTAGCTGCTGTCGGTACTAGCGGGGTGTCCGTATTAGCGAGGTGTCCGCAAGGCGGGAGTTAATTGTATGTAGACAGACGAACCCAAAGAGGGTCTTAAGAGAAATACAGTAAAGAAAAAAATAAAATTATACACAAAATACTACTTTATGATATACCACGGTGAGTACAAAACAAATGTAAAAGAAGAACGGTTTTGCGCCCCCTGAATCACACGGGCCAATATCGAGAGCTAAACATAACTTTATACCTACATTTATATAAGATTCCTCAATGGAATGAAGCTTCTGTAAATGCTACAGCTATTTCATTTAAAGTGATAATATCATATATCACATGTTCAGTATTCAACACTGATATGCCAATATCGATAAAATCAATAACACTCTTAAAATTATTTGGTGTGGCAACTCCTCATAACCCGGATAATCATATGCAATAAAAAAAAACAAAGAACAAAAAATTGTATTAGTATAGTTAAACTAGACTTGCCATGGGAGTGTGGTCGACATAAAAACAAACGCGCGTCATTTGTAATTACAGCCATGTATCTGTTCATGTTTGTCTGGTCAGCGGATACCATCCTGACACATGTATCATGGCGAGCTACCATGGCGAAAGCGTGAAGGAAATCAGTGTTTTGATTCAAGTATTTACCCATACTCAAGCAGATTGACGCTTCCAGGCTTCCTCAATGCACTCTCAGTGATAAGCATGGATGAAATTTAAATGAATGACGAGCGACTGAGTGTGGAAAAGGCCGCAAGTACAAATGAAAGCATACACCAAGATGGCAGTCACTGATATCAGTCTGTATCAGTTCAAGGCAGTAAGCTCTGAATTAACAATATATGCATTATGTCGTGTTTTTGATGCTTTATTGTCAAATTAATAATTACAGATGAAGACTCTTTTGTAAACTTACTTCTCGAGCAAAATTAGCAGTCATTGAACGAAGCAGTATTCATTGCAGGATTTTGTGTGCATCGAGGACAGTTAATGGGCACTTTGAAGGCTATCAACAATTTCAATACTGCTGTATACTGATGTATACTAGTATAATTTTGTATTCTGCTGTAGTTTGAAACTATTTTTGTGTTTTTCTGATGGAAAACAACATTGTTCGGGTTGAGGTTCCTAATTTGCATAATTCGTAAATACCGTTATTTCAAAGCGTCCTCGTGGTCTTAAAACCAACTGGCCGCACAATTTTTTTTCATGATATTTAAGATTAAGTCTTTATTGTTCTATGGCTGCAAGGAAATTGCTGTACGACGATCCACTTTTGGTTTAGAGGAATTTTTGTGAACCCATTTTTCCTGTTTTATTACAAACTGTGAAAGTGGGTTGATAGAAGTTAATGTTTAACCACTTGGAACAACGATATGGAAACTTTTATAACGTTGTAATAATAACTGGACTTGTACCTGTCAAACAACAGTAGAATTTAGCTCTGCATCAAATTTTAAGTGTTGTGAGAAGTTGCCAAAGTTAGGGAAATTTTGCATTTTTTCAGACAAAAAATTATCAAATTTGGTCCCCCAGGGGACCCCCCTGTAAATTGCTGAAGAAAACATTTTGAGACCAAACGAAATGTATTTTTATAGTTACTAGACAAAGTGTAATTCACATGCAAGAATTGAAGAAAATCTGTTTCATGACCAATTTTGGTTATGAGGATCTTAGGCGGACAGCCACTTAAGAATACACACATTCTTCTGCGTTTCTGCGGCAGAGTGGGTTGTTAAAGTAAACAAAAGGAATTGTATTTAACAACACTCTGAAAAGACTAAAAATGACATTTGCATTTGTATATGAAAACCTAAAAATAATGTACTAGTTTGGTTACAATGGAGCAGTTTTCAAGTGACTGCCGTAAAACCAAAACCAAAGTAATCACTCTGGCCAATCACAACAGACGCAGACAATCCAATGAACCAATCAGAACTCGAAGCAAATACATGTAGCCAATCACAAAGCGTAGCAATGCAAAACCAAAGCAATCACGAAATAACTTTCGATACTCAATTGTAAACGCTCTATATTGGTTAATTGACTTTGTGTCCAAGGAGAAATGGCTAAAAAACTCGTTATGGTTAATATTGGTTCTCTTTACATAGGCCATTTTGTACCTGTGTAGTTTTGACAAGAAAAAGAAATTTCTCCAGGGCATGGTCCGTTCAAGGACGACCTTTAGCCAAACAGTCATGCAACCAAGATCAAAACAAACACGCCATTAATCATTCATAATTCATATACAAAGAACTGATAAGTCCTGATATCACGTTTATTTTTAGGGCTTTTTTGGTTCTGTTAAAATGAAGTCTGTGATCGGATTCAAACAAGTGTTGGAGTTGCTTCATCAAAACGGAGCACCAGAAGCGGTATGGGGCTGATTTTATTACTATTGCACCCCCAGGAGTGGCCAGAATCAAGAATTAAGAAAACCTCAAATTTCAATTTGTTAAGTACAGTGGAACCCTGATATAACGATATGCCAAAGGAGCAGTGAAATTACATCGTTATGTCGAGGTATCGTTATAGCGAGACTCCCGATATAACAATATGGCCGTAAAATAGCCGAAAATATCGTTATATCGGGGTTTTGAAATCCCGGCGACGTATACGTTTTGCCACAAGTAGGAGTCAAAGATACTAAAACTGAGAGAACTATTTAATTACAAGGAGGATAAAGAGGCATCGTAAACTGAAAGCTGTTGACAGAAACGTTACAGATTACTGTACTCGATTACTGTAATGTTATTGTATTAAATTCAATGTTTTGCTTTAATTGTAACTGTGTACCGATACTGTAATATCGTTATATCAGGGAAGATTTTACGCTCGGTACGGTAAATTCTCATCGTTATATTGGGGTTCTGTCCCATACATTTTACTGTAACTTTTGCCGGGACATAGTATATTCATTGCTATACGGGGGATATCGTTATATCGAGGATCGTTATATCGGGGTTCCACTGTACAGTCTTACTCCGTAAATACGGACATTGAAGGGACCACGGAAATAGGAAGGGACCGCGGAGATAGGAAGGGACCGCGGAGATAAGGAAGGGACCACGGAGATAGGAAGGGACCACGGAGATAAGAAGGGACCACGGAGATAGGAGGGGACCACGGAGATAGGAAGGGACCTCGGAGATAGGAAGGGACCACGGAGATAGGAAGGGACCACGGAGATAGGAAGGGACCACGGAGATGGGAAGGGACCACGGAGATGGGAAGGGACCACGGAGATGGGAAGGGACCACGGAGATAGGAAGGGACCACGGAGATAGGAAGGGACCACGGAGATAAGAAGGGACCTCCCGTATTTAGCGGGTTCGCATGGACCCGCCTTACCGTGTGAACCTAACAAACGTTTTTACAAGTTTCCACGATATCACCAGATACTTCTTATAATTAGTTTACGAAATGAACTGCGGATACGTTTAAAGCAATAAAGTAAATGAGATCTTCGTATTTTGTGACTAACCCTACACTCCTGTGATAAACACGAAGCGAGAAAACTACATTTTGATCGTATTCAACTTTTCAGGGGGCGTGGACGTCAATTAAATTTGTGCTCTCTGATAGGCCAACTTGTAAAAAAAATTACTGCATCCTACCCCACTAAGACGAAAGATGTTACGATTCGACCAACGTCTGAGTTTTCTTTTATCCCAAGTGATAGTGTATTGGTAAAGGTTTAAAAAAGGCGGGCCACACACCCAAACATTTGGAGATGGAAGAGGTTCAAGTCCATTTTAAGGGCAGTCTGCCTGAGGCAAAAAGTGTAAGTTGACCCAGCTTGGATTGAAGTTTTCTCTTTCGGTCTACTTTGCAGGTCTTGAACACTTACTTGAAGTTAATCGACGACCAAAATGAACGTGTCTCCTTAGCGACAAAGCTTAAATGCCACAGTATGGCAATCGAGGTAAGGGAGCTCTGTTATCAACATATATTCTACTTCTTTCCGTTCATTTCTTGTGTCATTACAGTGGAACATCGCCACCGTCATTACGGCCCTTTTTCCTTGCCCTGAACAAATCTCAAAAACGTTTTTACTTTAGATTAACCTTATTAAAACAGACTCCCTGTTTAACGGCCCATTGGTAACCGGATTGTGGAGGCGCGGTGGTGTAGTGGAGGCGCGGTGGCGTATTGGAGACGCGGTGGCGTATTGGAGACGCGGTGGCGTATTGGAGACGCGGTGGTGTAGTGGAGGCGCGGTGGTGTTGTGGTTAGTGCGTCAGACTTTCAACCTGAAGGTCGGTGGTTTGAGCCTGGTCTCTGTCATCATGTTTTTTCCTCAGACAAGAAACTTTACTCCACATTGTCTCTCTACTTCCAGGTGTATAAATGGGTACCGGCGACATAATGCTGGGTAACCTTGCGAGGGACTAGCATCCCATCCAGGGAGAGTTGTAATACTCTCAGTCGCTTCATGTACTGAAACCGGGTTAGGCTCCGGCAGTTGTGAGCTATTAGGCTTTGAAGACTTACCAGGGCTCCGCTGAAGTCGAAAGAATTTGAGTAGTGATAACAATGAATCTCCTATATTTCGCCAAGCCCAGTAATCTTTCCTGAATGCTTTCCTTGGATAGGATGCTGGTCTACCATGAAATACAGTCAACTCTCTTTTACGACCACTTTCTTAAAGGGACACTGTCACCTATTTTTAGTATCACTTTGAAAAGCCAAAAAACATATTTGTTTCAATGGAAACCTTAAAATAATGGTCCAGTTTTGTTAACAAATACTCTACCAGTGCACAGAAACTATTATTCGTTATTTTTGGCTGCGGATGGCCAGGATGGAAATGAATTGCAACTTGAAAAAATTGGCTATTTTTTTCAAGTTCCTCCCAAGAGTCGTGAAAAAATCGCAGAAAAACGTATTATCGTTTGTTCTTCCTTGAAGAAATTACTCTTATCTTCTTGGTGTGCTAAAAGCAATTTCATGTTTGACCAAAACACAGCAAAATCTGCGTGACAATGCCCCTTTAAACACGGAGTTCCGGTATAAAAAGGCTTAGCTCCTCCCCCATTTCACGCTTTTTGGGTGTGAAATGCACATTAAGGCGTCTTTCAGTCACAAAACGTGGTTAACTTGCGCGTCCTTTAAATATAATTTGCTTTAAAAATCTAATTAAACCAAGATTTTACCTAAGTAAAAAAAGAAATAGAAGTTCATAAAGACTTCTGATATAACTTTCATAAAGTTTTTCCAAATTGTGTTAGCAATGGTCTTAGTAATGACGCATGTTGTTCGTCAGTTGTTAATGCTTCAGTGGTTGATTGACGACTGGAGGTGAGAATGGCCATGCCAGGCTCCTTTTACACCGGAACTTCGTGTTTAAGCGACCACTTTCCGTAAAGTAAAGTATTTTGTTTCTCAGTCAAATACTGTTTCAAATTGATTTTTCTCTTAAGCGACCACCTCCTCAGTCAAGCAACCACTTTTTCCTGCACCATGGGTGGTCGCTTATGACAGAGTTGACTGTATTAAGATTGGGTATTCAAAACCGGTGAGCCATAAAAGGGATGACTGAAAACGACCTTATTTAATATTCTTTACACTACAGTCTTTGGATCAGGGAAAACAACGTTTGGTGTTAATATAATTGAATATTAAATGAGGTCCTTTTGAGCCATCCCTTTTAACCGCTACTTTCCAAACCACCGTTACACTTTCTATGTTCAAATTTAAGTAATTAATAATGAGGTTTAATAAGTTTAATTCCGCTAGCACTTATTAAGAGTGACTGTGTATTTAACAGACGATAGTTGCGATGAAGGACAGGCAGCAGCTTGAGAAATACAGAAGCAACCTCAGAGGCGTAGCCCCCGAGCAGGCTAAAATTAGCCAATATCTCAACAACTCGGTAAGCGTCTTATTAGCTGAGCTCAGCATTAGATAACATCCAGCTATACCACCTACTCCTACTTAAAGACGCACCCCACGTTTTTAGCGTCTACCAACGACTCGCGGATACGTGTTTGCACGCTTAAATAAACTGTCCACGCTAGGGGGCGGGAAGAACATAAACTCTTGGAACGGGATTAAGATCAAAGGGCTCTAAGAGCTATCTCGTGAATATGAAACAACGTAAGGTTAAGTCCACAGATCG
>JAJLRJ010000006.1:10667638-10712638 GCA_024195265.1 Dendrophyllia cribrosa | reverse complement strand
TCGATAATACTTGTCCCGTTTGTATCTTTGTTCAAACAACAAATCTTCCTGTAGCCAAAATTAACATAGAATTTTGAATATTTAATTGAATGTTACTTTTTGATGTTTGTATTGAGTTATAAAGCAAGAGCTACTGGAATTCCTGAAGTTCCCGTTTCCTTATTCATTTTCAACTTCTTTCTATTGTTTCTAATATCTTTCTCTAGTTATCCAAGAAATGAAATTAAATGAGGGAAATACGTATACTTTACCATTTGCTTGTTTACCTTTGTAACATGTTTTGTTTCATCGGAATGTGCTTTATTCAGAACACAACCAAAGTAATCATCAGTAATTAATTTAATTAAGTTCGCTTTAAAACGTGTGACCTAAATATGCAAAAAGAAATCAATTTTGGTACAAGTCCAAGTTACTGTAAAGTAGTCTTTCTTTTTTATCTGGCAGACATTCAAAGCTTTAGTTCTTGAATTCAAATAAACCAGATTCAGTACAGTAGAGTTTGCTATCTCCATGGTCGAGTATAAAAGTGGAACAAAAACAGCTTTTTTTTTCTGTAAGAACTGAACTGTTAACATTTTTTTCCTGCATCTCGCGAATCTTTGGATAGTAAAAATGTACGATTGTGTTTGCCTCTTGCAAAGTTACAGAAATATTATTTTGCAAACCGTATATCAGTGGAGCCTTATTTTCGACTCTGTATGGTTATTTTTTAAATTTTCGAATTCTTTATTGAAGATTTCTTCTCGATATAATCGACTTGTGATTGTCTTGTTAAAGCATAAACCGTCGAGGTGGACAGTCCCTTTCAAATGAAAAGAATCTAAGTCAAAACCCTTGCAAGCAAACATACAATTGTATACGATCGACATTTTCTGAAACATTTGGCATTCATGATCAGTGGAAAGTGAATGGCGTTTGTACTGATGAACACACAAAGCCCTCTAGTAGAGAAAATCGATATAAAAAGAGAGAAACTAGTCTAAAAAAAGTTATATAAAAATCCATTTACAATTTGAAGCGATGATGTTAAAGATATGTTTAAGTGTTTAATAGTAAAGTGCGACATTGCTATGAGGTGAAATTGGTGGAGTGAGCATTTGTTTGTTTAATATAATTAAAATTCGGATCATAAGAAAAATAATATATTGTAACATTTTTAGTGCTTACGCCATGTTCAATTCACTTAAATTGGCGAAGTGAAAAATGTTAAAGACTTAAAAAAAGTGAAACCCAGTGAGAAAGAACAAGAACAAGTGCGAGAGAAATCTGCTGAAAACGTGACACTTTATCATTTTCACTATCCCTTTCGGCAACGCTTCTTACAATCAAAATTAGCATATAGGTGTAACCGTATCCAAAAACGTAATTTTTAATAATTAATGTTTGAATTGGGATACAAATAAGTGGGGATAACCGAGACCCCCGTTTTCGTATCTGTTTCGGCTTTAGTGCTATCTTGCTCTTTCGTTACTGGCTTAAATTGACAAAATATGCTCGTCATCAAACAAACGGGGGAAGAGGGAAGAGGGAAGAGAAAATGGAATTGCCTTCCTTTCCCGTCTGCGTTTTTCTTGTTTACTTTGTAACATGTTTTTATCGATCTGGATTTTTTTTTTATTTAGAAAGCAAACGGATTGAACAAATAATCATTCCCCTCATAAAATATTCAAAGTTGCTTAAAAACATATTTGAACTAACAAGGGGTTTTCGGAGTACGTGACGAAGGTTATCGACCAATGTGATCAACCGTATTCACGGAACTTAAAATTGAGTTCCGTTAAAGACTGAATATACCAAAATCCTGATATTATTTATTTCAATTAGTCCTATTAAAATTTCTGTAAAGAAATGCCGGGAAATTATTGTAACTTATTTTTGATTCTACATGGTTTCTTTAATAACGGTTAGTTCTCGCCGATAATAATGACTTGCGGTCACGTTGTGGAACTGAGCAAGCCACCAAAGTGGTCAAGGCCAAAGAAAACGAACTTTAAAGCTAAGACCCTCACAAACGATCGAGCAACTCATTCCATACAATTTGGCAAATAGACCAGTTATTAAACGAAGTTTAGACGGTGTTTAACAAAACCGCGGTCTAAATTAAACCAATTCACAGTTCAATCTGCTGACCAACCCTAATTTTTACTAGCTGACGTTATTTACTGAAAGCAGTGTCCTGAAGAAATATAGCACAGACTAGAAAATTTATCTACTTAAAATGACCCATTTACAAGCAGATGTTTAGGTCCATTAATTGTCTTAAACCGCGGCCTAAGTTCGAGACTTCGTTTATAATAACCGGCCCTATATATCTTCTATATATCGATCAGATCTCTATATATCTTAGTGTTGTAATGCCAAAACACTCAGTCCAAAGTGAGTTGCTTCTTTAACATAATGCACCGCCACATGAAAAGCTCTCTTAAAAAGATAAAATAAAAGAGATCAAAAGAGGTTGAGTCTAAAAAGCTAAATATATAGGGCTTCATTTACAACTTTATTAGGTATACTATCGGCAATGTCAGACAGTAAAGTGTAACATTGTCATTGAGTGAGTGCGGCCGTGGAGTGAGAATTTGTTGTCAGAGATTATCAAAGTTTGGAACACTCGAAAAATAATAGAGTATCATAGGAAATAGCAAGGCGTTGTTTTAAAATATACATGTCTACCGTGTTCGATCTTCTTTTCTGTTTTTCATTTGCAATATTTATTATCAGAGGAATTCATAAGTTAACAACCTAATAGATTTGAATTAATGAATTTGCTTCCTCAATTATATTAGGATAGAAAACGAACTCGATTTGGCCTGCGCGATCGATGAAATTTGTTACGGTAAAAATTGCATTTTTGAATAAATTCACAAACCTTTTTATTCTGGCTTATCGAAAAGTCATTTTACGTTATATAGCATTTAAGGGGAAAACATTGAAGGAACAATGAATTCATGAAATCTTCCTCGACTTTCTCGACTTCTACTTAATTTAATTAAATTGTTTTCCTCACAAGACACGTATCACTGAGCAAGAAGATCACCCCCGTCACTTTTATAGGAGCTATTGACCTTCAAATAAACGTCGTGGTCAAACAGCACCACATAAAAAAATACTTAGTAGCATTAATTGCCACAATTTAGTTTGCATCCAATCTCCACAGTGTCTTAATTTAGAACTGGATTTCATGATTTAAATTTGGCCATGGACAAGTGAAATAACACTGATTGCGTAAGGAAAGAATAAGATTTGTAAAGAGTTTTTAAGCTGAGCCTGTCTAACTATTCCTACTAACAAATAATTAAAATAAAAGCGCAGAGATTTATTTTTGCTTTAAAAACTTGCGCGGACAGTTTTAAATACAGATAAAATTATGACAACACTTTCAATAACTGCAGCGCACATGCCTTTTTGTTTGTAAGAGTAAAGCGAAGTTAAGAAAGCTCCTTACAACCTCCTGAGCAGACATGGTCATTCTTTATTTATTCGATCAGCTGATTCTTTTCTTTTCAAATAGAATTTATTCCCCAGTTTTCTTCAAAGTGCAAAGCAAGGATAAGAACAAAATATACAACAACATGAATGCATTATGACCTTCTTAATATGAACTAACGATCGCTAGCGATCACAAATTCCGTAACTATTTCATTAACTTTAAAAAAAGGACGCAATTTTTTGGTTTCAGTAAAAAAGGAAAATGTTTTTAAGTTGAAGTTGATGCTTTCGTGAAATCTTTGTGCACAAAGAAATCCAAATAAAATGGAAACGACAAAGGACTGCATTGTCAGTCAAAGTATCCCAGCTAGCCTGATAGTTCTTTTGTTTCTTTCGTCTTCCGCAAACGTGTTATGTGAAAGATGTTTTCCTGTTTTAGACTTATTTACTTTACTTTGTTACACGTAGTATATTGGTAACACACAACCTAGCCTCGGTGCTTGTTGTATAGACTATCGGTCAGCAACGAAGCTTATAAATCTTTTCTTACTTTGAGCTAATTCCGACACGGTTAATCACATTTCAATCACACAAACGGCGATGGCATTCCAGAGTATTGTGGCTTTTATTGGCATCATTTTACTTGTAAGTTATTCATCTAAGGCAAAAAAGTACACTTTAGGTAAAATAAGCTAACAGTTCCATTTTTGCAACAGCGAGCCTGCCGGAACAAGAAGAACTCCATTAACTATCCATATGGAGAGACTAAACATTTCATTAGTGAGGGCTGTGCTTACACGGTGTTCAAGCCGTAAAATTGTTGACGCGAATAAAACGAACGACTGTTAATTCAAAATCATCTGATAAACGTTTATTCTATTTGCTAGGCATTTGCGGCTGCTGACGACACTCACAGACAGCACAAACGAGGTTTGAACGTTCTTACAGTGGGATGCAAAGTAAGTTATTTTAAATTGTCTTACTCTGCTGTTTTTGTTTTATGTTGAATGCGAAACTCTCTTATTTCTCGAGAACGTTCAGTCGCTTAAGCTTGTGAAAGAGATTTTAAGAACGACTATCGATCTATGACAACTGGGTATCGAAAGCTGAAATCTGAAAAGACCAATACTAATGCTTAAAAATTGCCTGATTTTTACATCGACGTCCAGTTGAAAAATGTATTATATTTTCATTTGTAGGGAGATGCCTGTCCTAAAGCTACTAAAAATGAGAGAGAGATATTTCGTCCTACATCCTGCCTTGATTATCTGCTGCGAGGCGCCTCCAAATGTGGCATCTACAAACTTTATGACAACAATGGAAACAGTTTCCCAGCTTACTGTGATCTGAAGTCTGAGCCCGGTACTGCATGGACCCTGGTCATGTCCTTTAGTAATGCAAATCGCAAGCTTCCCTCTTTTATACAGAGCGCCTTCAAAAACAACGCCCCAGTGAACGAGAACGCACAGAACTGGAACCTGTACCGCCTGAGTCTGGCGCGAATGAAATCCCTGCAGGCTCATTCCACCCACTGGCGAGCAACATGCAGCTATCCGACTCACGGCGTGGATTTTACTGACTACGTCCGTGGAAGCTTCAAGGACTTCAACATTGTCGATTACCTTGGTGGAAAATGCAAGAAAGTGGAATACATCAACATCCGAGGACACCTCGGCATCCATCTGACGGTAAATTTCCATCAGGGTTCTAACAGCCACTTCCTGCATACTGACAGTACTCACACTAACTGTCAGTTTAAGGCCATGAAGTCTGGCGCAGTGTCAAGTGAAGACAACTTTGGTTACTATGGTAGAATCAACCCCAAGTTCCGCTGCACACAGGGAACCCATTCCACAACTCAGTGGTGGTTTGGAGCCCATCTCTAATCTGTTCGGAGATGCAACAGCCATACAAGAGATCACGGCATTGAAGCGCTGCCCCTCGGTCTTGATTTAGAATAAACGTTGATTTATAGACGGCTAAGTAACGAAATTGTGTAGTTTTTCGCAAATGGTTATTAAAATTTGGAAAATCATCTCAATGTGTGTGAATTTGACTCGCTATGCCTCAAGGAGTGGAGTGATGAGAGGCGGCTGTATTCGCCGGCTATGTCGAGGCCAGAGAATGCGAGAACGTGAAACAATAAAAAAAAAAAGAAAAAGGCTGTTTGGAAGCGGCAGCGAATAGAAAACCTCCAACGAAATGATTATGTACAGAAATATCTTGAAAAGGGAAGTTAAATTCGAAACAAAGCATGTAACTGGTTCCCCGGGTGCAAAAATCGGGAGAACAGGCAACCCAATAAAGAGCGTGGTAAAAACCGACAAAAGCCACGCCTATGGCCATGGACTTGCTTTTGCTTTGTCTGAAAAATAAAATGTGTTTGTTCTGATTGTTTTGCACAATATAAATTATTATTAAACAAGAGGCTAAAAATAGCCTATACTCATGCGTATGAGACTCTAAGACACGTTGATTGAAGCTACCAATTTTTCTGTAGTCACTTTGAATATTTAATTTATTGATTCTGATCAAATCCACACTAGTGTAATACTTCCCAAACGTTAACCGTGAATTATTTCTATTACATTGGGTTATTCCAGAAAGAATCCCCCCCCCCCCCCCTCCTCGCCACTGACGGATGGCAAGATTGTTTGACCGACCCCTTCTCCTGTCCGGATTTCCAATAAATTTGTGGAAGCCCTAAATTTACAAGTAATGAAAAAAATACATGTAATCGGTGATGAGTGCTATAAATTGGTGAAACATTTTAATAAAAATAAATATTGCGTGACACATCATGACCCCCCCCCCCCCCCAACCCCCCCACCCCCCACCCCCGTTTGATTTCAAGTCCAAATCGAAATGAAATTTTTCTATAAAGCTAGTTCTTTAAATAACTTTGATTTTGCCATGTATTAGTTTTTTCCAGGCTTTACGGTTTTTTCAAAGTGTTGTCGCAAATACACTTCTTTCATATATGAAAATTTCGTGTGGAATGTAATTCGATCGTGCGCTGCTTGTACCAAAATATTTGTTCTAAAGGTCAAAACTTTTTAATGAAACTCGTATTTCCTTGAATGAAAATGTCTTTCCCTTGAATAAAAGAGTTAAACGCTTATCAGGATTCAGTGATTTTCTGCTTCCGGAAGGCTTGGCGATTTACTTATCCTCATTGCAGCACGCAGCGCTGGCGTCTGCGAATTACGCTGTGGCTTAATGCCCGGCAGCCGGGCACGGTCTTAAATAGACTAAATGCCCGGCAGTCAGAAATTTTCACAAAATTTTCACTGAAAGGCTCTTTCAAACCTTTTGAGAGTATTCGATGTTCCTTTAGAAATGTCAAGCGCTTCCAAAAATTATTTTGCTTTTACAACTGACGAAATATTCAAGCTTGGGCATACTATACGGATCGCTATGTTTACGGAGACTGCCGGGCACGGCCTCAAATAGACTAAATGCCCGGCAGTCAGAAATTTTCACAGAAGTTGACTTTAAATAATACTTTCAAATAATTTTGGGAATCGCTTGACATTTCTAAACGAACTTTTGAATACTCTTAAGAGGTTTGAGTGAGACGTTCAGTCAAAATTATGTGAAAATTTCTGACTGCCGGGCATTTAGTCTATCTGAGGCCGTGCCCGGCAGTCTCCGTGAACATAGCGATCTCAGTATGCCCAAGCTTGAATATTTCGTCAACTGGAAAAGCAAAATAATTTTTGGAAGCGCTTGACATTTCTAAACGAACATCGAATACTCTCAAAAGGTTTGAAAGAGCCTTTCAGTGAAAATTCTATGAAAATTTCTCACTGCCGGGCATTTAGTTTATTTGAGGCCGTGCCCGGCAGTCTGTGCAGAAATTTTTTAAGTGTCAAGAACATAGCGATCTTAAAGTATGCCCAAGCTTGGATGATTGGATATTTCGTCAACTGGAAAATCAAAATAATTTTGGAAATTGCTTGACATTTCTAAAGGAACTTTGAATACTCTTAAGAGGTTTGAGTGAGACGTTCAGTCGAAACTCTGTGAAAATTTCTGACTGCGAATCTCAGCAGAAATTTTTTAAGTGTCGAGAACATAGCGATTTTACGTATGCCCAAGCTTGGATATTTCGTCAACTGGAAAAGCAAAATAATTTTTGGAAGCGCTTGACATTTCTAAAGGAACATCGAATACTCTCAAAAGGTTTGAAAGAGCCTTTCAGTGAAAATTTTGTGAAAATTTCTGACTGCCGGGCATTTAGTCTATTTGAGACCGTGCCCGGCTGCCGGGCATTTAGCCACAGCGCATAAACATCACAAAGTAATATTTAAATTAAGCAACCTGCTTTATTATATCTAGTGTTTTCTAAACTTTCCGACTTTTCTTGTGTATATAGAATGCCATTCTTATCCGTAAAGATGATTCGCATAATGTTTTCGCGAATCAAAAAATCTTGAAAGCAAACTTTATTTCAGAAAGCGCTATTTAATTCAATTATATTTACTAGTGTGCATGATTATTGGCTGGCTTCATGAAGAAAACATTCGAACAAGTTTGCGTCTAATGTTTCCCAAATCGTGACTGCTTTCTGTTACATTTGAAAAGACTACTTTTAAAAGATCCTTAAAATCAGTTAAACGACCGGGTTATTTTTCAATTTTAGCAATTCTCAAAAACTGTATTACGCGACAGTCCGTTGACTCTGTGTTTAGAGTGCACAAAAGCTCACAAAAGCAACTTTTTCTCGGTCTAGAATAACAAGTATGACACAAAGAAAAAGTCAATCACAAATTGGTATCAACATAAATTCTCACCGAAAAATGAAATTTCTTTTATGGTAAAGTCCCTCGCCTGCTTGAAAATTCTTTAAAACTCCGCTTCTTCGGATTTGATCGCCCCGCACTGATAAAACTTGAAGAAAGATTTCGTCGCTTACAGCTCTCCTTTTTCTCCACTACAGCGGCTTCTGAGTATTCTTTAAAGCTTTCTCTTTCCATTTTGAGTATTTTGAATGTGTGTTATTACTCCGACAAGACAAAACTATGGTTTTGAAAACCAAGCACATGCCGAGCGCGGCAGCCATTTTTGTAGAATTTTTATGTGACCTGCGACCCGGTTAGTAATAATATATGCGTGCATAAATTTGCATGCACTAATGTGACAAAAAGACGAAGAAACGCAACCCATTTTCTACCTCATGCGCTTACTGCGCTTACTGCGCATGAGTAATTATGTTTAGAACACTGTGCGGTAAGAAATAAACAAAATATATTTATGCTGTACAATTAAGGTGGTTCTAAGTTTTGAATCTGTGGATGGGCGGAATCCTAAAGTGTGACCATTTAAACGAAACCTCCAAAGAAGCCAACAACAACAACAACAACCTTTATTCATGTGTCAAATCTAAAATAGCAGTTATACAACCACTAACTGGGGACACTAAATACTACCTAAAAATATTTAAGAATTTAACTAACTACTTTCCAGTGGTACTGTTTATTATGCTGTACACTGAACGTCGTTCTAACGTTTCAGTCTGTGGATAAAATCCTAAAGCGTTACCATTTATATGAAAGTTACTGAGAAGTACTTTCCTGTGTTTCTGTTTATTATGCTGTACAACGTGGTTCTAAATGTCGAGTCTGTGGATAAAATCCTAAAGTGTGACGATTTAAATGAAAACTACTAGCAGTACTTAATGTGTTGTTGTTGTTTATTACATCATATAAGGTGGTTCTAACCTTTGAATCTGTGGATAGAATCCTAAGTGAGACCACTCAAATAAAAGCTAATAGCGGAGCACTCGCCGGGCCGAAGGCTCGGCTGCGCAGCCCCATACTCATAGAACCTAGCCCGTCATTTTTCATGTCATGGCTAGCGGAATGTTTCGCGGGCGCGCGTGTGCCCGCCGCCTTCCGCCCTCCGCCCTCCGCCCTCCGCCCTCCGCCCTCCGCCCTCCGCCCTCCGCCCTCCGCCCTCCGCCCTCCGCCCTCCGCCCTCCGCCCTCCGCCCTCCGCCCTCCGCCCTCCGCCCTCCGCCCTCCGCCCTCCGCCCTCCGCCCTCCGCCCTCCGCCCTCCGCCCTCCGCCCTCCGCCCTCCGCCCTCCGCCCTCCGCCCTCCGCCCTCCGCCCTCCGCCCTCCGCCCTCCGCCCTCCGCCCTCCGCCCTCCGCCCTCCGCCCTCCGCCCTCCGCCCTCCGCCCTCCGCCCTCCGCCCTCCGCCCTCCGCCCTCCGCCCTCCGCCCTCCGCCCTCCGCCCTCCGCCCTCCGCCCTCCGCCCTCCGCCCTCCGCCCTCCGCCCTCCGCCCTCCGCCCTCCGCCGTCGCGCAGGTAGCTCCGTCGCGCAGGACTAGCTCGCGGGCGCGTATGACGTCGCAAAACATGCGCGTACGACGTCATGTTGAAACCAAAGCGAGGCTTTTTTTTCGCGCGGTAACACGGCCGAATGTCACGTCAGCTGGGAAAACACTTTGATGTTTTGCCTGTGTTTACTGAGCGGAGAAAACGGTTAAATTAAAGTCATTATTTTCCTGCATTTTTTCGTGGTTTGCTACTCAAGACAGGGATACTAATTAAGGGATACTCAGAAGCCGTTTTAGTGGAAAAAGAAGAGCTTTCAGGGATAAAATCTTGCTTCGAGGAACTATATATATATACGTTTTTAGCAATGCGAGAGATCGGTTCGTTTTACGGATTTCAGCACCAAAGCGGAGATTTAAAGAATTTCCAAGCACAGGAGTCGCCGGAGGGACTTAAAGGTAAAACAAATTACATTTTTCGATGGGAATTTATCTTGATATCAATCTGTGATTGACTTTTTGTTTGTGTTCTCGTTAGTTTTGGAGAATTGTTTTTAAGCGTGTAGCTTAAATTCAGTTGTATTAATTTCTTGAATTTCATCGAAGACACGGCTCGGCCTCGATGCGCGTTTTGCGTTTTGCTTTTAAACATAAACTAATCGAGATTTGAATAAAATTTTTCGAAAGAAGATTGTGTTGTCCATTTTTTATGTGTTTGTTCATTCATTACATAGATTGAAAAGCGATTTTATGTAAACAAAACAAGACTTAGGCCCGGTTCAAACGTCGAACTTCACATGTGCCGAATCTAATACAAATGAGCAAGAACAATAGATTTTGTTCATTTGCATTAGATTCGGCACATGTGAAGTTCGACGTTTGAACCGGCCCTTAGATTTTATACTCGCGTCGCCTTATGCAAATATGTTTGTGTATTTTTGCAATTTTGGTTTCTAAATCAGTTTCTCGGGCATTTTGTGACAAGCAACAAGTGTATTTTATTCGGAAAATAGTCGTAATAGTTATTCTAGACGGAGAAAAAGTTGTTTTTGTGAACTTTTGTACGGTCTAAATGTACTGTGCAGACGGTCGGGTAACAAGCTTAAGCTTACTGTTTTTGAGAATTGCTAAAATTGAAAAATAGCCCGGTCGTCAATCTTAATTCCGACCTTTCACCTAAGTTAAGTTTCATCTTAGTTAAGCTTGTTCAGAGGGTCTTTAGAGGGCAACGCTGTTAGGCCAAGCCTCACTATATATATTAAGCAGTACTTTCCTGTGGTGCTGTTTATTATGCTGTAGGAGGTATTATGGCCAATATACTGATCATGATGTGTGCCTGCAAATTCCCCATATCGTGTTTCGTATCAACAGCCTCAACTAGGGTATTCTCTCGAGGGAGGAAGAGAGTTCACACTTGAACCAACAATATAGAAGATGTAGGAGCAATATCGTACCTAGAGTCCTTAGTCTCCTTGATCAGCGGTAGGTCGTCCTTGTGCCCTCCCACTGACTGAAATGCCCATGGTTTCTGGGGTACGAGATTGAACAAGTCTTGGTTCAGAAATTAGTTTTCATTTTTACCGCCGAAAGAACAACGAATGTTCGACTCTCTGCTGCAAGTCAATGGATCAAGAGAGAGAATGGTTTCACGCAATTAATTCCTCATATATTGTAAAACGTAACGGCTATGAAAACATACGACATGCAAACTGGACACAGCGGACGCAGGTAAGCAAATATTATCCTGTACAGTAACCAAATTTGCATTCTTAGGATTCTAACGAGCTACGGCAAAAATTCAAGAAGACGGGCTTTGTGAAGTTATCACTAGTAAAACTGCCATTCAAATTCAGTTTATTTGCCGGCATATAGGTCATAATTAAAAGAAGATTTATATATTTAGTTGCTCAGATATCCTTTCAACTGTCGACCACAATATGTCGGACTCGGCAGGGGGAGGTAGGAAACGATAAATGCGCCGAAAGTCAAGTGTTTCCCGATTATATAACTGCACAAATCTATAAGCATTTCTATCATTATATTATTTGCGTGCTAGTTTCGACGAACAGCGGCCATTGAGTAAGGTGAAGATATAATAACTATCTCTTGGTAAGATTAAATGCAAAAACTGAAAAGGTTCGTTGTTTGGTTATTTGTACGTTTTGTTTTAGTTTTCGTTTTCCAGGGAATGAAACTCGTGAAGAACATCAAAAACAGGTGTCAAAGAATTCAGCTGAAAACGCGACTTTGTCGGTAATACTTCTCCATTTTTGTATCTTTTGTTCAAACAACAAATCTTTCTGCAACAAAAATTAACATAGATGTTGCAGTGAATATTCTGAATATTTGAATATTACTATTTGATATTTGGATTGAGTTATACAAAGGAAGAGCTTCGGGAATGCATGAGGCCGCCATTTTCGTATTCATTTATAATCGAATGTTTTCTCTTTCTTTCTTGGTTTAAATTGTTAGACGAAATCGTCTAGTTATTTAACAATTGAAATAAAAAGAGAAGAGCGTAGTATATTCTACGTTTTTCTTGTTTACTTTTGAAACATGTTTTGCTCGATCGGAATTTGTTAACTCTATTCAAAACACACTGTAAGCAAAGCAATTGTCAGTCTTAATTTTCACAATTAAGTAAGTTCGCTTTAAAACATATGAGCTAAATAGGTAGAAAATATCAATTTGGTATAAGTTCAAGTTGCTTTTTTCATCTGGCAGACGTTCAAAGCTTTAGTTCTTGAATTAAAATAAACCAGATTCCATACAGAAGACTTTGCTATCTTGATGGTCTCAGTTAGAAATGGATTAACATTTTTTCCTATATCCGCGAATTTTTGGATAGTAAAAATGTACGATTGTGCTTACGCCTTGCATAGTTTCAGAAATATATTTTGGCAACTGAAATAACTATATCAGTGGAGCCTTATCTTCAAATCTATATGCCTTTGGATATTTCAGTTTCAAATTTTCGAATTCTTTATTGAAGATTTCTTCCCGATAATATCGTCTTCATTATCTTGTCGAAGCACTTACCGTCGAGGTGGACAGTCCCTTTCAAATGAAAAACTCCGCTAAGGTCAAAACCCTCGCAAACGAGCAAACATATACAATTCAGTGACAATATGACATTTTCTGAAACGTTTGGCTGATTATCAGTTGACAGTGAATGGCGTTTGTAATATAATGAACACACAAATCCCTCCAGTACAAGGTAGAGAAAGTCGATATAAAAAGAGAGCAAGTCTAACAAAGTCTGCATATAATGAATTTACATTTTGAACTGATGATGTTAAAGATATGTTTGAGTGTTAAACAGTAAAGTGCGACATTGTGGAAAGTGAAAGGTACATGGTGGAGTGAACATTTGTTTGTTTAATATAACTAAAACAGTTCGGATCATAAGAAACATAATATATTGTAACATTATTACCGCTAATGCCATGCTCGATTCAGTTCAGTCTATGAAATGAAAATGTTGAAGACTTATTTAAATAGTGAAACTTAAAGAGGAACAACAAAAACAAGTGCGAGAGAAATCTGCCGGCTAAAAACGAAACGTTTTATAAGTTTCAATATCCCTTCCAGCAACTCTTAAAATTAGCATAGGTGTAACCGTATTCAAATCAATTAAATAATTGATCTTTGAATTGGGATACAAATAAGTGGGAATACCCGAGACCCCCGTTTTCGTATTTGTTTCCTTCAGTGCTATATTTTCTCTTTAGTTATTGGCTTAAATTGATGACAAAATCTGCTCATCAGTCAAAGAAACGGGGAAACTGAGGGAAGAGAAAATCTGATAAAAAATACATTTACAATTTGAACCAATGATGTTAAAGTTATATATTACAGTTTAAGTGTTTAATAGTAAAGTGCGACATTGCTATGATGTAAAACTGATGGAGTGAGCATTTGTTTGTTTAATATAATTAAAATTCGCATCAAAAGAAAAATAAATTACAATATTGTATACATTTTTACTGCTTACGCCATCAGTTCAATTCACTTGAATTTGCGAAGTGAAAAATGTTAGAGACGTTTTTAAAACGTGAAAACTAGCGAGGAAGAACAAAAACAAGTGTGAGAGAAATCTGCTGAAAACGCGACACTCTATAATTTTCAGTATTCTTTCAGCAACTCTTCTTACAACCAAAATTCGCATATATGTATGACCGTATTGAAACTGACGTTTAAATAACTGATGTTTGATGTTTCATTTGGGATACAAATAACGTGTGAATAACCGAGATCCACGTTTTCGTATTTGTTGTCTTCAGTGCTATCTTTTCTCTTTCGTTATTGGCTTAATTTGACAAAATATGCTCGTTATCAAAGAAACGGGGGAAGAGGGAAGAGAAAATGGAACTGCCTTCCTTCATTCGTTTAACTTGTTTATTTTTTAAACATGTTTTTATCAATCTGAATATTTTTTTTTATGTGTAAAGTTGAGTTGCGTTTAAGACTGAATAGAACTAAACCTAATAATATTTATTTCAATTAGTCCCATGGAAATTTCTGAAAAGAAATAGAAATTATGGTACCCTATTTTCGATTCTATACGGTTTCTTTATTTAGTTCACTCAACCGATAATATCGATCGACCTGCGTTCACCTTGTGGAAGAGCAAGCCACCGAAGTGGTCAAGGCCCTGTCATTAAAAAAGAATACGAACTAGAGTAATGGAGAGAGGATTTAATTTGTCGCCGGTTAGATGATCAAAGTTTTCATGATCACGCGAAAAATAATAGAGTATCATACGAAATAACAAGACGAGGTTATTGCTTTAAAATATACGACATGTCCACCTTATTCAATCCTCTTTTTTTTCATTTGCGATATTTATTATCAGTAGAATTCATAAGTTAACGGCCTAATAGATTGTTGTATTTGTTGCAGTTATATTTTTAACTTTTTATTTCAGGTAATTTTTGTTTTTCCTTTGTTTTAAATTCATTAGCATATATTACCATACCCAAAAACAAAGGAAAAATAAAATTACCTGCGTGAAAGGAAAAATTTGTTACGGAAAAAAATTGCCTTTTTACTTTGGCTTATCGAAAACACAAGTCATTTTGCGTTATAGCGTTTAAGGGGAAAACATTGATCATGAAGGAACAATGAATTCATGAAGTCTTCCTTGACTTTCTCGACTTCTACTTAATTTTATTGCATTGTTTATCTCACAAGACACGTTTCAGAGTAAGAAGATCACCTGCCCGTCACTTTTATGCGAGCTCCCCCGACACCCCTCTGGGGGAGCTTTCTGCTAGCGAATAAAAGTCGTGGCAAACAGCACTGCATAAAAATACTACTCAGAGCTTGAATTGCCACAATTCAGTTAGCATCCAGCCTATGATTGCGTAAGGGAAGGGATAAGATTTGTTAAGTGCTTGGGAGCCTGTCAAACTATCCCTACTAACAAATAATTAAAATAAGAGCACAGAGATTTATTTTTGCTTTAATAACTTTCGCGAACAGTTTTATAAAATTATGACAACACGTTCAATAACAGCGCACATGCCTTTGTTTGTAAGAGTAAAGTGAAGTAGGAAGCTCCTTACAACCTCCTGAGCAGACATGGTCATTCTTTATTTATCCGATCAGCTGATTCTTTCCTTTTCAAATAGAATTTACTCCCTGGTTTTCTTCAAAGTGCACAGCAAGGATAAGAACAAAATATACAACAACATGAATGCATCTTGACCTTTTCTTAATATGAAATCTGTTATCGCTAGCGAGCACAAATTCCATGATAACTATTTCATCGCCTTTTACAATGGGCGCATTTTTTTTGTTTCAGTAAAAAGGAAAATGTTTTTAAATTGAAATATCCCCTGAATTAATGCTCAAGTATTGATGCTTTCGCGAAATCTTTGTGCACAAAGAAATCCAAATAAAAGAAAAACGACACAGGACAATATTGTCAGTCAAAGTATGTCAGCTGATAGTTCTTTTGTGTCTTTCGTCTTCCGTAAAACGTGTTATGTGAAAGATGTTTTCGTGTTTTAAACTTATTTACATCATTTTGTTACACGTAGTATATGGGTAATACACATCCTAGCCTCGGTGCTTGTTGAATAGACTATCGGTCAGCAACGCGGAAGCTTCCAAATCTTTTCTTACTTTGAGCTAATTTCGACACGATTGATCATTTTAATCACACAAACGGCGATGGCATTCCAGAGTATCGTGGCTTTTATTGGCATCATTTTACTTGTAAGTTATTCATCTAATTCAAAAACTATACTTCTAAGTAAAGCTAACAGTTTCAGTTTCGCAGCAGCGAGCCGGAACAAGAAAAACTCCACCAATTATCCATATGTATAACACGAAGAACATTTCATCATTCAGTGAGGGCTGTGCTTGTACCGTAAGCTGTAAAATTGAATACGCTAATAAAATCATCTGACAAACGTTTGCTCTATTTTTCTAGACATTTGCAGCTGCTGAAGCCACTCACAGACAGCACAAACGAGGTTTGAACGTTCTTACAGTGGGATGCAAGGTAAATTTTTTAAAATAAAAATTGTCTTCCTCTGCTGTTTTTTTTTTATGTTGAATGCGAAACTCTCTTATTTGTCGAGAACGTTCAGTCGATTAAGCTTGTGAAAGAGCTTATCTATCGAGAATTTCAGTTACTATGACAACGGGGTATCGACAACTGAAATCTAATAAGACTAATTGTTCGCAGCTAAAAATGCCTGACTTTTTGTGTCGACATCCTATTTAAAAAAGATATTCTTCTTTTTCCATTTGTAGGGAGATGCTTGTCCTAAAGCAACTAAAAAGGAGCGAGAAATATTCCGTCCGACTTCCTGCCTTGATTATCTGCTGCGAGGCGCCTCCAAATGTGGCATCTACAAACTTTATGACAACAGTGGAAACAGTTTCCCAGCTTACTGTGATCTGAAGTCTGAGCCCGGTACTGCATGGACCCTGGTCATGTCCTGGAGTAACGAAAATCGCGCGCTTCCCGCTTTTCAGACAACCCCTTTCAAGTCCAACGCCCCAGTGAACGAGAACGCTCAGAACTGGAACCTGTATCGCCTGAGTCTGACGCGAATGAAATCCATGCAGGTTCATTCCACCCACTGGCGAGCAACATGCAGCTACCCGACTCATGGCGTAGATTTCAGAGACTACCTCCGTGGAAACTTCAAGGACTTCAACATCGTCGATTACATTGGCTCAGCCAAGTGCAAGAAAGTGGAATACATCAACATCCGAGGACATATGGGCATGCATATCTCCGTACCCTTCTATCAGCCTGCTAATGAGAACCTGCATACTGACAGTACTTCCACTGGTTGTCAGTTTAAGGCCATGAAGTCTGGTGCGGTGTCCGGTGAAGACAACTTTGGCTTTTATAGGGTCATCAACCCTAAGTTCCGCTGCACACAGGGAACCCATTCAACAACCCAGTGGTGGTTTGGAGCTCATCTCTAATCTGTTCTGCCGATGCTGCAGCTTTACAAGAGATCACAGCATTGAAGCGCTGCTCCTTAGGCGTGATTTAGAGCAAACACTGATTCATAGATGGGAAGTTACGAAATTGTGTAGTGTTTAACAATTAATGTTAAATAAAAATTAGAAAAACACTTTGAAGTGTGTGAATACAGTGAATACTATAACGGACGAAATAAATAATTTATTTGAGAATCGTGGGGTTAGCTGATCACTTATTTAAAACAAGACAGCCAAACGTTTTATTATTTTTGAATTGCCGGCATCCCCGCCTTTTCCACTCCACACCCGCAGTTCGTTTGCTCGTTCAGTGACGATTTCCTCAGTCACAAAATGCTGTGAACAGGATGAAGATGCTATGAACAGGATACTTTTCCACCCAATTCAATCATTTTTTCCAGAAACGGAGAGGAATTCCGGAACAGATTCAAAGTGAGGAGGTGCGATTAAAGACATAATTGTACCCCCCTCCCCCCTCCGAATATCCCCCGAAAAAAAAAACCTTGCATGGGACATAAGAATTCCTTCACCCCTGCCCCTCTCTCCCTCATTCGTCCTTCTCTTCATAACCCACACTAGGATATACTGAAACAGTGTACAGCATTGTTGGCGCGCTCTGATTGGGTACTGAAACTCGGAATAGCAAGTGTAGTGCTATTCACCTCCCAGCAATTTGCGCGCAAAAATTGTAATCGTTGACAGGAATAAATGAGTTAAAAAGCATCATTTTCGTTATATTATCTCACCGTTTCAGTATATACTAAAACAACTATTCACCTCTGAGTCAGTGTAGGTGGGTAGTGGTGGATATTTACCGAGCCGCTTCCTTTTGGCGTTTGGAGCAACTTTTTGCGGTTTTAGCAACCTCGAGCAAGTTTTGCCTTTCAGAGCAATTTTTGAACAAAATGTAGGTTTAGAGCACATATCAAGCACGAAAAAGTCAACAGTTTCGTGGAAAACCTCAATTCATGCGAATTTCTTGAAGTTTTATCAACCTTTTGAACACATAACCTGTTACTTGACAACGTTTCGCAGGCCTATTGTGATCCTCATCTAATTATAACGGATAATCGGCTAAAATGACGCACAAAAAAGGCCGTCTTTGTTTCTTTACTTTTCATGAACGGAAATGGATGGTGAGAAGCCGCCTTTATTGTTTACTTTTCTCATGACATTGATATCAGTTTTGTGTAGTCCAGGTATAGTGTGTTACAACTACACCCTCTTTGCATTATGTTGAAGCATGACAGCTTCTATGATTTGTACAATGTGCATTACGAAATAAGAAAACGTGTTATTAAGATTGACATTTTTCGCGAGGCGTGTCGCTGATTACTGTTTGCATTAAGAGAGACAATAGAAAACAGTTTTTTTTATTATACGAGAGAAAACCGTAAGAGCGAACTGATTTTCAGTCAGAGGATATTATCTGTAAGTTAGGGAGTTTTGTTGGTCCAATTAAACCTGTTTACAACAACGTGATAGATACGTGGTAACGGAAATAAAACCCAGTTGATTAACATACTGTTCGGAATTTAACATTTTGATTTCTTATATGGTTTTAGACTCTGAGAATGCAATCAGTAGAGCTAGTTTCGTTCAAGTTCCCTCATATCGTTCGGCAAGACGTCAAATGAACCATGTGTTTTGTTCCGTTAGACTTAAGAGTATCCTTAAATTTCGCCCATATTTGCGAGCAACTCTTTATAGCTAAATTTCAAGCTATTTTTCTTGACCGATGTTAGCAATTATTGTGAAGAACGAAAAATAAAGCTTTTAATTAACGTTTATATAAAAATGTCAGGAAATTTAGGCAGCAACTTTTGAAATTTTGGTAGCCAATTTTTGGATGTTTGGCAATTTTTTAGCAACTTTTTGGCATTCCAGTGAGCAATTTTCCAGCATTTTACGAGCACAATCGGGACAGGCCTATTCCCTTCCCGTCCCTTAAAAACTCAATTTTGTGTCCAGGCTCCAGCGTTGGCGTTCTCTCGACAATTAGATACTGTAGGAGTGGGAACTAGTGTGTGCTAAGATACTTCTGGTTCTGGTTCTGATGTGGTGATTCACTAAAATATGTTTATTTATACCGTCGATAAAACAATGAATCTACAATCTGCAATCTGCAATCCCTGCAAGTATAGTGGATGAAATTAAAGAGAGATTGGTTTCACGCAATTAAATCCTAGTGTGTGTGAAATATTACGCCATAATAACATGCGATTTGCAAACTGAAAAGGTCACAGAGATGGCAAGAAAGTGAAGTAACAGTAAGTAGGTTTGCATTCCCAGGATTCTAAGTAGTCATAGAGACAGCTCTTACTGAGTTGCAACTCTTGAACACGAAGGCATGCAGACTTGGCACCAAGAAAATTCCATGTCAAATTATCTCATTTTATTTGTCTTTTCTGTTATTTTTTTTCGTCATATATTCTGGCACACAGATAATAAATGAAAGATAAAAATAATAAGTGCATCAGATATCCTATCAATGGCGACCGCAGTTATCGGTTTCAAGAAATCCAGGTTTAGGTAAGCAACGAAACCATAAGGAACTGAAGGTCAAAGCGTAGTAATAAAATAACCGCAGAGATTCATAAAAAAAATTGTAGTATAAAAGTTAATTTACAAGATTCAATGAACAACGGCCTTTGAATACGGTATGCAAAAAACGAAAAGGTTTCTTGTTCCGGGTGGGGGGCAATCGATCATTTCCTTTTGTTCTCGTTTTCGTTTTTCGGTGAATGAAAACTCGTAAAAAACAAGAATGAAACAAAAGCGAAAACGCGACGTTCTCTGTAATACTTCTGGCTTCAGTTTTGTGGTCCTTGTCCAAACAACAAATCTTCCCACAACCAAAATTAACCAATAGATGTTTGAAGTTAAATATTTGAATATTACTATCAGTTGACGTTTATATGTAAATTGAATTACAAATGAGTGAGAATCCCTCTCTAAAATAAAAACGAAAAACAAAAAGTGTGTTTTCTTCCTCTTTCTTGGCCATATTATCTGTAATGAAATTACATCGCTGATAATATACTCTGCAGGGGCGGATTCTGGATTTTTTTTAAAGGGGAATGGATAAATCAGTAGGCTAAGTCCTTTATAGGCTCCTACTTTCTGAACAACGGGAGTAATCAGATTGGTTCTTTTATTTTCTTTAATATTATTCATATTGTCATATTGATTTAACTCTCTAAAGAGTGGGTTGGCTAGCTACCCCATTCCCACTCGATCCTTGTATCCGCCCCCCCCCCCCCCCCCCCCCCGTGTTCCGGTTGGGGGGAACACGGGTTTCTGGGGGGGGGATGGCAGGGTGATTTTGTCCGTGCTCTATATGTTTCCTTTTAGCTGTCTCGCTGCAAGAATTTTGTTTGCATGATGCGTCCCACTTGTATAATATATTACCAAAAAAGAATGGAATATATTGCCTTTTTTATGATGTCCGTAATTCAGTCAAAACAAGTCGTCATCCTCACTACTAACTGACTCTCTGCAGTCTCGCTTCTTGCCTTCTTGCATTTCCGGTCTACAGAATTCTTCGCTTCAGTTCGCTTCTCAACCAAAGCGACGAACGACTCGATTTATAGGCAAATATTTTATTCTGGATTGATTACAGGATGTGTTTCCTTAACACAGTGATGGTGATATATTCATTTAACTCTCTGGATGGACGGTAGGAATGAATTTGAGTGTTTTTACGGCAGAAATTACAAATATCGTGAAACGTGTTTTAATGGCCCGAACAGTTATTCTTATACGCGGAATAATGAACTATAATTTGTGGCTTAAAACACCCCAAAGAGCAAAGAGGATGTTCGATGGGACGAACTGTTAGATTTGACCTTTCTGCTGGAGCTTCTGCTAGATTTGGTCAAGAGAATGGCGCGACCGATCGAGATCGACTCAATTACCCCCGCGATAAAGGTATGCTTCTTGAGATTGGATGCCAATGACTTGCAAGGTAGGCTTTGTACTATCGATCTCAGACGTCCTTGGACAAGGGATTTTTTTCGGCCCGCTTCACGAGCTGTTGATTTCAGTCTGCGGTTAAAAAAATGTCGTCACGTGATGACATTTTTTTGGCTCTGCGGTTTCAAAAATGTTGATCACGTGACGCCATTCGGTTACTCGCGCCAAAAAGAAAACCGGCAAAGTGATCAAAGATGTTGGGGAGTAAAACCGGCCGAAGCTATCATCCAGGGAAAGCTTTGTCCAATGACATAAGAAGCGGAATAATAGATACGATAGTACAGGCCGGTGGCGACTTTACTACAGGTTTCTTTATGGGTAATTACAGTGATGTGGCAAGGAAATTTAACGTGAGCAGACAAACCGTTAAAAACGTCTGGGATAATTCACGGCCGTGGGAAGTCGAAATAAAGCATCACGTGATCAACATTTTTGAAACCGCAGAACCAAAAAAATGTCATCACGTGACGACATTTTTTTAACCGCAGACTGAAACCAACGGCCCGTGAAGCGGGCCGAAAAAAATCCCTTGTCCAAGGACGTCTGAGATCGATAGTATCATTTTCATTTTCATCAAATTCGTGGCTTCAAAATCTTATAAATCAAATGTACTTAACAGATACGCTAGCAAAAAACACTCCTGGAGTTTAAACTGTCTCTACTGAAGCTTTTTTGAGCGAAATAATGGTATGCAAAGAACGCGATTTACAGTGGTTAGCGAAAGTCTTTACGCCTGAATGCGGCCAGATGTAAATAAAACGAAATTTATTTGAGTATAAATTGCAGCGAAACCTTACAAAAAAAAAACTAAACAGCAAAACAAATTAAAAGCGTTAGTGATTCACTCAACTGATTCCCAAACGTACAAAACACTTAAAAATTTCGCTATTGTTGCCAAATCCTCCATAAAATAACATTGCGCCATTGTAGGAAGAAATTAGATTGTAAACGATTTTTAAGCGTGTACATACGTTAATTAGTGAGCAGCTAAGTCAAAAATGAGCGTCAAGCTGTTTTGTACTTGCTTAATTTGTTCAGAAAGGTTTGCCGATAAAATTTAAAAGGATTGACAGTTTTAACCAGACACGATACAGTAGACTTTGCTATCTTGATGGTCTCAGTTAGAAATGGAACAGAAAAAGTTTTTCTGTTTTCATTTTTTTTTCTCGATTTGTTTCCTGTATCCCGCGAATGTTCAGGATAGTAAAAATGTATCAACGTGCTTACGTCTTGCATAGTTTCAGAAATATATTTTGGCGGCAACTAAAATAACTATATCAGTGGAACCTTATCTTCAACTCTATGTGTGTATTTTTTAAATTTTCGAATTCTTTATTGAAGATTTCTCCGCGATAATATCGACTTGTGATTATCTTGTCACAGGGGTAGACAGTCCCTTTCAAATGAAAAAAATCTTAAGTCAAAACCCTCGCAAACCAGCAAACATATACAATTCAGTGTACATTGGACATTTTCTGAAACGTTTGGCTGATTATCAGTTGATAGTGAATGCATGGCGTTTTTAATACAATGAACACACCAAGCCATCCAGTTGAGAAAGTCGATACAAAATTAAAGAGAGCAAGTCTAACAAATTAAAGTCATATAATACATTTACAATTTGAACCGTTAATGTTAAACATTGTTAATAGTAAAGTGTGACATTGCTATGTTGTGAAAGTGGTGGAGTGAGCATTATAATTAAAATTCGGATCGTAAGAAAAATAGTATATTGTAACATTTTTACTGCTTACGCCATGTTTAATTCAGTTCAATTTGCGAAGTAAAAATGTTGGAGACTTTTTTAATAAAAGAAACCCAGTAAGAAAGAACAAAAACCAGTGCGAGAGAAATCTGCTGAAAACGGGACACTCATATTTTCAGTATCCTTTCAGCAATTTTTCTTACAACCAAAATTAGCATATAGGTATAACCGTATTCAAATACATGTAATAATTGATGTTTGATGTTTGATGTTTGAATTAGGATTAAAATAAGTGAAAATAACCGAGACCCCTGTTTTCGTATTTGTTTCCTTCAGTGATATATTTTCTCTTTCGCTGCTGGTTTAAATTGACAAAATATCTGATCGTTAACAAAGAAACGGGGGAAGAGGGAAGAGAAAATGGAAATGTCTTCTTTTCTGTGTGCCACTTGTTTACTTTTGTAACATGTTTTTATCGATCTGAATTTGTTTATTTAGAAAAACAAACGGATTGAAGAAAAAAAATCAGTCTCATAAAATATTGAATGTTACTTCAAAACATATTTGGACTAACAGGGGGTTTTCGGGGTACGTGGCGAAAGTAACCGACGATTGTGTTCAACCGTGTTAGCTTAAAGTTGAGTTGGCGTTAAAGGCTGAATATAAAACAAAACCTGATATTATTTATTTACATTAGTCCCATGGAAATTTCTGTAAAGAAATAGAAATTATGATACTATGTTTTCGATTCTATACACCCGGCGTATCCAATCGAACGTTCGGTAATCGAACCCAATCGAACACCAATCGTTCGATTGGGTTCGGTAATCGAACGAAATCGAACTCACAATAAAATTTGGTCAATCGAACAAAATCGAACGTTCGATTACCGAACAGTGAACAATCGAACCCAATCGAACGTTCGATTACCGAACAACCAACCATCGAACTCAATCGAACGTTCGATTATCGAACAACTATCAATCGAACTCAATCGAACGTTCGATTACCGAACTCCTGTCTGTTTATACAGCGGACATATTGTACAGTGCACCGTCCCCCTAATCCTTTTTTTGGCGATTCGCCATACCCCGGGATAGGACGATTGTCTGCACAATAGCCACGTGCACACTAGTCAGCCACGTGGTTGGGGGAAATTTTGCAAAAGGTCGAATCACTGCTAGCTTTGGTCAACCCAAAAAGAAATGTCTAGAGCGTCAAGAACCCGAAGCGATTTCCAGGAGACCCGTTGTACAACTATAAAAGAGCCATTCCTTGTGTCAGAAAATGTCTTATATGCTTAAGAAATCAGCTAAAAAGCCTACAAAGAAACACAACTACCATCGGATCGAAAATACTCCATTGCAATTGGCTTAACTAAACAAGCCAATGAAAAGATAGAACATTTGATCCTCCCCAAGCGCTCATAAGTCGCTAACATTCTACAACGTCAAATCATTCTACGAGACCTTTCTACATGGGAGCAACTGATGAAGTTCACCAAAGAACCGAAACTCGAGTCTGCTTAAAGAATATCTAAGAGAAACCACTTGCATCTGTAGGATTACTAAACAGCTATTATGCTGGAGATTCTAATATTTCAAACCGGATGCAATAACGCGATGCTTCTGACAATGGAGATACTGCCTAGCTCCGTTGAAATACATCAACTTAAACGCAGAATAAACTCCGAGGAGCTAAAAACAATCGCAAGATGCCACTATTCCAATATAGACCGTTACTATCGCATAAGACTTCGATCTTAGAATCTGCTAGTCGTGATGAAGAAACACTACATCGCAAGTTGTGCCAACCGCAGACTTGCGCTCACATTAAATCACGTCCTGAGAAATAAACTGATCCTAAGCAGCGATTAATTCCTATTAAGCGGCTACTACTGATCTTGCAACTCTTTCAAATTGAGCCAAAGAAACTCTATTGTTACGCCAAAAGCTAGCAAACACTGAAATGACGGCGTAACTAAATATCCTAAACGACTCTGGAAAGCGTAAATTCCTCCTGTCAGTATCACAGCGAGAACTTTTTTCCTAAGATCAAAAAAGGACAACATTTAGAACAACAGGCCTGCTATATCTTTATTTTGATCTGAATGGAAAAAAATCTCTTAGACACGTACTTGGGGTAGACTTATTCTAAAGCTGGGCTAAAATGCTTTTAGCGACGAGCAGGATTTGTGCTAGGCCTGTCACCTTTTATAACAAACAGGGCAGAAACCATATCCTTCCTTCTAATATAGAAATGTAAACGAAAGTGCATTTCATTATTTTACCGTCGTTTTGTTCTCTGCTACAAAATATATATTACTAAACATTGACATTCAGTTCGATATTTGGACGTTTTTCTATTTATTCCATTCAATAAAAGTTGATTATGATTAGTCCTGTGTGATTTACTTATCAAGACATGGATTCCGAACAAAATCGAATCCGATTGAGTTTGATTGTGTTCGATTGTGTTCGATTGGTTCGACTGTGTTCGATTGGTTCGAAAATCGAACTCACAGCAAAAAAGATGTTCGATTTTGTTCGATTACCGAACCCAATCGAACGATTGGTGTTCGATTGGGTTCGATTGATTTTTGGTTCGATTTTGTTCGATTGGATACGCCGGGTATACAGTTTCTGTATAGTATTTAGTTCACTTCCCCGATAACTTTAAATAACAACCTGAGGTCATCCTGTGGAAGAACAAGCCACCGATGTGGTCAACGCCCTGTCATATAAATAACTTTAAAGCTGAAACCCTCACATACGATCGAGCAAACATTGCATACAATTTGGCAAATAGGCCGGTTATTCAAACGAAGTTTAGACGGTTTTTAACAAAACCGCGGTCTAAACAAATTTTAATATCTGCCAACCCTAATATTTACTGACGTTATTTACTGTAAGCAGTTTTCGGAAGGCATATAGCACAGACTGGGAAAACATTTATCTACTTAAAATGACACACTTACAAACAGATGTGAAGGTCCATTAATTGTCTTTTAAAAACTGCGGTCTTAGTTAGACATCGTTTTAATATCAGTATCCTTTTAGCAACTCTTCTTACAACCAAAATTAACATAGGTAAAAACGTATTTAATAATCGATGTTTGAATTGGGATACAAAGGAAGTTGAATAACAGAGAACCTCGTTATCTTATTTGTTTCCTTCAGTGCTATCTTTTCTCTTTCGTTATTGGCTTAATTTAACAAAATGTACTCGTTATATTATATCAAAGATACGGGGGGAATCGGGAAGAGAAAATGGAATTGCCTTCTTTTCTGCATTTTACTTGTTTACTTTTGAAACATGTTTTTATCGATCTGAATTTATTTATTAACAAATCAAACAGATTGAACAAACAATCAGTCCCCAGTCGCTCATAAAATATTCAAAATTGCTTCAAAACATATTTGAACTAACAAGGGGTTTTCCGAGCACTTGACGAAAGTTACCGCCGGACGATTGTGTTCAGCCGTATTCAGATTTTAAAGTTGAGTTGCGTTTAAGATTGATATCAAAACCTGATATTATATAAGTCCCATGGAATTTTCTGTAAAGAAATAGAAATTATAGTATCTCAGATTTTTCGATTCGATTTTATACGGTTTCAGTTATTTATTTCACTCCACCGATAATGACGACTTGCGGTCACCTTGTGGAAGAGCAAGCCACCGAAGTGGTCAAGGCCCTGTCATGAAAGTACCTTCAAAGCTAAGACCCGCAACTGAAAAGCCTCGAGCAAACATTGCATACAATTTGGCAAATAGGCCGGTTATTTAAACAAAGTTTAGACGGTGTTAAACAAAACCGCAGTCTAAACCAACCCAATCTGTCCAACCCTATATATTTATATATATTTACTGACGTTATTTACGTCAAGCAGTTTCCGAAAGGCATATAGCACAGACTAGAAAAACCATGATTTATCTTCTTAACATGATCCACTTACAAACAGTTGTGGAGGTCCATTAATTGTCTTAAACTGCGGTCTTAGTTACACATCGTTTTAATAACTGGCCCTATATATCTTAACTTGTAATGCCAAGACACTCAGTCCAAAGTAAGTGGCTTTTCGTTGACATAATGAAGAAAAAAAGATAGATAAAATGAAAGAGGTTGAGTCTTAAAAAGCCATGTATATATAGGCTGCATTTACAACTTTATTAAGTACATACTATCGAGTGTTATGCCCCATTCACACCAACGGTTAAACATGTTTAAATGTTCAGTTTAACTACGTTTTAGCCTCTATCTTGAACGTTTTAAAATGTATATGACTCAAACTACCTGGAATGGTAATAAAGTCAATAAAGTTTCTTTTAGTAAAGATTTCACTCCAAATATTACGGGAGGTTAGGAGGTATTTTTCTAAACCTGTTTTAAACTAAACAACATTTAAACATGTTTAAGCGTTGGTGTGAATGGGGTATTAGACAGTAAAATGTGACATTGTCAGCAAATGAGGGTCGTAGTGTGAGGATTTCTCGTTATGATCTAAATTTAGATCACATTAAATAATGTAGAGTATCATAAGAAAATGGCAAGACAAGGATATTGCTTTAAAATATCATGTCCACCGTATTCAATCTTCTTTTCTTTTTTCATTTGCGATATTTATTATAAGTAGAAATCATAAGTTAACAACTCAGAGATCGTTGTATTAATGAATTTGCTTCCTCAATTAGAATAGAAAACGAACTCGATAATTTTTGGCCTGCGCGAAAGACAAGATTTGTTACGGAAAAAATTGCTTTTTGGATAAATTCAAAAAACTTTTTTATTTCGGCTTATCGAAAACACAAGTCATTTTGCGTTATAGCATTTATAAGGAGAAAACATTGAAGGAACAATGAATTCATGAAATCTGCCTTGACTTTCTCGACTTAATTTTCAGTATTGAATTGTTTATCTCACAAGAAACGTTTGAGAGTAAGAAGATCACCCCATCCCTTTTATAGGAGCTTCTTACAATAAGTTCCTTTTCTTTTCAAATATAATTTATTCCCCAGTCTTCTCCAAACTAAGTGCAAAACAAGGAGTTTAAGATCACTAAGAACAAGATATATAACAACATGAATGCACCTTGACCTGCTAAATAAGAAATCTAATGCAATGATCGCTAGCGAGCACAAATTTCGTAACTATTTTATCGCCTTTCACAACGGCCGCAATTTTTTTTTTTGCTTCAGTAAAAAGGAAAATGTTTACCCGTTTAAGCTAAAATATCCCCTGAATTAATGTCCAAGTATTGATGTTTCGTGGAATCTTTGTGCACAAATAAATCCAAACAAAATGGAAACGACGCAGGACAACATTGTCAATCAAAGTATCTCAGCTGATTGTTCTTTTGTTTCTTTCGTCTTCCGCAAAACGTGTTATGTGAAAGATGTTTTCGTGTTTTAGACTTATTTACTTTACTTTGTTACACGTAGTATATTGGTAACACACATCCTAGCCTCAGTGCTTGTTGAATAGACTATCGGTCAGCAACGAAGCTTCCACTGAAATCTTTTCTTACTTTGAGCTAATTCCGACACGGTTAATCATTTCAATCAGACAAACGGCGATGGCATTCCAGAGTATCGTGGCTTTTATTGGTATCATTTTACTTGTAAGCTATTTATCTAAGGAAAAACTATACTTCTAAGTAAAATAAGCTAACAGTTCCATTTTCGCATCAGTGAGCCGGAACAAGAAGAACTCCACCAATTATCCATATGTATAACATGAAGAACGTTTCATCATCATTGAGGGCTGCCGTAAAATTGGACACGGTAATCAGTAAAATCATCTGAAAACATTTGCTGTATTTTTCTAGGGATTTGCAGCTGCTGAAGCCACTCACAGACAGCACAAACGAGGTTTAAACGTTCTTACAGTGGGATGCAAGGTAAATTATGTCTTCCTCTGCTTCTTTTTATCGTGAATGCGAAACACTCTTATTTCTCGAGAACGTTCAGTCGCTTAAGCTTGTGAAAGAGATTTTAAGACAGATTATCTATCGGGAATTGTAATAACTATGATAACTGGGTATCGAAAGCTGACATCTCATACGACTAATTGTTTGTAGCTAAAAATGCATGGCTTTTTGCGTCGACGTCCAGCTGAAAACTTTCTTCTTATTTTTTCATTTCTAGGGAGATGCTTGTCCTAAAGCTACTAAAAAGGAGCGAGAGATATTCCGTCCGACTTCCTGCCTTGATTATCTGCTGCGAGGCGCCTCCAAATGTGGCATCTACAAACTTTATGACAACAGTGGAAACAGTTTCCCAGCTTACTGTGATCTGAAGTCTGAGCCCGGTACTGCATGGACCCTGGTCATGTCCTGGAGTAACGAAAATCGTAAGCTGCTTGCTTTTTTCAAGACCCCTTTCAAGTACAACGCCCCAGTAAACGAGAACGCTCAGAACTGGAACCTGTACCGCCTGAGGCTGGCGCGAATGAAATCCCTGCAGGCTCATTCTACCCACTGGCGAGCAACGTGCAGCTACCCAACTCACGGCGTGGATTTTACTGACTACCTCCGTGGAAGCTTCAAGGACTTCAACATTGTCGATTTCATTGGTGGAAACAAGTGCAAGAAAGTGGAATACATTAACATCCGAGGACACCTCGGCATTCATCTGACGGTACCTTTCTGGCAAGTTGCTAACGCCTACTTCCTGCACACTGACAGTTCTCACACTACCTGTCAGTTTAAGCCCAAATCTGGCTCAGTGTCAAGTGAAGACAACTTTGGTTACCATGATGTCATCAACCCCAAGTTCCGCTGCACACAGGGAACCCATTCCACAACTCAGTGGTGGTTTGGAGCTCATCTCTAATCTGTTCAGAGATGCTACAGCCTAACAACAGATCACAGCAGTGAAGCGCTGTCTCATGTACTTGATTTAGAAGAAACACTGATTTATAGACGGCTGAGAAACGAAATTGTGTAGTGTTTTGCAAATGGTCAATAAAAATTTCTAAAATCATCTCAATGTGTGTAAATTTGACTCAATATGTCGAGGCCAGCGTGCGAGTACAGCCGCCTGTCATCGCTCCTTGCTGCAAACGGCGGAGCGGTGAGAGGCGTCTGTATACGCAGGCTATGTCGAGGTCAGAGAATGCGAAAACGTGAAATAATGAGAATAAACGGAAAAAGGATGTCGGGAAGCAGTGACAGATAAAAAACTCCAACGAAATGATTATACACAGAAATGTCATGAAAGGGAAGTTAAATTCGAACCAAAAACATGCGACTGGTTGCCCGGGTGCTATGAGCGGGAGAACAGGCAACCCAATGTAAAGCGGGGGAAAAACCTACAAAAGTCACCTTATGGACTTGTTTTTCCTACTAATTGGTCGAGAATAAAAAGTTTTTTTCTGATTATTTAGGACACTGCGCGGTAAGAAATAAAAAAAACGTTACTTTTCCTCGCGCGTGAATTACCAGTATACGACTTCCTATTAAACCACGAAAACGAGTTTTTAAATTTTCATGAATTCTCTTTAAAATTCCAGCTCAATGTACCATTCACTCAATATTACGGACTTCTTAGCGCCATTCCATTAACGTGGAAAGCAACTCTTAAAAGTCAAGGCGCATACAGTGACCAAAATTCCCCAGGTAACAACTTATCAACCAGCTCAATTTACTCTACCCTGCTAAAAAATGCCTTCGTACCTCCAACATCCGAAAGTAAAATAAGTCGACATGGATTCAACGAGAAAAACATTCAAAAAGTTTATCTATTGCCCTATACTGTCACAAAAGAAGTAAAAATAATAATGTTTAATACAAAGTGATACACAACATACTTCCAACCAAAGCGACTCTTTACCGTGATGGTCTTGTTGACAATGACCTCTGCAACTTGTGCAACTTAGAAAGACAAACCCTAGACCACATGTTAATACACTGTAGTTTATCTGCCGATTTTTGGATTTTGTTTCAAAATTGGTGGCATATTAAAACACATGAAAACATTGTGTTAAACGCAAGTCATATACTCTATGGCTGGTTTAAGAGAACAAAGCATCGGCAGGTCTTAAATTACTCTATCTTAATCGCAAAATACTGCATTTTTTGCACTAGCTTACGTGGAGAAATACTATCCTTCTGTAACTTCCTTCTGCAAATGCAAGAAAAATTACAAATTTTAAAAGTGATCGCAACTAAACAGAAATCGCTTCCCAATTTCTACCGAACTTGGGAAATTATCCTTTAACATACAGTTTTCCGTCGCACTTTCTTTGCTTTTTACTGTAAGTAGTTGTATTTATTTCCTCTGTTGTAAAATGTCGTCTTTGCTTCTGTATTACTTACATTGATGTAATTTTAAAATTAATTAATTAAAAAAAAGTCTCGTGAAAATGTAAGTAATTAAGCTTAAGACCCATTCACTGTTATTAATTGTAATTAATCTAAATGAGCACATGCATGTATTGTCAGTAGTAAACCAATAAAAAAAAATTAAAAATAAAATTAAAAAAAAAAAAGTATACGACTTCCCGCGCCTCCGGCGCATAACGATCTCACTTAACGAATGCTTAAAATCTATAAGAAGTTTTGATAAAATTAAATCTTCGCAATTATTTACTGATGAGATTTTTAAGCACACTTACCATTTACAGAACCTACGATTCCATCCAACTATTGCTTGCGCCGAAAGTCAAACCCAACGTGAACGACTTTTATATCATCACACACAAATGTTATGATAGATAAGCTACCATTGTGGCTGTACTAAAAAAGACCCATGCATCCTCCAAAAATAAATGCCGGATAAGTGGGAGTAGGGCGAGGAAGCGACTGATACTTCAGACTATCATTGAATGATACGTCACCAGAAGTATCAACAGAAAAATTAAGAGTCTAGCTCTGAGTTGCTACCGAGCTCTCTTCATAAACCTCAGCAGTCTCTTGGTTGTTAGAGAGCCTACAATATCAGAGCACCACCGAGCTGCTTTCTTCAACTCGGTTTAAATTTCACTATTTGACCTGCTATCAGTACTGTCTGCACTTTCTGATAACGCGAACTTATTCCCCAACCCGTGGTGCAAGGGGACGGGGAACCCCCCCCCCCCCCCCACCCATTTTGTTTTTCGAGGTGTTACACTATGTGAAAATAATATACCTCACGGATGGCCTGTAACGAGCTCTAAAAGATAAAGTAAGTATGGTGGGTCCGTGACGTCATCCAAAATGGCCGCCAAGATGGCATGGTCCCTCATTTTTCCTTAGGGATAGTAGAGCGAGCGAAATAAGGGACTACTCGTAGTCTACCGTCTACTTGGATTTTACTTAAAATTCAAATTTATCGGAAAAATGAGAAAAATGCAAATTTTATTTGCTAGAGTTATAAATTAAAGAAATAAAAAACGCGCCGAGTGGATTATTGAGTTATATAAGCACGCGGGAATTTTTAAGAACATGAGAGAAGTGCAGATAAAAAATTTCCAAGTGCTCATATAACTCAACAATGCACGAGGAACAAGTTTTTTATTTCTTTTATAAAATATAAACGGTTATAATGAACTTTACGTCACGCGCGTGCTTTATCGAGTTTTAATAACGAACTCGATTTAACCAATCGCAGCGCGCGCATTTCCTTAGGCATTTTATAATAAACATTTAAACACAATTAAACATTTTGCTACTTTTAGTAGCGTTTTATATTAATATTATATTTATATTAAATTGATATTTTCTTTTTATTTAATTGTTTTTGGTACCCCCTTAATGCTCTTACAGTAGTTTGTCATTCGGTCCAGGTCCAGCTTGTTTTTTGCTGCGGTTACTACTGGGCGCTGTGCTTAGCGAAGTTTGATTCTTTGACCCGTGAGCAGCCTGTGTTTGCTGCGGTTACCGGGCGGTGTGCTTAGCGAAGTTTGATTCTTTGACCCGTGAGCAGCCTTTGTTTGCTGCGGTTACCGGGCGGTGTGCATGTACTTTTTGCTGAGTGCTTTTTGCAGTCAAGTGCCTATATGTTCGGGTATCATGAGTGGTTAATACCCGTGAGTTCTCATTTCATGTCATGTCAGTCCTTCCTGATCATATATAATTGTGCCTTTTTGTGGTTTGCTGGCTTCCAGCAGTTTTACACTTTATAATGCATTTTGTGGGTGGTGTTAGATCGAGCAGGCATAACTATTTAGATTTAGAATGCATTTTATTGCGTTTCCTGTTTTCCATACGACTTTTTGGGCGCGGCATTTTTGTTTCTCTTGCAGCTACCGCGTCCTCGCAAAATAAATAGGGGAGAACCTTAACTACAAGGTGGTTGCTATGGAAGAGTTCCAAACGTCATATAATGTGGATGAGTTTCTTTACGTCCTTTTTTTTATTTTTTTTTTTATTAACAATACAATACAATAACTAAATTACAGCACAGAGAAAACAAACAAAAAGAGAAGGTTCAAAGAAAGTACAGTTAAGACAGGAGCAATAAACGAACCTTGATTGAGTACAATCAGTCAGATATATCTAGTTAAATATAAGATTTACAAATCTTTAAAAATATTTTTGGTATTTGACCGTCAGGGGAAAGGAAACAATCGATATCAAGAGCTATATAAAGAACAATCTTTAAGAAAGTTCCATTTTTTAGTGTCCCCAGCTTTTTTCTCTATAATAGATCTTGACTTAACTAGGCGCAGAAAATTTGCAAAATTAGGCGATATTTCATCCATTTTAGCTTGCCAAATATGAAACCGCGCTAACAGTAGACAATAGTTTAATTGACACGAGTATTCTGTAGAATGAGGCTCCGGCCTCAAGCCCAGTGCAGTAATATTCAATAAGTTGTATTTGCCGATTAACGGAAGAGCGTTTTGAAGCCAGTCGGTTACGCTTTTCCAAAAGGAGGCTGTAACATGGCAAGACCAAAAAAGATGAATTAGCGTCTCTGAGGAATTGTTGCAAAAGGTACAGTTGTCATTTTCTTTTCGTCCTATTTTAAGTAAAAAATCATTAGTTGGTATGCACCTATGTAATAGTTTAAATTGGAACTCTATCAGTTTGGTGCTTTTTGTGCACCGTCGCGCCATAAGATAGGCGAGTTCCCAATTAAATGTATCTTCTTTGTCTGAAAAGTTGCAGTCTTGAAACCACTTTAGTTGGCTTTTACGTGGGGTTAAACTTTTGGCTCTGATCAGTTTTTGGTAAATTAATGGACCTGGCTTTTCTCTCTTAACAATTTTTTCACTTAACGTTTCAAAGGTATAGTCTCTTGTTTCAGCCGTATCGGTAACATTGTTGCGAATTTGTTTAACAGCTGATAATAGACCAAAAAAAACTAAGCGGGCGTACACTTAAGTCATGTTTTGAGGCAAAATCTTTGAGAGTCAGAAAATTATCGTTTCCTGATTGGAGATGTTTAACTTTGAAGATACCTATTTCAAACCATTCTTTAAAAAAAATTGGTTTATTATCTATCCTTATTAAAGAGTTGAACCACAGAAACTGTTCTTGAAAAGCGGTATCAGAGCTTACTTGATCCACAAAGTTTATTTCTGCCCAATATTCCAATATTTCTTTAAGAAAGGGGTCTGTTACTCTAACCTCTTTCTTAGTGTCCGAGACATTGAGATTACCTCGGAAAATGAGATCGTGACCGTAGTTCTCCAGTTCTAGATCAACGAGAAATTTCCATTTTCCGTGGTTAGTCGTGTCCAAGTACTTTTTAACCCATGTTGTTTTAAGAGATTTGTTGAAAGAGCAGAGATCAATCATCTTCAGGCCTCCATATTCAGGTTCATTAATCATAACTTTTCTTTTGATTTTGTCACCTTTACCATTCCATAGAAAATGGTAAAACATATCATTTATTTCTTTTATAGCGTGGTGATTTGAGCGTAAAGGGGAGAGCAGGTAAACCAGTTGTGATGCGGCCAGTGATTTGAGGACGGTAATTTTCCCTAACAACGTGAGCCTACGGTATTTCCAGCAACTCAGAGCTTCCTGATGTTTTCAGTTTTTTCGTTGTAATTCAACCTTAAAGCCATGTCCGGATCAGTTGACAGCCACAGACCAAGTGTTTTGACTTTATATTTTGGCCACTTAAACTTCTTTCCTGAAACAAGGATTTTTTCATGCCCTATCTTAGAACCGATCCAAAGAGCTTCTGTTTTGCTATCGTTTAACTTAAGGCCGGAGATCTTGCCAAAATCATCTAAAATTTGTATTGCTGATGTAAGGGATTTCTCTGAACAGTCTAAGATAAGAGTGGTATCATCAGCGTACTGGCTTATCTTAACTTCGTTATTACCTAAAGAAAGACCTCTTATGCTCTTATTGTTACGTACGGTCTTGGCCAAGACCTCCGCAGCAAGAATAAACAAATATGGGGAAAGAGGACAGCCTTGCCTAACTCCTCTTTGAGGCTGGAAGAAGTTGCTTGACCAGCCATTGTTAAGTACACAACTTTCGATGTTGCAATAAAAGGTCCTTACCCAATTGATAAGTGATGGTCCAAAGCCAAAAAAACGTAGTGTATCAAAAATAAAGGGCCATTCAAGAGAATCGAAAGCCTTTTCAAAATCTATAAAGAGCAACAACCCGGGAACATTGTGCTGTGTAGCATACTGGATGATGCCGTCTATAAGTCTAATATTTTCCCCAATGAACCGCCCTTTCATAAAGCCTGTCTGATCATTATTTATCAGTTTTGGGAGAACAGTTTTTATACGGTTTGCTATAGCTTTTGCTGCAATTTTGTAATCAGTATTAAGGAGAGTTATAGGGCGCCAATTTTTTATGTAAAATGGTTCTATGCTCTTTTTTGGAATAAGTTTAATGATACCCCTTCTTTGAGTAATAGACAAGCAGCCGGATTCGTAAGCAGAATTGAGGGCAGAGAGTAAATGCATAGAAATGTCATCCCAAAAGGCTTTGTAAAATTCGGCTGGAAGGCCGTCTTTCTTTACGTCCTTGGCTATGATGTTTGCTCACGTTCGTTCTGTTAGTGATGTTTGGTCACGTTCGTTCTGTTAATGATGTTTGGTCACGTTCGTTCTGTTCTGTTAATGACGTTAGGTCACGTTCGTTCTGTTAATGATGTTTGGTCACGTTCGTTCTGTTAATGATGTTTGCTCACGTTCGTTCTGTTAATGATGTTTGCTCACGTTCGTTCTGTTAATGATGTTTGGTCACGTTCGTTCTGTTCTGTTAATGACGTTAGGTCACGTTCGTTCTGTTAATGATGTTTGGTCACGTTCGTTCTGTTAATGATGTTTGCTCACGTTCGTTCTGTTAATGATGTTTGGTCACGTTCGTTCTGTTAATGATGTTTGCTCACGTTCGTTCTGTTAATGATGTTTGGTCACGTTCGTTCTGTTCTGTTAATGACGTTAGGTCACGTTCGTTCTGTTAATGATGTTTGATCATGTTCGTTCTGTTGATGATGTTAGGTCACGTTCGTTCTGTTGATGATGTTTGCTCACGTTCGTTCTGTTAGTGATGTTTGGTCACGTTCGTTCTGTTAATGATGTTCGGTCACGTTCGTTCTGTTAATGACGTTTGGTCACGTTCGTTCTGTCAATGATGTTTGGTCACGTTTGTTCTGTTAATGACGTTTGGTCACGTTCGTTCTGTTCTGTTAATAGGGAGCTTAAGCAACCACGACGCCGACGGCAGCGAGAACGGCACAAAACAATAGGCTTAATGAGCGAAAACAATGCCTCTGCACGTGCGTTTTACATTTTGGTACATTTCTTTGCCGTTCCCTGCAAAACAACAACGTCAAATGATCAAATTATAGGTTTTCTGGAGAACGTGAACACATGACGGTTAATTTTCCTTTCTCCATTTGAACTAGAAAGCCGTCCCTTCAAATTCAGCTACTGGACAATCCAGTCACATTAGACAAACTAAACAAATTGGAGCAACTGCAAAGTAGTTTAAAATAGCACGAATCCTTTTTTCAAGTGACGTTTTCTTTGGCGTTGCCGTCGTCGTTGCTTAAGCTCCCTAATGACGTGAGGTCACTTTCGTTCTGTTAATGACGTTTGGTCACGTTCGTTCTGTTAATGACGTTAGGTCACGTTCGTTCTGTTAATGATGTTTGGTCACGTTCGTTCTGTTAGTGATGTTTGGTCACGTTCGTTCTGTTAATGACGTTAGGTCACGTTCGTTCCGTTAATGATGTTTGGTCACGTTCGTTCTGTTAATGATGTTAGGTCACGTTCGTTCTGTTAATGACGTTAGGTCACGTTCGTTCTGTTGATGATGTTTGGTCACGTTCGTTCTGTTAGTGATGTTTGGTCACGTTCGTTCTGTTAATGATGTTTGGTCACGTTCGTTCTGTTAATGATGTTTGGTCACGTTCGTTCTGTTAATGATGTTTGGTCACGTTTGTCCTGTTAATGATGTTTGGTCACGTTCGTTCTGTTAATGATGTTTGGTCACGTTCGTTCTGTTAATGATGTTTGGGCACGTTCGTTCTGTTAATGATGTTTGGTCACGTTCGTTCTGTTCTGTTAATAGGGAGCTTAAGCAACCACGACGCCGACGGCAGCGAGAACGGCACAGAACGATAGGCTTAATGAGCGAAAACAATACCTCTGCACGTGTGTTTTACACTTTGGTACATTTCTTTGCCGTTCCCTGCAAAACAACAACGTCAATTGATCAAATTATAGGTTTTTTGGAGAACGTGAACACACGACGGTTAATTTTCCTTTCTCCATTTGAACCGGAAAGCCATCCCTTCAAATTCAGCTCCTGGACAATCCAGTCACATTAGACAAATTAAACAAATTGGAGCAACTGCAAAGTAGTTTAAAATAGCGCCAATCCTTTTTTCAAGTGACGTTTTCCTTGGCGTTGCCGTCGTCGTTGCTTAAGCTCCCTAATGACAGAATGAACAAACGCGATATAAACGTTATAACACATATTACAGTGGGATGCAAGGTAAATTTTTCAAACTCATAATGCTCTGGTTTTTTTATCTTGAATGCAAAATTTATTTCGTTTCTCAAATACTCCAAGTCGCTAGCTGGCAAAACTGAGATTTCAAGAAAGCTTATATATTTATGTCATAGGGAGTTATAATTACTTGTATAACTGGGTATTCAAGAAAGGAAACATATCTAAAAGACCAATTATATGCTAACAATAGACAAGTTACCGAAAGTAAAAATTTCCCGAGAAGCTTGGATTTTTGCGATGTGTTGTTTCAAAAGTCTTATTTTCTCTCTTCTAGGGAGAGGCCTCATCTAAACATGTATCTAAATTTCACCCGACGTCCTGCCTTGATTATCTGCGGCAAGACACCTCCAAAAGTGGCATTTACAAACTTTACGACAACAGTGGAAACAGTTTCACAGCTTACTGTGATCTGAAGTCTGAGCCCGGTACAGCATGGACCCTGGTAATGTCCTGGAGTAACGAAAATCGTGCGCTTCCCGCTTTTCGGAAAATCCCCTTCAAGTACAATGCCCCAGTGAACGAGAACGCTCAGAACTGGAACCTGTACCGCCTGAGTCTGGCGCGAATGAAATCCTTGCAGTCTAATTCCACCCACTGGCGAGCAACGTGCAGCTACCCGACTCACGGCGTGGATTTCAAAGACTACGTCCGTGGAAGCTTTAAGGACTTCAACATCGTCGATTACCTTGATAGAGGCAAGTGCAAGAAAGTGGAATACATTAACATCCGAGGACACCTCGGCATCCATCTGACGGTACCTTTCTGGCAGTCTGCTAACAGCTCCTTCTTGCATACTGACAGTTCTCACACTCACTGTCAGTTTAAGCCCAACTCTGGCTCAGTATCAAGTGAAGACAACTTTGGCTACTATTATAGCATCAACCCCAAGTTCCGCTGCACACAGGGCACCCAGTCCACAACTCAGTGGTGGTTTGGAGCTCGTCTCTAATCTGTTCAGAGACGCAACAGCCTTTTAAGGGGTCACAGCATTGAAGCGCTGTACCTCGGACTTGATTTAGAACAAACACTGTTTCATAGATGGCTAAGATACGAAATTGTGTAGTGTTTCGCAAATGTTCAATAAAATTTCCAAAATCATCTCAATGTGTGTGAATTTGACTATGTCGAGACCAGAGAATGTGAAAACGTGAAACAATGGGAACAAACGAAATAGGATGTCGGGGAACGGTAGCGGACAGAAAAACTCCAACGAAGTGATAATGCACAAAAATATTTTGAAAGAGAAGTTAAATTCGAACCAAAACCACGCAACTGTGGGTTTCCCGGATGCTATGAGCGGGAGAACAGGCAACCCAATGTAAAACGCAGGAAAAATCCACAAAAGCCGCTTTATGGACTTGCTTTTGCTTCTGATTGGTGAAGTGCAAAGAACACTGTGCGGTAAGAAATAAAAAAAATTGAAGATATTTTTCCTCCCGCGCGAATTACCAATATCCGACCTCCATCGACTCGTGCAACGATCTTAACGAGTGCATAAAATCGCCAAGACGTTTAGATAAAACTCTTCGCAATTATTTAATGATGAGACTTTTCATCACAATTACCATTTAGGTCTAGAGATCCAATGATTTCATCCTTATTATAACAAACGGCATATAATTACTTGCGCTGAAAGTCAAACCCAACTTGAACCATTTTTATATCATCACACACAAAAATAGACTGAACACAGCTTTGATGATTTCAAAGAAAAAGGTTATTGTGGATAAAAATATCTCATCCTAGCACCAAAAAATAATAGGATTTGTGGAAGAAGGGCGATAAAACGGCTGACACTATCACTGCATGACACGTCACCACAAGTATCAATAGAAACGTTAACAGGGTAGCTCCGGCTTGCTGCCGAGCTTTCTTCATGAACCTGTCACCTCTCAGGCGTCAGTCTCTTGGTTGTTAGAGAGCCTACACTATCAGAGCACCACCGAGCGGCTTTCTTCAACTGGGTTTAAACTTCACTCTTTGATTAGCCTGCGTGGCAGGCGTAAACGGGGAGGGGGGATGGGACGCGAAAAAGGAGAGGGGGAGAAGGGAAGGAACGCCTGCTATAAGAACCGGGCTATTCGCATTACGCCCACCGATTTCCTTGTAATCGAATTGCGTCAACTGTCAATACGTTCACCAATCAGAAACTGGCGGCGCTTTTGCGCATGGATGACTTCATGCGGGAATTCACTATGTTTACCGCCCAGCTTAAATTAGCCAATCAGAATTTGCGGTCGCCAGCGTCAGCAGAAATGAACAAAAGGGGGTCTTTATTGCAGGCGTCGTTTCCCACTCTCCCCAGTTTCCTTCTCCCAGACGCCTGCTGTGCAGGCTCCTTTTTGATCCGCTACTGCTACGTTTTATTTTAATTATTTTTATTTAATCAAATTCCAAATTACATTTCATTGCACAAGACAATCAATGAATCTGAGGTCAGCTAAAAACAGAATCAAGAGTCCTTGGAGTAAACCGCCTAATATATCATAGATAGTCTCTAATAAATAGTTAAATATACACAGGAAGAAATTAAATTACAATAAAAATAGCCAATGATATATACACAAAAAGAAATTGTACCCAGAGTCCTCAGTCTCCCTGATCAGCACTAGGTCGTCTAGGCGCTCTCCTGCTGACCAAAAAAGCCCGCGGACTCTGGGTACGAGACTGAACAAGTGTGTTTTGATATACCACTGGCTCTTGTACCGGTGGCTCAGGTGTAGGAAAACAAGGGAGCGGAGTTGGGGAGAATTCTTGTTTCAGAAACTGGATTATTTTTACCGCTTAAACAATAAGGAATGGTCGACTTATTCCACTCCAAAACTCCCTGAAAGTCAATGGATCAAAAGAGAGAATGGTGTGACGCAATTTACTCCTCGCATACTGTGAAACATAACTCTATGAAAACATAGACATGCAAACTGAACACAGCGGACGCAGGTAGGCAAAGTTTATCCTGTACAGTAACCAAAATCTACATTTTTAGGATTCTAACGACTCAAGAGGTAATGGTTCAAGAAGACGGGCCTTGTGAAGTCATCGCAAGTAAAATTCTCTCTCAAATTCTCTTTATTTGTTTTATGATACTGACTATTTTCGGGCAAATAGGTCAGAATTGAAAAATGATAAATTGCTCAGATATTCTTTTAACTGTCGAGCGCAATTGTTGGACTCGACAGGGGGAGGGAGGAAACGATAAATGCGCCAAAAGTCAAACGTGTTTCCCGAATATATAACTGCACAGATCTATAAGCATTTCTTTCATGATAGTATTATTTTGCAAGTTTCGACCAACGGCGGCCATTGAGTAAGGTCGAGAGATAATAATTATCTCTTGGTAAGGTTAAATGCAAAAAATGAAAGGGTTCCTTGTTTGGTTATAACCTTTTGTTTTAGTTTTCGTTTTCCAGGGAATGAAACTCGTAAAGAACATCAAAAACAGGTGTCAAAGAATTTTCTTAAAATGCGACTTTGTCAGCAATACTTCTCCATTTTTCTATCCTTTGTTCAAACAACAGCTGTTTATATTTTAATATGCAATTAAAATTTACATCTATTACATATATATAGCCGCTGCTACACGTTGCAACTTTTACCTAGGTAAATTTGAAATAACAATAGCAGCTGCACGCTTAATTTGAATTAACAGTAGCCGCTGCACGCTTAAGCGTGCCGCAGCTATTGTTATTTCAAATTTACCTAGGTAAAAGTTGCAACGTGTAACCGCAGCTATATAGACGTTTGAATATTTGAATATTACTATTTGATGTTTGAATTGAGTTCGGGAATCCATGAGGCAGCCGTTTTCGTATTCATTTATCGAATTTCTTTCCAATGTTTTCTCTTTCTTTTTTTTTTTTTGTTCATTAGTCGACGAAGTCCTCTAGTTATTTTCAAATTTAAAAAGAAGTACGTAACTATATTCTTCGTTTTTCTTGTTTACTTTAAAAATATGTTTTGTCGATCAGAATATGTTAACTCTATTTAGAACGCACTATAACCAAAGCAATTGTCAGTCTTAATTTTCACAATAAGTAAGTTCGCTTTAAACATGTGAGCTAAATATGCAGAAATTATCAATTTGGTATAAGTTCAAGTTGCTATAGTATTCTTTTTTTATCTGGGAGGCGTTCAAAGCTTTAGTTCTTGAATTCAAATAAACCAAATTCGATATAGTAAACTTTGCTATCTTGATAGTCTCAGTTAGAAATGGAACGGAAAAGCTTAACGGTTTACATTTTTTTTCTGTATCCCGCAAATCTTCGGATAGTAAAATTGTAGGATCGTGTTTACGTCTTGCATAGTTTCAGAAATATATTTTGGCAACTAAAATAACTATATCAGTGGAGCCTTATCTTTAACTCTATATGGGTAATTTTTAAATTTCGAACTCTTTATTGAAGATTTCTCTCCGATAATATCGACTTGTGATTATCTTGTCGAAGCACAAAGCGTCGAGGTAGGCAGTCCCTTTCAAATGAAAAAAAAAATGTTAAATCAAAACCATCGCAAACGAGCAAACATTCAATTGTACAATTGACATTTTCTGAAACGTTTGGCTGATTATGATATCAGTTGACTGTGATTGCATGGCGTTTGTAAATACAATGAACACACAAAGCCCTCCTGTAGAGAAAGTCGATATAAAAAGAGAGCAAGTCTAACAAAGTCATATAATGCATTTACAATTTGAACCGATAATGTTAAAAATATGGTCAAGTGTTTAACAGTAAAGTGCGACATTGCTATGATGTGAAATTGATGGAGTGAGCATTTGTTTGTTTAATGTAATTAAAATTCGGATCATAGGAAAAATAGTATATTGTAACATTTTTACTGCTTACGCCATGTTTAATTCAGTTCAATTTGCGAAGTGAAAATATTGGAGACTTTTTTAAAAAGTAAAACCCAGTGAGAAAGAACAAAAACAAGTGCGAGAGAAATCTTCTGAAAACAGGACACTCTCATATTTTCAGTATCCTTTCAGCAACTCTTCTTACAGCCAAAATTAGCATATAGGTATAACCGTATTCAAATACATGCAATAATTGATGTTTCATGTTTGAATTAGGATTAAAATAAGAGGGAATAACCGAGACCCGTATCTGTTTCCTTTAGTGCTATCTTTTCTCTTTCGTTACTGGCTTAAATTGACAAAATATGATCGTTGAAAGAAACGGGGGAAGAGGGAAGAGAAAATGGAATTGCCTTCTTTTCTGTGTGTCACTTGTTTACTTTTGAAACATGTTTTTATCCATCTGAATTTGTTTATTTAGAAAAACAAACGGATTGAAAAAAAAAAATCAGTCCCCTCATAAATTATTCAAAGTTACTTCAAAACATATTTGGACTAACAGGGGGTTTTCGAGGTACGTGGCGAAAGTTACCGACGATTGTGTTCAACAGTGTTAGCTTAAGGGCCCATTAACCGATTTAAGGAAGTGAAATTTCACTTCTGGTTAATGGCGTCAGTCTCCGCGAAAAAGCCATTTTTATCGCGCGAGCCCGGGAAATTTAAACAATTAAATGGCTCGGAAATTGTTTACATTTTAGATGTTGTTTCGTTTCGTTTCACAACATTCAAAGTAAAACCAAAAACAAAATATGAAGAAAACAGAAAAACTACCCAAAGAGCAAAAGAAAAACGAATGTAGTTAAAGAAATGCGACACAAAATGAGGAGAAAAGAATGCCGAAGGTAGCGAAGAGGAGACGAATTTGTTCTGAAGCGTCCTCTTGTCGCTGGTCGAGTTTGCCTGGAAAAAACGATAAAGCCTGTCAAGTGAACTTCAATTCAGAACAAGATTATCGTTCTAAGTCAATAAGTATTATTGCAACACAGACGGAATGGCAGTCAGGAGACAGTCAGGAGATCGTTTCCGTCTGGTCGAGTGAGCTGCGCATGCGTCGAAAGAGTAACTTCCGGTTGACTTGTGGGACATTTCCGGTTTTCTTTAAACTCTAAAGGAAATGTGATTTTTCATAAAATACACATTTTGTCATCGAGCTACCATTTAAACCACGGTTGGAAACAAAGCTATGCATTCCTTTTGAGGAATCACGTCTTTTCCAGAAAATAACGAATTCTCCAAAATTTTGCACTTCTGTCAAAATTTTACCTTTTGGAATTAAACACAATCTATGCATAACGAAAAGGGAATATAAATTAAAAAATTAAATTACTGAACAAAATTCCAATAAAGTAATAAGCTGACAAGCCTTTAGATGTTTTCGAAATAAGTCACGTGACCATGGGCATGGCCTGATGACGTCATCATTGGTATTGTCAATGAGGAACAAGTTAAAACCCATGAAATAACTCTGATATGACTAAATGTGACAAAGTTATTTTACAAGAAATTTTCCTTAGCAACGGGTGAAAAAGATCAGTTAATGGGCCCTTAAAGTTGAGTTGCGTTGAAGGCTGAATATAATACAGAACCTGATATTATTTATTTAGATTATTCCCATGGAAATTTCTGTAAAGAAATAGAAATTATTATATATTTTCGATTCTATACAGTTTCTATATAATATTTAGTTCACTTCCCCGATATTAACGACTCTGAGGTCATCCTGTGGAAGAACAAGGCACCGAAGTGGTCAAGGCCCTGTCATAAAAATACATGACTTCAAAGCTAAAACCCTCACAGCCGATCGAGCAAACATTGCATACAATTTGGCGAATAGGCCGGTTATTCAAACGAAGTTTAAACGGTGTATCTGCCAACCCTAACAATTACTGACGTTATTTACTGTAAGCAGTTTCCGGAAGGTATAAAGAAGAGACTAGAAAAAAAAAATTACCTTCTTATAATGACCCAATTACAAACAGAGGGGAAGGTCCATTAATTGTCTTAACCGCGGTCTAAGTTCTAGACTTCGTTTAAATAACCGGCCCTATATATCTCAACTTGTAATGCCAAGACACTCAGTCCAAACACAGCATAAAATACTACTCATTTGCTCATCAATTGCCACAATTCAGTTAGCATCCAGTCTTCACACAGTGTTTAAATTTAGAACTGGATTACATGATTTAAACATACTTTGGCCATGGACAAGTGAAATAACATTGATTATAATAAAGTTTCGATATAACGCGCGCTCTGGTTGGTTGAAAGAGCGTGCTTTATCAGAGTACAGATGCACGGAGTAATTGTGTCACGCCATCAACCAAAAAATGGCCGACCAATTCCCGGACTTCTCTCTCGGGGATTTGT
>JAJLRJ010000006.1:10652638-10665138 GCA_024195265.1 Dendrophyllia cribrosa | reverse complement strand
TCCGTCCGACCTCCTGCCTTGATTATCTGCTGCGAGGCGCCTCCAAATGTGGCATCTACAAACTTTACGACAACAGTGGAAATAGTTTTCCAGCTTACTGTGATCTGAAGTCTGAGCCCGGTACTGCATGGACCCTGGTCATGTCCTGGAGTAACGAAAATCGTAAGCTGCTTGCTTTTCTTAAGACCCCTTTAAAGTACAACGCCCCAGTGAACGAGAACGCTCAGAACTGGAACCTGTATCGCCTGAGTTTGGTGCGAATAAAATCCCTGCAGGCTCATTCAACCCACTGGCGAGCGACATGCAGTTACCCAACCCATGGCATCGATTTCAGAGACTACCTACGTGGAAACTTCAAGGACTTCAATATCGTCGGTTTCGTTGGGGGAGGAACGTGCAAGAAAGTGGAATACGTCAACATCCGAGGTCATATGGGCATGCATTTGACGGCACCTTTCTGGCAGGGTCTTAAGAAATGGACCCTACATATTGACAGTACATCCACTCACTGTCAGTTTAAAACCATGAAGTCTGGCGCGGTGTCAAGTGAAGACAACTTTGGTTACTATGACCGCATCAACCCCAAGTTCCGCTGCACACAGGGTACCCATTCCACAACTCAGTGGTGGTTTGGAGCTCATCTCTAATCTGTTGAGAGATGCAAGAGTCATGCAACAGCCTTTCAAGGGGTCACAGCATTAAAGCGCTGTACCTCGGACTTGATTTAGAACAAACACTGATTCATAGATAGTTAAGATATAAAATTGTGTAGTGTGTCGCAAATGTTCAATAAAAATTTCGAAAATCATCTCAAGGTGTGAGAATTTGAGTATGTCGAGGCCAGAGAATGCAAACTGAAATAATATGAGAACGAACGAAAAAGCAGGGCGGAAAACGGTATCGAAGAGAAAAAATTACAACAAAATGATTTTGCACAGAAATTTCGTGAAAAGGAAGTTGAATTCGAAGCAACTGACAGTGCAACTGGTGCTTGGTGCTAAGAGCGGTAAGCCATTGTAAAGCGCGGGAAAACCCACAAAAGTCACTTGAGGACTTGTCTTTGCTTCCGATTGGTCGAAAAAAAAGCCATGTTTGTTCTGATTGGTTAGAACACTGTGCGGGAAGAAATAAACAAAAGCTATTTTTCCTTGCGTGCGAATTACCAACATCCGATCTCGCACAGCGAGTGCATAACATCGCTAAGACGCTTCGTTGAATATGAACTCTTCGAGCAATTTACTGGTGAGATTTTTAAGCACACTTTCCATTTACAGTACCTACGATTTTATTCTTAACAAAGACACATAATTGCTTACGAAAGTCAAACCCAAACCACTTTTATATTATCACACAGTCGCAATAAAACATTTACAACAGCTTTGATAATTTCAAGAAAAACTAAAAGTTTTCATAGATAAGGTATCACTGTGGTTGTACTAAAAAAGCCATCCTCCAGAGATTATTGCGCCAGTAGGTCTGTTATTGTAAGCCGTTCGCTTATCGGTTAACGTTTACCTACATAAGGATTAGGCGCGTCGGTCAGCGTTTACCTATATAAGGTACCTATATAAGGATTAGGGGCGGGCGTGGGTTGTATTCGAGTGAGTCGGCCATCTTGTTTTACTGGTCGGATGTTGTTCATTAAAGTCGTCTACGTTTGTGAACCGTGCATCGGTTCCTGGTGTGTCGATCTTAATTACTGGCGTTGGATTAATTAGGGTATAGGGCGAGAAAGCGGCTGATACTTTTTATCCACTGATCATGGTAGCTACCGTGTTTAATAACAATAAAGTTGTAGGTTCTAAGTACACAACTAACATTGAATGACACATCACAATACTATGTGTCAACAGAAACACGAAGAACTAGCTCTGACTTGCAACATAGCAGCTCTCTTCATGAACATTGCCTATAAACTGATGGTAAAAATGTCACTTGGGTTTTAGTAAAGTGTTGAGATTCTAAAGAGAGACCCTTAAATGAAAGCTTTCTTAAGAATTACTTTTAAGTGGTGCTGTTGAAGACGGTCACCCCTGAAAGGCGGACACCTCTCTAAGACGAACATCCCTGCAAGGCGGGCACCTCTCTAAGACGGACATGAACTATTGGCTGCTTCTAGCCGAATTTCACTTCTTCCTCTGTAACCAAACTCTCTATAACGTTAACACATCTGTAAGTCGGACAGGTAGATCTGGTCCCGAAGATGTTCGGCTTAGCCAGAGTCTACTGTTCTTCCAAAATGAAAAGCTACCTACAACGACACGTAGCCCTCAACTGTCGCGCGCGCGATGAGGGACTGGGGAAGAGTGTAGATTTTCAATCCGAGGAGACCCTGGGAATGAGTTAAGTTAAACATGGCGGTCGTCGGCGGTGGCCGTCGGCGGTCATGTTGTGTGAAAGTCTACGAACAAAATTGCTTTTCATGAGCAAATGGGACACTATAAAGCGACTTTACCGATCTAAATATACTACAGGTATGTAGCTGATGCATATATGAAGAGTTAATTTGTCTAGAACAGTGTAAACATGACGTTTATGTAGTCGGTTTTCAGTTGTAGTACGTCGACCTGGGCCAAATAAATTTCTGGAGGTTATGTAATCCCATGGTATATATATATAGTTGCGATTACATGTAACAGCATGGACCTGTACAGTATGTATGTCACAAGTTTTAAAGCTTACAGTACGGAGTCCTATAAACAGTCTAATTTAATACAGGCATACAATCAACACGCTTGCTATACATGTACCCAATATCATATACATGTACTACTGGTTCCATATATTGGCAGTGAAGTGCTTCCACATTTGGAAGCCTTAACCCATTCACTCCTGCGCAATTGCTCAGGTTTTAAACAAATCAACGCGAATCGAGGAACGTTAATAAACTGAGCAATGCGCACAAGAATACGAGCGAACACAGACTTGAAAAAGCAACATCTCCCCAATCTAGAAAAATTAGTGTGAACGATTTTCAAATAAAAACATCAGTTATAATATACAGTGTAGCACCAAAGGCTTGGAAGACATTCGCGGGAGGTTGTCCAGTGAATGGGCTAAAAACAGTCACGAGATTATCACAATGTTTGGATGGGGTTTTGTTATTGCAATAAGGGACGTCAAACTAAGTCCTTATTTATATTTTGAAGCCGCCTTTGTGGTGCTTTACATGTATTTTTACTGTGAATTCGATCTAACAAGTCCATAATTTTTTACTCTAAAATTTTTGCCCCCGCAGGGTTTTGGGCCAGAGGCCAAAACCCGAGGAGGCACCCTAGCATTCCTCGGGTGTATATGTTGTGGTTCAATTTTTTCTTTGGTTTAAAAATTTTCAAACCAGTTCAATTTTTGTTTTCCTTTGTCTCAGAATATGATAATGAACATGAGACAAAGGAAAATAAAAACTAAACTGGTTTGAAAATTTTTAAACCAAAGAAAAATTTGAACCACAACATATACATACAAGGACAAAGAATATTTGTTGAAAAAGTAAGAAATGTGTTTGTAGTGGGCGAAGCATTCTCGATTTGACGAAACTAGGCGCGCATGGTGGTCTCGGGTAATATTTTCGCAAGCACGCACGGTGGTGTCGGGTACTTGCAACCACCAGGTCGCGTTTCGTCACCTTTGAGCTTCGCCATCTTCTAGCAGCATATTGCGAGTGTGCGGAAAACTCAGACCCAGCGGAAAACTCAGACCCCACAAGATTACAAGAAGTTTTCTTCCTAGAAACCTTGAAATAATATTAAAAAACTGATTGTTGGACACATCGCATGCTTTGAAGTGCTAAAATAATATCAGCCTCGGAATTCATCTAAATTAACTTGTTTTGTTGCGATTCCCGTGCGATTCCTGAATGGCGCTCTCTTCAGGTGTTTGCTCAAGCGCAAAATACGCAACCTCGTCTAGACAAATCTGAGCGCTTCTACACTCCCAAAAACACGGGAAATCCGTTCTGTCTAGCACTATGGATAACTATGAATGAATACATACAAGTGACTAAATTTGACTAAAATTTTCGCGACTCTTTTCTTTATTTTTTTCAGTGAAAAGTAACCGAAGTGCCGGCTGCTATTTTAAACCATGTTTTATAGTTTTTCCCTGTTTGATCGAAAACGATGAACCGGGCAAGATAAATATTTCACTGTTATCTTGTTATTTCAGTTGCCAATTAACAGGAGGTGCATTCTGTCGACGACTAAATTACAGTTCAATTGTTCTGGCAGTATATTGAATCGAAGTAAATCTGCACTGGTGGGGTGATTACGTGACAATAAAACATTTTACGCGAGGTGAAAAGAATTGATCATGAGTGAATTTTATTTCTTTTGTAATTTCGTGGGGTCCGAGTTTTCCGCTGGGTCTGAGTTTTCCGCAGGGTCTGAGTTTTCCGCACACCCGCATTTTGCAGCATTTGAAGGTCTTGCATTTACGAGTTTGCGTTTCGCCATCTTCGAGAAGCATTTTAAGGTGAGTATTTTGCACTTCAGTGATTTCTTTGAATTCAAAAGCATTCAACAGTACTGAATAAATTTGGTTTGTCAGACACAAATCAGCAACGGGGTCGACAGACTCGATCCAACAGATCGCAAATATCTCAGAACAGAATGATAAATCTCAAGTAACACTGAAAACTCAGAGTTGCATCGATATTGTCAGATCATTATATTGTCTACAAATACATTGTTGCAAGTTTGGTTATTGTTTTAATGGTTTCTGGTGACCTGTTTTTTGTTTCTTTTTTTTCTTTAAAAAATTACACGAATTTAATAACATACAATATGTTGCTGTTACACAGAATATAAATACAATACTATATGATTGTAAATATGATTGTAAAAGCACTGCATGCTGGGAAATAAACAGATTTTTTTTGACAGCGTCCATTCCGTCCTCCACAATTTTCATATATATAGTCCACAGCCACTCTGACCCACCGCCGAAATTTCGCGCTTGTTGTGTTCTCCTGTGGTCGCAACTTCCAAAATATGCCACGGTAGGTCGAGAAATTCATCCAGAGTCGAGTCCCAAAGCTACTTCGTTTCCAGGCGGCCATTTTTCCAGTTCAACGAGCAACGAGCCAAATTCGTAAACGAAGTACAACACCTAACTCGCTTCATTGAGAAGTGGACTCTGAACTACCTCCAAGCTTAATGATGCTCATCAGGCAGCTACTAAAGATGAAAAATGGCTGTGAACTTACCAAAAATCGTAGATAATTCATATTGGACCCTTTATTGCAAATCAACCAAGCAAAATGAGATCGTCACAATGACGTTTCCATTAAACTCGAGCCTTCAGTGTTTTAGAACAGCAGCACTTTCAATGGTAACTCCAAATATGAAGTCGCGAAATCCTATGGGGCGTGTGTATGCAGAAAATCACTCAAAAACGTAAAAATCCTCAGGTGTGAATGGGTTAAACTCTAAGTTAAACTCTTAAAGTTCTAGACCCATTTATTGTGGCAAAAATAAAGTTTGACTGCTTTGTCTTGAAATACATTTACTGTGTTAGTTATATCCATGAGTATGTAAAAAGATCATGATGGTACATGTACAATGTTTATTTCAATCTTTTGCAATTAATTTTGCAAAAGGTCATTTCATGATCAATCGGTGAAGCATTGATAAACAAAACTGGCTTTCTCTTGCAATAACCTCCTGATCATGGTATCATTTTGGTCGCCGTTGTCATGTACGGTGTATTCTCCCATTCAGTTATCTTTAATGTCAAGTTTAAATTTACACTGTAAAATGATGACTTTATTTTTAACATATTTTATCTTTATTTTGTTTCGCCGGAACAGGTAATATTGTGGAAACCTTGTGAACAAGTTCCAGTTGAGTGTTGTATCAAGTTGACGTACATGTACATGATGAGCCTGTTGGTACGTTGCGGTGGAAGGATTTCTTTGTTTTGCTTTAGACAAAGTATTAGAATAACATTACCCTCACTGGCGGCAAAGGTTTTCGTGTCTCAACCTGCAGGGGCAAATGTGAAGTGCAAATACAGCATGTTACATGTGCATGTATGCCCCCCATTTCCAGCTATGAAGGTGACAGAGACAAGAGTCATGCCACAAACAAATTTAGCAACACAGAAGGTATGTCAATCTACAAATGTACCGCTTTTCTATGCTAAAGAAAAAGAACTCAACAATGAGATATTGTCTAAAAAGACGGTAATGGATCAACTGGAGTTTTACCAGGATAACAGAGACCATGTGTCATTGGTAAACAGAATAACCGTCCTCCATTGCATTGCAAAGATTGTCCATAAATACAAGAGGGAAAAAGAAGTGTTGCAAAAAGAAAGGGAAAAAGCAAAGAATGGGGAAGAAAGTGCCTACATTGATATCCTAAACTTTATTTCAGAAAACATTTCTTCCTGCAAGGCTCAAGGTCTTGCAAACATCATGTGGACACTTGGGAGAATTGGAGATGAAACGCATTCTCTGGTTAAAGTCTGCGAAGAAGAAATTTTGTCGCATGACTTTTCCTTGTTTCACACATCAGAGATCAATCAGATTCTAACTGGTTGCGCCAGTTTAGGACTGAAAGATTCACCAATATTTGAACGAGTCCAGGAATCCATTTTGAATGAGGTGATCAGAATATCAACCTGTGAAGCCCGTCAAATTAATGGAATACTCCTGGCCTATGCCAAGGTGGGTCGTGGCTCTGTTGAGTTTTTTGACCATATTGAGTATGAAATTATCCAAAGAGATTTCAAAAATTTTCACAATGGGCAGATAGTCCAGTTCTTGTATACATTTGCCATGCGAGGAGTCTTCTCGGATGTTTTATTCGAGAAAGCAGAAGAAGAGATTCTGCAGCGTTCATCAGTTAGATTGCGGAGGAAAGAAGTTGTGATGATGCTGTGGTCATTTGTGACTGCAGGAAAGGGCAGCAAGGAACTATTTGCTACTTTTGACAAGGAAATAGTAAAGAATAGAATAAAAGATCTCTACACAACACCTCTTTTGTGGATCATTTGGTCATTTGCGACAAGGGGGATGAATGAGGGACATGTGTTTAAAGCTGTTGCGGAGGAGATCTACAGACAAGGATTGCAAGATCTTTCAAACAGTGAAATATCTCTTTGCATGTATTCTTATGCATTGTCGGAAATTCCTTGCCAACGATTTTTGAAGGAACTAGAGACAGAATTGTTGGAAAGAGACTTGGTGCACTTTCAAGAAGATCAGTTAAGTCAGGTGGCTTGAGCTTGTGGAAAAGCAGGCTTAGTGAACTCTGAACTGTTTGATCGCTTGGAACAGGAAATTTTGAAATGCAAGTTTTCAAAGAATCAAGCAGATATGATTGTTGAAGGATTTTGTAATGCTGACATGGGGAGCCAAGAACTTTTTTCATATTTGCAAGCAATGATCCAGCAGTCAGTTTAATAAAGTTATCTGATTGTACAGCTGTAGGCAATACACTCAGTAAAAGCCAGTTTACACCTGTAGGCAATTTTTTGTGCAAATTTATGCACTATTCAATGCAATTTTTGTCCCTCACAAGTTGCATCTTCAAATCATGTACACGTGTAAAGTAGCTGCTATTTCAGGGCAATTTGGGGCATGATTTATCATCGTAATACCACAGTGGTTTTAAATTCTTTAAAATGTGATGCAACTTCTGTGATCCATCTACCTGCGCGTCCCACGTCTCAGACGCATAAATTTCCATATAGTTTTATGGCTGGGTGAGTCCCAGGACTCACTACAGCCTGTTTCAAGATGGATCACTGCAACTTGGTGGCGATTTGTGGGAAATTGCCACTAATTTACACTTGTACACTTGCATGCAACAAAAGTTGCATTGGAGAATGTGACAAAAATCTCATGTATAAACTGGCCTTAAAAACTGCAGCTTCACCTGAAGTCTGATTAGTCTACATTGGAAAACCCATGCTCTCCCCCCCCCCCCTCCCAATTCCCTTCTTTTTCACCCACCATCCAGGCAAGGTAAATCCCACAACATGGAGGTTTGAAGGAGTTTTTTGTGACAGTTGAAATTAGCAATTTTTATAGTCTCATGTTTGCAGCCATCATTTTGTCATTATGCAACACTCCTCTCCACTATGTGACAACCTAAAAAACATGGAGGAAACTGTAGGAGAATAAGAGGACTTCAAAACAATACACTTAATACAAAATGTACAGTAAGCCATTCATTACAAGTTTGTTCACACTTGACTATTTAATCGGTACATATAATTATGTGTTGTAGGTTGAAATGAAATTCAGGTTAAAATGATTTCAACCCAGTTTGATTTTGATTCATTGTCATAAATCAGAAACAAAGGTAATTCAAAATGAAACTAGGTTGAAACATTTTAACCTGAATTTCATTTCAACCTACAACATATGTATTATAATTATGTCATTTGACTTGAAAGCGGCAATAAATTGTTGTGTTGAATTGATTATTTTTACATGACTTTGGAAATGAAAGGGTTAAGTATGTTGACAAAATCCTGTGGTGTGACCATTCAAATGAAACCTCTTCAGCAGTACTTTTGCATGGTACCATTTGTTCTAACTTTTGAGTCTGTTGATGAAATCCTATGGTGTGACCATTCAAATGAAACCTCTTCAGCAGTACTTTTGCATGGTACCATTTGTTCTAACTTTTGAGTCTGTTGACAAAATCCTATGGTGTGACCATTCAAATGAAACCTCTTCAGCAGTACTTTTGCATGGTACCATTTGTTCTAACTTTTGAGTCTGTTGATGAATACCTATGGTGTGACTATTCAAATGAAACCTCTTCAGCAGTACTTTTGCATGGTACCATTTGTTCTAACTTTTGAGTCTGTTGATGAAATCCTATGGTGTGACCATTCAAATGAAACCTCTTCAGCAGTACTTTTGCATGGTACCATTTGTTCTAACTTTTGAGTCTGTTGATGAAATCCTATGGTGTGACCATTCAAATGAAACCTCTTCAGCAGTACTTTTGCATAGTACCATTTGTTCTAACGTTTGAGTCTGTGGATGAAATCCTATGGTGTTTCATTCAAATGAAACCTCTTCAGCAGTACTTTTGCATGGTACCATTTGTTTTAACTTTTGAGTCTGTGGATGAAATCCTATGGTGTGACCATTCAAATGAAACCTTTTCAGCAGTACTTTTGCATGGTACCATTTGTTCTAACTTTTGAGTCTGTGGATGAAATCCTATGGTGTGACCATTCAAATGAAACCTCTTCAGCAGTACTTTTGCATGGTACCATTTGTTTTAACTTTTGAGTCTGTTGATGAAATCCTATGGTGTGACCATTCAAATGAAACCTTTTCAGCAGTACTTTTGCATGGTACCATTTGTTTTAACTTTTGAGTCTGGATGAAATCCTTGGTGTGACCATTCAAATGAAACCTCTTCAGCAGTACCCTTGCATGGTACCATTTATTCTAACTTTTGAGTCTGTTGATGAAATCCTTTGGTGTGACCATTCAAATGAAACCACTTCGGCAGTACTTTTGCATGGTACCATTTGTTCTAACTTTTGAGTGTGTTGATGAAATCCTATGGTGTGACCATTCAAATGAAACCACTTCGGCAGTACTTTTACTTGGTACCATTTGTTTTTCAATATTTTATAAAATAAAATTTGAAAAATTTCTTGAATTTTGATAATCGGCACTCTTGGGAGATAAAGGGTTATTAAAAAAAAGACAAGAAATTTTGCTCCACAATGTCCTTCTCCATCCATGTGTATATATAAGCAGGTACGGAAATTAATTGAATAGTCATGCAGCAATTTTGGTACAGTTCACAGTCCGATAATTAATATTGATAATTCATAATCAGTTTAAAAAATGTTTTATTTTTCTTCTTGTTTAGTCTAAAAAATGAACTTGAGCATCCAGTTCAATTCTAGGAATACAATGTAGAAAAAAGAAGTGCCATCCATGAAACAGTCAAAGGATCAAACAAACTCTGAGAAAAAATTTACAATAAATTCACATGTCGAGTACTTAAATTTCTGAACACACAGTTAACACCTGTATATACAGTAAAATCAACTTATATTGTATCACTTAATTATTCCTATCTCCGGTTTACATTAATAAGAGAAGAAATTTTTTACAAGTTTTCACAACTTTTTTTAACAACAATCTTAATGCTATAAACCCTTCATCTGTGTGTGTATCTAAAACATACATTTAAGCCCGAATAGTGATCAGCATCAAATTTCTCCCTAGTGAGAATTAAGGATATGACCACCTGAGATGAATTGCCTTCATATTTTAACAACTGTAATAAATGTACAGATGTATGGTGACAGGAAAGGAGAATTTGTATTTTGATATTGCGGCTTAAAAGGGTAAACATAAAAAAAATAATATTGGGAAAGTTTTTATAACAGGGTCAAATTACTTCAACGACGTTTCAGGCTTTAATAGTAGCCCTTCATCAGGTTGACGATGTCTCGGGCAAAAACAAAAACGGGGAGACCCTTATAAATCTACTGCTCTCTGGCAGAATGAATAAAACGTAAATGAGAAAAAAAGTAATCAAATTTCTCCTCCAAAAATCGAAAGACGTCTGAGTCAACATGAATAATATATGGAATCAATACATGTAACAGGATGTTTTGCATTGTTGTTTCGCGCGGGAACAAACATATCATATCTGGTCAAATACCTGGATTCTGTGGCTCAAATTGTCAGACACAACTATCCTTCCATCACTAAGATTTGCTGTAGAGGATGGGTACTTAAACTCTCCCGTCTTGCTGCCTTTATTTCCAAACTTTGTAACAAACCTTCCGCTTAGTTCGAACACCTGAACTCGTTTATTCTCTGAATCACAGACCATTAGAAATCCTTCTTTGTTAACCGACAGGTAACAAGGCCCATTGAACTCTCCATCGTTGTTCCCCTTCTTTCCAAATTTGAAAAGAAACTTTCCCTCAAGATCAAACATTTTAATGGAATTATCACCCTTGTCTGAGACTACAAGATTTTGCCCCTGTTGGATACAATGACAGGGATGGACCAAAGCGCTTACTCCGCCAAATTTACGCAAGCACTCTCCACTAGGAGAGAATATCTTAATTAATTTGTTTCTTTTATCAGCAACAATAATATTACCGTCGGAAGTTATGGATAAACCGTCAGGACCCTCGAGTTGGTGATCAAGAAGACTTCCTTGTTCACCAAAGTCACTAAGAAACTTGCCATTCCTACTGAAAACTTGGATCCTGTTGTTATCACGGTCCGCCACTATAATGCTACCATTTCTACCAAAAGCGATACCCGAAGGGTAGTTGAGTTCCCCTGGGCTATGACCCTTTCCACCAAACGATCTTAAGTGGGTACCGTCACTATTGAAAACCGAAATCCTGTGGTTCAATAACTCAGTCACTGCAATTTTATCTTCGGCATTCACTGCTACCCCCCAGGGATAATTGAGCATTCCTGAAGACGACCCTTTTTGTCCAAAAGACAACACAGGTCTGAACCGCCTGGTTTGAGTGGTTTCCACCTGAACCTCAAAAGGCCAGCCACAAACAATTTGTTTTTCAAGGCCGGCAGTTGCTTCACTGCTTCCTTTTCCATCAGTGCTTGATTGCTTCGCTTTAGTTTCGCTAAAACCAGTTTTTACATTGCCTATCCCCTCAGTGTTCAATACGTTAAGAAGTTTTTCATTTTCAGTGAAACTAAAACGAAGAATAAGTTCAGAGTCATAGTTACCGTGGGTGCTTTGTTCCCCAAGGATTGTATCAAATGTTTCTGTGAATCCTAGGAATTCAGCACCGGAGCTTCGTTTAGAAAAAGATTCAGTTTCCTGAATTGCCGATTCAATCCTTTTAACTTGATTTTCAACTTCGCCTTTTCTCAATGCGAGACGCTCGAGTGATTCTTTCGCTTGATTATCAACTGCGTTAAAAATATCCTGTTTCTTCGCTTCGATAATTGCGATCGTTTGGTCTACACTCGTCTGCACTTTGCTTTTTATGTCAGCTACTTGCACTTGAAGCTCAGCACTGTTTTGGTCGATTTTCTCTACTTCCTTTCTCTTTTCCTGTACTTTCTGCCATAGCGATTTAATCACGGACTCCACTCGTTGTTTCTGCTCACTTGTCGCCGTTTCTAAAATCATTTTAGCGTGACGTTCGTGCTCTGTGAGAGCACAAGCGTTACAAATGGCAACTTCACAAACCTTGCAAAAGAACTTGAGTTCTTCTTTTTCATGATGCTTCTTTTGGCAAAACGCCGGTCGTTTTAAAATGTTTTCAAAATCTCGATCCTGAAAGTCTTGCAGCGCCAGTGTATAGTGTTCTCTATGGGCCTTGATGCCATTATGCAGACTGATACAATCGTCACACCAAAACGCAAGACACTGGAAGCAATAAAAACTTTCTTCGTTTCTCTTGTCGCAGTTTCCGCATTTCACTCCTTTCACTTTACACTCCTTTATGGCCAGTACGTCCAACAAACTGTTAATGCGAAAGTTGGTAGGAAATTCGCTAGGATTCCCATTTCC
>JAJLRJ010000006.1:10567638-10647638 GCA_024195265.1 Dendrophyllia cribrosa | reverse complement strand
AGAGCTTTCGGGGATAAAATATTGCTTCGAGGAACTATATACGTTTTTAGCAATGCGAGAGATGGGTTCGTTTTACGGATTTCAGCACCAAAGCGGAGATTTTGAAGAATTTCCAAGCACAGTAGTCGCCGGATGGACTTACAGGTAAGACAAATTACATTTTTCGATGGGAATTTATCTTGATATCAATCTGTGATTGACTTTTTATTTGTGTACTCGTTAGTTTTGGAGAATTGTTTTTAAACGTGTAGCTTAAATTCAGTTGTATTAATTTCTTGAATTTCGTCGAAGACACGGCTCGGCCTCGATGCGCGTTTTGCGTTTTGCTTTTAAACATAAACTAATGGAGATTTGAATAAAATTTTTCGAAAGAAGATTGTGTTGTCCATTTTTATGTGTTTGTTCATTCATTACATAGATTGAAAAGCGATTTTATGTAAACAAAACAAGACTTAGATTTTATACTCGCGTCGCCTTATGCAAATATGTTTGTGTATTTTTGCAATTTGGGTTTCCAAATCAGTTTCTCGGGCATTTTGTGACAAGCAACAAGTGTATTTTATTCGGAAAATAGTCGTAATAGTTATTCTAGGCGGAGAAAAAGTTGTTTTTGTGAACTTTTGTACGGTCTAAATGTACTGTGCAGACGGTCGGGTAACAAACTTAAGCTTACTGTTTTTGAAAATTGCTAAAATTGAAAAATAGCCCGGTCGTCAATCTTCCGACCTTTCGCCTAAGTTAAGTTTCATCTTAGTTGAGCTTGTTCAGAGGGTCTTCAGAGGGCAACGCTGTTAGGCCAAGCCTAACTATATATATTAAGATTTTTACATCAATCCAAAAATAATCATCCTGAAAGAATAACTGACCTTAAACAATATGAAAATGACCTTAATTTTAAAGGTATTGATTTTTCAGTGAAATTGAAAGATATAAAAAAGTTTGAAAATCAAAATCTAAATATTCCAGGAATAAATGTATTTTCAATCAATGAATATAATAAATTTTATCCATTAAGAATGAATGAATTAGATTGTCAGAATACAATTGAATACAATTTTTGCGTCATATAATTGTTAATGAGGTGTCCAACGGTGGTGTTGGTGTTATCTAATCAGTGTTAACTCTTAGCTGATCTGTCGCATGATTTTGCCCTGGGCATTTTCAAACATGCACTTTGAACAGGCTATTGCCACAAGCTGCCTTGTTGTTCGTCGATTTCATCACTGGCATCAGACATTCGCGCGAAAGCTAAATGGGTAAATCTGCTCACATGCTATTTTATAATTAACAACCCAATTCTCTTTGATCTAAACTTACGAAATCTTTACTAGAAAGCGGCTGTCACTTCAGACTATCATTGAATGACACATCGCCGTAAGTACCGGTATCAACAGAAACATTAAAGTTACTGAGAGAACCTTCAGATCGACTATTTTCTCGAAATTTGTTTTTAGGGGTCAAAATAAAGGTTTCAGAATGATCTTTCATCGAGAAAAAATTATTAAAAAAGAGTGAAAATTGACGGAAAATGACGGGATTTTTTAATGACGTTTTGACTGAAAGTTTGTTTATTACGCGCGATATTTTTTTAAGCGTTGGTTAATTTTTAGCCTGTAGGGGACACTTTAAATAGATACAATTCAAATGAATTAATTTTTTTCGATTTTCCTAAAATTTTGGATGGTAGCCAGGTTAACATATAATCAAAACAAGAGTGAGTCGGGGAATTTTTAATTTTGGTAACGTTTTTGTTTAGAGCTATTTCCGCGAGAGAAGAAATCAAATTAGCAATATATAATAATCGCATCGAGTTGTAGCTTTGAAAAGCTGCTTCAGACCTCGCATTTAGACAATTTATTCTACTAGCAGTAATCACAGATTATGGAGACGCGTTCGAAGGAATTTCCGGCGGAAATGAGCCCCTGAAAAAAACCAATAGGGGCGGCCATTTGGAAGACCATCTATCAAAAAATCTCAAATTTTACTGCACATAAACCACAGGACAACCAACACGAAATTAGGATTGCGTTCTTCGAACGCGATTAGAAAATGAAAGGTATATATTTTTATTATAGAAATAAAAGTAAAATCTGCAAAGGATCGCGAACGATAATGCTGCTAACGGAATACGTAGGATCTGCGAGAGACCTAACCAGCCAAAAAATGAATGACTGACAAACATACAATAAATTGCAGGGCTCATGTGACTAAGTAAAAAAGTAGACTTTGCGAGACACCATCACGACACGCGTAATTTGGGTGACAAGGGAATACATAGGACATAGTACATAGTACGGAACTGATGTGTGCTTGCTAATTGAATTCCCCATGTCGTGTTTTGTATCAACAGGTTGCACCAGGGTATTTTTTCGAGGAAGGAAGATAGTTTACACCTGGACTAAGGAGCAATACCGCACTACCCAGAGTCCTCAGTCTCTTTGATCAGCGCGGATTAAACAAGTGTATCATGACATACCTAATTCAATAAAGGTTGCTTTGGCAATTGATCATTGGTAGTGGGCATTGGCATTTGGGCATATGGAACACAATGCAATGCTTTGCTTGAGTGACCGCCAAACTTGCAATAGCTTCCCAATGCCCAATTACCAATGACCAAAGCAACCTTTATCGAATTAGGTATATACCACTGGTTCTTGTATCGATGGCTCAGGTGTAGGCAAACAAGGGAGTGCATGGGGTTGGGGAGAATTCTTGATTCATAAGCAGAATTATTTTTGCCGCCGAAAGAACAAGGAATGTTCGACTTCTCCGCTCCAAAACTCCCTGCTAGTCAATGGATCAAGAGAGAGAATGGTTTTACGCAATTAACTCCTCGCATACTGTGAAACATAACTATATGAAAACATAGACATGCAAACTGGACACAGCGGACGCAGGTAAGCAAAGCAGGTCATCCTGTATACAGTAACAAAATTTGCATTCTTAGGATTCTAACGAGTCACGGCTTTGTGAAGTTATCACTAGTAAACTCTGCCTTTCAGTTCAAATTCACTTTATTTACCTTGTTAAACTATTTGCCGGCACATAGGTCATAATTGAAAGAAGACAAGTTGCTCAGATATCCTTTCAACTGTCGACCTCAATTGTCGGCGTCGGCAGGGGGGGTGGGGGGGGGGGGGGGGGGGGGGGGAACGATAAATGCGCCAAAAGTCAAAAATGTTTCCCGAATACATATAACTGAACAGATCTATAAGCATTTCTATCATTATAGTATTACTTTGCAAATTTCGGCAAACAGCGGCCATTGAGTAAGATCAAGAGATAATAATTACCTCTTGGTAAGGTTAAATGCAAAAAATGATGAAAGGGTTCCTTGTTTGGTTATTGCGTGTACGTTGTGTTAGTTTTCGTTTTCCAGGGAATGAAACTCGCAAAGAACATCAAAACGGTGTCAAAGAATTTTCTGAAAACGCGACTTTGTCGTTTTTTTTTTTTTGTGTCCTTTGTTCAAACAAAAAAAATCTTTCTGTAACCAAAATTAACATATAGACGTTTGAATATTTCAATGTTACTATATTTGATGTTCGAATTGAGTTACAAAGTAAAGGAAGTGAGAATCCCCGTGGCTCAGTTCTTTTTCTTTCCAAAGTTTTCTCTTTTTTCTTGGTTTGAATTGACGAAATCCCCTCGTTTTCAAAGAAACTGAAAAAAGGGAAAGCGAAATTAATAAGGTCTCCAGAAAGCGTCTTGTTTACTTTTGAAACATGTTTTGTTGCATCGAAATTTCAGTTTGTTCTGAAAACAAATCAAAGCAAAATGTTTAATTCGCTTTTACTAAATCAAAATTTGAACTAAATGTGCAGAAAATATCAATTTGGTATCAAATTCAAGTTGGTGAAGTCTTTTTATTTGTCTGACACTGGGCGTTCAAAGGTTTACTCTTTGAATTCAAACAATCTTCACTGACACACAGATGTTTTAACCATCTGAAATTTCTCGATGACATAAAGTGAACAGAAATATCTCTTTTTCCTAAGAAACTGTTGTTTGTTTTGGTTTTCCATGGGTTTTCGGGATTAAGCGAACGGTTAACGATTGCACTTTGAATTCTTTAGTACTTTGCGTCTCAGTCAGATATCATGTATACTTAAAGTGCTTATACTACGTTATCTCCAACCATTCGCTTTAAAAAAAGCTAACAGAAACTGCTCTTTTCCATTTTTGTTTTGTTTTTCGTAGCTATGGGTTTTCAGACTGGCGAAAGTCAGTTAACGATTGTGCTCTAACGTATTAGCTTTGCGTCTCAGACTGAATATACCACAGGCTGACATCATTTATTTAAATTAGCCTCATGCAAACGCCTGTGAGGACAAACAATTGTCATGTTGCCTTATTTTCGATTTTATACGGATATGTCTTAAATATTTCAAGCTTTATCATCGACTTCAGGGGTCATCTGGTCGAAGCCAGTACAGCACAAGCCGCCGAGATGTGTAAGACGCAGTCAAATAAAACGTTTACTACCAAGGCCCTCACAAAGGAATATAAACAGTGTATATACAATTGACATTTTCTATAATGTCTGGCAAACTCTTTCAGAACATTCAGTTCCAAGCGAGTACATTAAACGTCTTCAAGCAGCAACAGTAAAAGAGCACTAGTCGAAAAAAGGTACATAAATGCTGCGTGTAGAGTGTAACCTTTAAAATCGATCTGGGTGCATGGTTAACAGTAAAGTACGACATTTTGCTTTTATATTGTCACTGAGCGAAGCTGGCCGAGTTAGCAGTTGTTTGTTTTAAAAAATGACAAAGCTAATAAAGTGTATGTTTTGATAAAAAAGATTTCAAAATGGCAAGGAAAAGCTCAAGCATACTGTTAAAAAATGTACAAGCTGCACGCTATGTTTTATTTATTATAAGCAAATTATAGTAATTCCTCTATTTAATAGTTAACTGTATACTGAAATGAAAAAAAAAACTCTCTCAATTAGAATACAAAATCAACTCGATTGTTAATTTGGCCTGCAGAAACTAACAAAATTATGGCCCTTTTGCGCACAAACTCGTCACTTATTGCGGAAGCAAATGTTTCTAAAGTAATCCAGTATCTATTATTTATTTCATTGTCGGCCAAAAAAATAATTTTGCGTGAAAATGTAAACGAGGACACATTTATGTTACTCCGACTTCTTGTTTACCCACACAAGACATGTTTTAGCGTATACCATTCATCTCAAACATACAATAAATATCACTGTGCCTTTTTTCAAACGCTTAAAAAACGTTTAAGGTTAACAGCCAATGATGATTTAAATGATGATGCTACTTTCTGTGTCAAAATTCAATTTCTGGCCAGAAGCAAGAGAAAATTATTATTTTCTCTTGCCAGAAATAATTAATCAATTCACGCACTGATGGGCAGAAAATGCGCTCTGAGAATTAGCTAGAATTGTTCGATCACTTTGTCTAAATGCTTCAACAGAAGGTACGCATTGAAAATTATGTACAGACAGCCGGTACAGAGAACTGAGTAAATAATGTGAAGAGGTTTCAATCTCCTGCGCTCTTTCTTCTTTCTTTTAGCATTTGACGTGAATTAAGGGATGTCCGCATGTAAATTAACTATTCAATAGCGTTTCAAAATCTGTATAACCTCACACAAAAAAACGTAATTACAATTCAAGCATAAATTCATATACAGTACACGCGAGCTTTGGGAGAAATATTACCTGTACTTGTATAACCGTAATTACGGTAATCGTGAATGTATACGCTTATCCATTTTATTTACTTGCGGCGGGAACCTATTGAAACTTATGAATTACAAAAAAATGAGTGGTAAACTACTGACAATTCGCTAAATTATAATAAGCTCCCTTCTCTATTAAGCCCCCTCCCCACCCCTCTCAAACGCGCATGAAATAAATAACACCCGGGTGGCCAGGAGGGTGGCTTAGTAGAGGGTTTACGGTAAAGAGATATGATGGCACCTCCTTTCTAAATGATGAATACAAAGTCCGTAATTGTCTTCGATAGGCAAAAAGAATACTTTACTTCCTTCAGTTAAAATATCCCTTGAATTAATGACTATAAAGTATTACAGCTTATAATTACTAAAATCAATGTCTTAATGAAATCCAAATAAAAATGGAAAATGACACATTAATGTCGACAACATTCACTCACGGTATTTCAACTGTCTCATAGTTCTTTGGTTTATTTCGTCTTCCGCAAAACATGATATGTGGAAGATGTTTTGGTGTTTTCGATTTATTTACTTTACTTTGTAACACGTAGCATATTGGCAAGACACAACCTAGCCTCAGTGCTTGTTGAATAGACTATCGGTCAGCACTGACGAAGCTCAGTTTACACTGAATCATTTTTTTACTTCGACCAAAAATTCCGACACGCGGTCCGAATATTTCAACCGGAAAAACGACGATGGCATTCCAGAGTATCGTGGTTTTTCTTGGCATCATTTCACTTGTACGAGATTTTTCTGCGGCGAAAAATTATATTCTAGCGCTAGCTGTTCCATTTTTAACAGTGCAAAGGGACCGTCGACTCTAAGTGCGTGATTTCGGCCCGGGGAATGCGGAAAAGAAAGAATATAAGTTCATCTATCACTGACTTTTAATTAACATGTTTAAAGCTGAGGTTTCCGATAAAAACACTTTAGCTTCGAATCAAAATAAGCGAATTTTGCATGCCGTCTAGTTTTGCTGTCTAGTTTTCTTAAATATCTTCTTAGTAACAAGTTCTCAGTAAAAGCCTTTACACATGTAACTGCCTGCATTGCAAAACTCGCGTGACGGAGAGCTTTAGTCTTAAGCTGCTAGGGCTGTGCTTCAACTGCTTTTCAAGCTAGAAAATTGGAGAAGCGAAGAAAATGGACGACTATCGCTTCTAAACTAATCAACATACTTTTGCTCTTCCAGGTGGTTGCAGCAGCTGATGATGACGGACAAAACGAACGCGATGTAAACATTATTACACATGTTACAGAGGGATGCAAAGTAATTTTTTGTGAATTGACGCTCTGGTCTTTTTATTTTTAACGCAAAATTACTTTTCGGTACTCGAACCTGATTTTAAGTCTCTAGCTTGTGAATGAGTTTACAAGAAAGTTCAAGCATTTATAGGAAGTTCATACAATTAAATTATTGTATAACTGGGCATTCATAAGAGAAATCTTAAAAAAAGAAAAATTCCCCTGAGTAGGATTTCTCTACTAGCGTGGCTTTTTGCCATGTGTGGTTAAAAAAAGTCTTCTTTTTTTTTCTCTTCTAGGGAGACTGCGCCTCTCGTAAAGAAAGTAAGAAAAAGCAAGCTAACTTCCACCCGACATCCTGCCTTGATTATCTGCGGCGAGGTACCTCCAGAAGTGGCATCTACAAACTTTACGAGAACAGTGGAAACAGTTACTCCGCCTACTGTGATCTGAAGTCTGAGCCCGGTACTGCATGGACCCTGGTCATGTCCTGGAGTAAAGCAAATCGCGCTCTTCCCGCTTTTAAAAAGACCCCTTTCAAGTCCAACGCCCCAGTGAACGAGAACGCTCAGAACTGGAACCTGTACCGCCTGAGTCTGACGCGAATGAAATCCCTGCAGGCTCATTCCACCCACTGGCGAGCAACATGCAGCTACCCAACCCATGGCATCGATTTCAGAGACTACCTACGTGGAAACTTCAAGGACTTCAATATCGTCGGTTTCGTTGGGGGAGGCACGTGCAAGAAGGTGGAATACGTCAACATCCGAGGTCATATGGGCATGCATTTGACGGTACCTTTCTGGCAGGGTCAGTGGACCCTACATATTGACAGTACAGCAACTAACTGTCAGTTTAAGGCCATGAAGTCTGGTGCGGTGTCAAGTGAAGACAACTTTGGCTTCTATGCGGTCACCAACGCCAAGTTCCGCTGCACACAGGGTACCCATTCCACAACTCAGTGGTGGTTTGGAGCTCATCTCTAATCTGTTCAGAGATGCAACAGCTTTACAAGGGGTCACAGCATTGAAGCGCTGCACCTCGGACTTGATTTAGAACAAAACAATGATCCATAGATGGTTAAGATATAAAATTGTGTAGTGTCGCAAATGTTCAATAAAAATTTCGAAAATCATTTCAATGTGTGTGAATTTGAGTATGTCGAGGCCAGAGAATGCGAAAACGTGAAATAACATGAGAACGAACAAAAAGCAGGGCGGGAAACGGTAGCGGAGAGAAAAACTATGCACAGAAATGTCGTAAAAGGGAAGCTGAATTTGAACCAACTGACAGTGTAACTGGTGCTTGATGCTAAGGGTGGCAAGCCAATGTAATGCGCGGGAAAACCCGCACATTAAAAGTCACTTGACGGACTTGTTTTTGCTTCTGATTGGTGAAAAAAAAAAATGCTTTTTCTGATTGGTTAGAACACTGTGCAGGAAGAAATAAACAAAAGCTATTTTTTCTCGCGCGCGAATTACTATACTAATATCCGATCTCGCGCAACGAGTGCATAACATCGCTAAGACGCTTCGATTAAATTTAGAAATTTACTGATGAGATTTTTAAGAACACTTTCCATTTACAGTATCTATGATAATATCCTTATCAAAGGCACATAATTGCTTGCTTAAACCCAAACCACTTTGATGTTATCACACAGTCACAATAAAAAATTTACAACAGCTTTGATAATTTCAAAGAAAAACTAAAAGTTTTTATAGATAAGCTATCACTGTGGCTGTACTAAAAAAACTATCCTCCAGAGATGATTGGAGTAATTAGGGTAGGGCGAGAAAGCGGATGATACTTTTTATCCACTGATCATGGTAGCTACCGTGTTTAATAACAATAAAGTTCTAGGTTCTCAGTACATCTCGGATTAACATTGAATGACACATCACAATACTAAGTGTCAACAGAAACACGAAGAACTCCGACTTGCAACATAGCAGCTCTTTTCATGAACATTGCCTATAAACTGATCTTAAAAAAGTCACTTGGGTTTTAGTAAAGTATTGAGATTCTAAAGAGAGACCCTTTAATGAAAGCTTTCTTTAGACTGATTACTTTCAAGTGGTGCTGTTGAACAGGCTATATACAGGACGGTCATCCCTTTAAGGCGGACACCTCTCTCAGACGGACATGAATTATTGGCTGGTTCTAGCCGAATTTCACTTCTTCCTCTGTAACTTAACTCTCTATAACGTCAACACATTTGTAAGTCGGACAGCTAGATCCTGTCCCGAAGATGTTCGGCTTAGCCAGAGTCTACTGCACTGCTCGGCCAAGGTGCGGAACTGGCGCGCGCGCGATGAGGGACTGGGAAAGAGTGTAAAGTTTCAATCCGAGGAGACCCTGGGAATGAGTTAAGTTAAACATGGCGGTCGTATGGCGACTCAGTGTTGTGTGAAAATCTACGAACAAAATTGCTCTGCATCAGCAAATGGGACACTATAAAGCGACTGTACCGATCTAAATATACTACAGGTATGTAGCTGATACATATATGAAGAGTGAATTTGTCTGGGCCAATGTAAATGTGACGTTTATTTAGTCGGTTTTCAGTTGTACATCGACCTTGGCCAAATTTATTTAATTTCTAGGGTTATGTAACTTAATCCCATGCAATATACATTGTAGTTGCGAGTAACAGCATGGACTGGTACAGTATGTACGTCATAAGTTTTGAAGTTAAAAGGACGGAGATTTATAAACAGTCTAATTTATACAGGCATACAATTAACACGCTTGGGCTAAATTCCCGGCGGTATCAATCAATGAAAATCAATCATTGATTGCAATCAATATAATCAATAATAGGTGGTTTGCAATCAATCTCTAGAGACATAGATAACAATAGTGAAAAGAACAACTGCTGGTGGACGAACAAAAGGAGCTAATGAGAGAACTATTGTTTATGTCCACCAGCATGGCGGCTATGACGTAACATGAAAACCACCTATAATTAACTAGTAGTAATCATAGATTATAGTGCGTCTCCTTATACCGTAGCACCTCGTCTTGACCTACTGTAGTACCTCAGTTTCAGCCACTGTTGACTTGAAAGGGGCTATGTCACGAGATATGTCACGCAGGCAAAAACGTCGGGCCGACGTTAAACAAATTCACGCTATCGCCGTGAAATCGGGCAAAATCCTTCAATTCTGCCGTGCTGTGTGCTCCGAAAGGTCTCAGATTTTTCCGACATAAATAGTATACTTGTCTTGATTTCATTTCGGTTTATATTTCTCCTATTCTGAAATGATACGCCTCAGTACTTGGTGTGATATCCGCAAGGATTTTACCGACTAATTAAATGTAGATATACTTTAATGTCTGGAAATTGCACTCAGGTCATTCAGCATATGTTTAATCAAGATGGCGCAGATTTGGTACCCGACACTTTTCTCGATTCGTTCCGCCTAGCCGACAAGATTAGGAAGCGTCTCCTTTGTCGACGCAATAATAATTAATTGATTGATATTGATTGGTTCAACTAATCAATAGAAATTGAAACTCACTCACCAACACGTCTTAATTTTATTGATTATAACTGATTTTTATAGATAATCAATAACTGGTTATGCAACAGTAAAACCTGCATACGCGTATGTACGTCACACGTCATATACCCGACGGAATTTTGCATGCTGTGGTAATCCGATTGCACACGCACTTGAGTTAGATAGAAACGTCCGCGGTAAAACGTCCATAATGTTGAACCAAGATCTTGTGGAACTATCCATATTCTGTGTCGTTAAAGGCTATCACGAATGTCCTTTTGATGTGAATGTTGGAGAAACGTTTTTGTTATCCAAGAAGAGAGGAGAACGTGGGAAGCATTCTGCTGCTAAGACCATCACTCGTTTTAGCTAATTAGTACATGTATGTTCTTAGTAGAAAGCAATCTCAAGGATGCTAAAATTAAAGGATACGTTTAGTTATAATATTTTATATATGAGAACAAATAAACTTTTTTAAAATCATTTGTCAATTCATATGATGCATTTTATCAAAAAGAAAAAGCGAGATTTGACTAGTCAATGAAAATCAATATTAATCAATGATAATCAATTTCAATCAAAATCAATGAAAATCGAAACTCACTCAAATTTGGGGCTTCGATTTCTATTGATTTCCAATATCAATCAATTCATTATTATTGATTATTATTGATTATATTGATTTTATTGATTATTGATTTTCATTGATTGATACCGCCGGGGCTAAATTGCAGAATCCCTGGCCCACTAAATCCAACTTAAGAGAACTGCTCCTGCAGTCCTGCAGTCATATTCTAATGCTGCTCCTACAGTTCCGTAGTCGTCAGAATGATAACAACTCCGTACATGTATATTCCTCATTCTAAAAGTGTGTTGCGCAAAAGGTACATGTAGCTGGATTACACAGATATTCCTTGTTGTAAACGCGAGTTACACCAAAGGTTAATTGAGTACATGGATATTTCTCATTATAAAAGCTTGTTGCGCAAAAGGTGGCACATTCATCGACTACGGGACTGCAGGACTGCGGGAGAACTCGTTTTACGAACACTTAAATATAGGCCACTTCGAAAAATACCGTAATAATCTTTAATGTGCAGGCTCAGCCTCGCCAGGGTGTGATTATTCAAGTCTCCTTTGTTAGAATGGCACAATGGAATTCTGAGTACATGTAGGAACCATGGACGTACATATAGCATTGTGTGTTCGTATACAAAATTAATGTGCACCATATGCAAATTGCCAAGAAGTTGAAGCATAGCATAATAGCATAGTTGACTTGATAGCACATGCAGTTCGTGCTGAAAACAAAAGAAATTGGAAAAATCAGGCTCACATCAAGCACCACCAAACCTGCACTCTAAAGAGTATTATGGTATTTTTCAAAGTGGCCTACACGTATTCAACAACTATGGCACTGACTGCAGGACTGCGGGAGCTCTCATTTTACTAACACTTAACTATTCATCGACTATGGGACTGCAGGACTGGGAGAGCACTCGTTTAACTAGAATAAACTATTCAACATACATGTAGTTTGGTGACTGCAGGACCGCAGGAGCAGTACATTAATGCAGTTCGAAATTGGCCACTCCCATGCTTGCTATACCTGTGTATATAACATATAGCACCAAAGGCTTGGGAGACGTTTGCGGAAGGCTGCCCTTTCAATCCCAATGAATGGGCTGAAAACAGTCACCATCTGGATTATCACAATGTTTGGATGGTGTTTTGTTGTTGCAAAAAGGGATGACAGATAAAGTCCTTATTTATATCATTTAGAGGCTGCTTATGTGGGGTTTTATGTTTACTGTGAATTCTGACAAGTCCAGGGGTTTCAATAGAAGCCGGCTACCGGCGGTGTACCGCCGCCTACTTCCCCTCTCACCGCCGGTTACCAGACCCCCCTAGTGGGACAGGGCCTTGCGGCCCTTATCTGTTATAGCCACCTATTATACCTTGGCCAACCACCTACATCAATTCTTATTGAAACCTCTGCAAGTCCATAGTTTTTTACTCAAAATTTTTTTTAAGCTTTTATCATCTTCTAGCTTTTAAAGGGACCCTGTCACAGGTTGCATGTGTGGTACTGATCACTATTCTCTTGCCAGGTTTTTCAACAAAAGCTATAGCCATTCCTAATTTTTTTCTGGTTCTCCAAACATTTTTTTCTTTCAAGATGTCATTTGAAAGCCAGGAGGTCATGGATTTCTTGAAGCAAAGCGATTTTGAGTTAAAGACACAAAGTTATTAGTACAGTACTTTAATATTAATCCCACTTTTCACACAGATTATTCGCAACAGGTCACAACCTGATAATGTACAATGTAACAGTTTCAAGTGAAATTCACTAACCTCTCCAGGGCTCGAAATTGTCCCTGTATTGGGCGCATTTACGTCTTTTTGCAACTAAAATTTGTCTATTAGTCGCGATTTTGCGACTGTATAACGGTCTAGCTACAGTAATAAAGGAATTATATTCTACAGTCTTGTGTCTTGTAAGTAATGTAAGCATGCATGTAAGTAGTGTGTTTCTTCAGAACCTCTTGAAGGATTTCAAAGTGTTATAATTATGTCATTTGAAAGCTAAAAGATCATGGATTTCTCAAAGCGAAATGAAGTTCAGTTAATTAAGCTGCATGCTTTTACTCAGTATTGATCACAAGGTACCTGGCCACAACCTGATGATGTGACAGCTTCAAATGAATTAATTACCAAAAACCTCTGCTGTAAATATTTTTTTCTTTAGAACTTCTCAATGGATTTTAAAGTTTAATACAATGTATGGCATTTGAAAGCTAAGAGATTGTGGATTTCTCAAAGCAAAACAGTAATTGTTGGCTAATACAATCATGTAAACAAAGCTTTTAAAATACACACTGTCAGTGATACTACCCTCTCATATCATACAACATTACTCTTCTATTTATCAACTTTCTGAAAAGGTATAGCAACCAAACAGCTATCTATGATGATGACTAACCATCTTTCCTCTTCAATGTTTACTCTTACCAGATTTTCCACATCAATTTGAGTCCCCACATGCTTCGTAGGCTGCGATGTACATGCATTTCGATTGAAACCATGCATTACATGTAATAATTTTTCCTTCCAGATAAATATGTTTGTGGCATTTTAGGGTTAGGATTCCCTGGTATCAAATATTTTTTTTGCCCAGATTTTCTACATTTTCACAGTGACCGCCACCAATATAATTTTTATCAATGCCATTTTAGATTTGGCTATTCAAACTTGAAAAATTCAGTCTGCTTTTAAGTTTAATTTAAACTCTAAGTTAAACTCTAAGTTCTAGACCCATTTATTGTGGCAAAAATAAAGTTTGACTGCTTTGTCTTGAAATACATTTACTGTGAGTTAGTTATATCCATGAGTATGTAAAAAGATCATGATGGTACATGTACATGTACAATGTTTGTTTCAATCTTTTGCAATTAATTTTGCAAAAGGTCATTTCATGATCAATCGGTGAAGCATTGATAAACAAAACTGGCTTTCTCTTGCAATAACCTCCTGATCATGGTATCATTTTGGTCGCCGTTGTCAATGTACGGTGTATTCTCCCATTCGGTTATCTTTAATGTCAAGTTTAAATTTACACTGTAAAATGATGACTTTATTTTTAACATATTTTATCTTTATTTTGTTTCGCCGGAACAGGTAATATTGTGGAAACCTTGTGAATAAGTTCCAGTTGAGTATCAAGTTGACGTACATGTACATGATGAACCTGTTGGTACGTTGCGGTGGAAGGATTCCTTTGTTTTGCTTTAGACAAATTATTAGAATAACATTACCCTCACTGATGGCAAAGGTTTTCGTGCCTCAACCAGGGGCAAATGTGATGTGCAAATACAGCATGTTACATGTATGCTCCCCATTTCCAGCTATGAAGGTGATAGAGAAAAGGGTCATGCCACAAACAAATTTAGTAACACAGAAGGTATGTCAATCTACAAATGTACCGCTTTTCTATGCTAAAGAAAAAGAACTCAACAATGAGATATTGTCTAAAAAGACGGTAATGGATCAACTGGAGTTTTACCAGGATAACAGAGACCATGTGTCATTGGTAAACAGAATAACCGTCCTCCATTGCATTGCAAAGATTGTCCATAAATACAAGAGGGAAAAAGAAGTGTTGCAAAAAGAAAGGGAAAAAGCAAAGAATGGGGAAGAAAGTGCCTACATTGATATCCTAAACTTTATTTCAGAAAACATTTCTTCCTGCAAGGCTCAAGGTCTTGCAAACATCATGTGGGCACTTGGGAGACTTGGAGACGAAATGCATTCTCTGGTTAAAGTCTGCGAAGAAGAAATTTTATCGCATGACTTTTCCTTGTTTCACACATCAGAGATTAATCAGATTCTAACTGGTTGCGCCAGCTTAGGACTGAAAGATTCACCAATATTTGAACGAGTCCAAGAATCCATTTTGAATGAGGTAATCAGAATATCGACCTGTGAAGCCCGCCAAATTAATGGAATACTCCTGGCCTATGCCAAGGTGGGTCGTGGCTCTGTTGAGTTTTTTGACCATATTGAGTATGAAATTATCCAAAGAGATTTCAAAAATTTTCACAATGGGCAGATAGTCCAGTTCTTGTATACATTCGCCATGCGAGGAGTCTTCTCGGATGTTTTATTCGAGAAAGCAGAAGAAGAGATTCTGCGGCGTTCATCAGTTAGATTGCGGAGGAAAGAAGTTGTGATGATGCTGTGGTCATTTGCGACTGCAGGAAAGGGCAGCAAGGAACTATTTGCTACTTTTGACAAGGAAATAGTAAAGAATAGAATCAAAGATCTCTACACGACACCTCTTTTGTGGATCATTTGGTCATTTGCGACAAGGGGGATGAATGAGGGACATGTGTTTAAAGCTGTTGCGGAGGAGATCTACAGACGAGGATTGCAAGAGCTTTCAAACAGTGAAATATCGCTTTGCATGTATTCTTATGCATTGTCGGAAATTCCTTGCCAACGATTTTTGAAGGAACTAGAGACAGAATTGTTGGAAAGAGACTTGGTGCACTTTCAAGAAGATCAGTTAAGTCAGGTGGCTTGGGCTTGTGGAAAAGCAGGCTTATGAACTCTGACCTGTTTGATCGCTTGGAACAGGAAATTTTGAAATGCAAGTTTTCAAAGAATCAAGCAGATATGATTGTTGAAGGATTTTGTAATGCTGACATGGGGAGCCAAGAACTTTTTTCATATTTGCAAGCAATGATCCAGCAGTCAGTTTAATTGAGTTATCTGATTGTACAGCCAGTGGCGACACACTCAGTAAATGCCAGTTTACACCTGTAAGCAATTTTTTGTGCAAATTTAGATGCACTATTCAATGCAATTTTTGTCCCTCACAAGTTGCATCTTCAATTCATGAGTGTAAAGTAGCTGCTATTTCAGGGCAATTTGGGGCATGATTTATCATCGTGATACCACGGTGGTTTTAAATTCTTCAAAATGTGATGCAACTTGGTGGCGATTTGTGGGAAATTGCCACTAATTAACACTTGCATGCAAGAAAAGTTGCATTGGAGAATGTGACAAAAATCTCATGTATAAACTGGCCTTAAAAACTGCAGCTTCACCTGAAGTCTGATTCGTCTACATTGGAAAATGCAAATGGTGGGGATAAGACATAAAATACAATGCAATCAATTGGAACAACACCCATGCTCTAACCCCCCCCCCCCCCCCCCAATTCCCTCCTTTTTCACCCACCATTCAGGCAAGGTAAATCCCACAACATGGAGGTCTGAAGGAGTTTTTAGTGACAGTTGAAATAAGCAATTTTTATAGTCTCATGTTTGCAGCCATCATTTTGTCATTATGCAACACTCCTCCCCACAATGTGACAACCCCCAAAAAATGGAGGAGACTGTAGGAGAATAAGAGTACATGGGTTAAGGTTTTGGCAATGAAGATTCCTAGGTTTTTTTTGTTGCATATTATTTTAATTTGAGCTTTTTTCTTAGCTCCCTGTTACCTTTACACCTGTTTACCCCCCCCCCCCCCCCCACCCTCAGGGCTCCAAAACAATACACTTAATACAAAATGTACAGTAAGCCATTTATTACAAGTTTGTTCACACTTGACTATTTAATCGGTACATATATGTATTATATGTCATTTGACTTGAAAGCGGCAATAAATTGTTGTGTTGAATTGATTATTTTTACATGACTTACTTGACTTAATTCCTAAATCTCCTCTGGGAGAATAGGGCCATTATTTTTACATGGAGGACTAATATTATTAATCTGAGGGTTGTTGGATTTGGGATTGTTCTCTGCCCTGTGTTGTTTGAGACAAGTATTGAATCTCTCTGCCAAACAGGCAAACTGTTGGGGAAACCCAGGACAAAATGCTGGGAGTCACCCTGTCTTTGTGAAGGTGTGCTGATGTAGTGGTTAGTGCACTGGATCTCAGAAGATCTGAAGGGCAAATCCTATGGTGTGACCATTCAAATGAAACCACTTTGGCAGTACTTTTGCATGGTACCACTTGTTTTCCAATATTTTATGAAATGAAATTTGGGATTTTTCTTGAATTTTGATGATTGGCACTCTTGGGGGATTAAGTTAGTAAAGAGACAAGAAATTTTATAACATAACTGAAGCAAAGCGCGCGCTCTGATTGGTTAATTCAGCGTGTACTATTTGCCCATGGGTGTACGCTGCTGACGTGTGCTAATGTTTACAAAGCAAAAATTTTCACAGACATTGTTTCCAAAGTAATGGCCGACGTCCCTTCTGCCAGAAATGCGAAACTGTCATCACAGTTGTCTGAAGACGAAACAGAAATGCCATCCTTTGACATATTTGGGAGCATTTTCCCCGAGCCACCTGCAAAGAGATTTGCATGTTTAAGCGAAAGCGAACTTGAAGAGCTTGTAAGTGAGCGACACTCAAAAAAAGACGAAAGAAGTCACAAACTGGTCTGTGTCAACATTTAAAGGTAAACAAAAAGTTATTAAAGCTTAGTTGGAATTCAGTAATAGGCTTTACTATAAAGATAACGAAATAATGATTTAAGACTAACTAAATATTTACAAATTGTTCCTGTAAGTTAAGCTTATGGGTAAACTACATTTTTCAATTTGCTGTTTTCACGATTTTAAAAAGCGCTTACTTTGATAACAGATGAAAATAAATTGAAAAGTTAAGTTCCATTACAAACCAAATTTTGATAGTCCGTTTCTTTTTATGTTATTTTTAGCTTGGTGTGCAGAAAAACAAATTCAAACCCCGCTTGAAGTGATGACAATAGGTCAGCTTGATCAAAACCTACGCAGATTTTATGCAGAAGCGAGAACGAGAAAAGGCGAAGATTACAGTAGATCTACTTTGCTGGGATTTCGTCATTCGATAGAAAGATACCTCAATGCCCCGCCATTTAGCAGAGGCCTACAAATTTCAACTGACCCAAGATTTGCAAGATCAAACCTCATGCTAGATGCGCAAATAAAAAATCTAAAACGAAGCGGCAAAGAAAATGTCTCGCACAAACCTGCTATCGAGGAAGAAGACCTCCAGAAGCTGAAATCAAGCGAAGTGTTGCCCTTGTCGTCACCGCTTTCCTTGCTGAGAAACGTTTGGTTTCATGTGGTCCTGTTTTTCTGCAGAAGGGGCCTTGAAGGGCAAAGAAGCTTGAGAACGAACAGCTTCAAGTTTGAAACCGATGCGGCTGGAAGAAATTACGCAACCATGAGTCACGATGAATTATCAAAGAATCATCCCGGAGGACTAAAGGACTTTGAAAGCACAGAAAAAGAAGCCAGAATGTATGAGACCGAAGACCAAAGTGACGGCTACAAGGCCCTCTAATTGTATATCCAGAAGGTAAATCCAAAGTGTACTGCGTTTTTCCAGTATCCGAAGAAAAATAACATGGCTCTAGATGCCGTTTGGTACGAAGCACGACCGCTTGGAATAAACAGCCTCGCTAAAATGATGAAGACCATCAGCGAAGAAGCACGTTTATCCAAAATCTACACAAACCATTGTGTAAGAGCCACTGCCATCACTCTGTGGTCCAACGCCGGGATTTCAAACCGCCACATCATGGCCATTTCTGGACACCGCAGTGAGCAGTCTCTGGTAAGCTACAATTCGCGGCCTTCGACCTCACAGCTCCATAACTGCAGCCAAGTCTTGTCGAGAGCCTTTTCTCCTTCTGCCAACAATCACAACCAGCCATCAGAAACTTCTCAGCAATCCACGTCGTTCCAGACCAAACAAGTGGCAACGAAATCGCTCTTCGGCGACTGCACTATTCAAAACGTGCAAATTGTTTTCAACGGTTCATCCTCTGAATCGATCTGAAATTCAGTCCATTTAACTTTTAAATGATTTTGGACGGTTGTCTACTTTCTTCAGTTTGTTCATAATTCTGCTGAACTATTTCACCGGTTGTTGGATACAGACCTTGAAAAGAGGATTTTGATCGATATTTCAGGAAACGTGATTAAACTTTATCGAGTTGCTGGTGTGCAGTCGGTTGTCATGAATGAATTTTCGCGCGCTTGTTTTCTCTTGTCATGTAAGACTACACGAACATTTTTTTGTGATGTAGCTCAATAAAAGGACTTCTGTTGTTCCAATGTCTCAATGTTATGTTATAAAACAAATGGTAAACGCCATAACGTGCACTATTGAGTTACGGATGCACTTGGGAGGTTTGCTAAGCACTCAAGAAGCTAGAGTCGCACTCGGCTATCGCCTCGTGCGACTCTTACGCTTCTTTCGTGCTTAGCAACCTCCCGCGTGCATCCATAACTCAATAGTGCACGCTATGGCGTTTACCATTTGTTAAGGGACGGACCATTAGAAAAGTGATGGGTGGGGTGGGGAAAAAAACCAAAAAAAAATTCGTGCAAGGGAAAATGCCAGGAAAAAAAATTCGTGCAAAGTTCAAGGCAAAGAAAAAAAATTCATGCAGAAGGAGAAGTCCTGTTGTGGTTGTTATTTAATATATAAAAGCTGCCAAAGTGCCTATTGAAAATAGCGCTCTTGGCGTTTCAAAAATTCAAAACATTCTTGGGGCCTTCCTATACTATTATTTATAAATAGTATTATAAAGGTGACAGGCCAAACACGACTCCCGCTAGTCGCAAAATGTATAAAGAAGCCTTTAGAAATGCTTTCCCAAGAAGGTCTACGAGATATTTGTTCCCTTTAGATCACCAATATAGAATTGTGACTAGTCACTATTATCTCTGTCTCAGTTTTGCATGCTCGATATGTATTGTATGACTCTTTGATGATCTTTGGGATAAAAATCTCTTAAGTGACAGGAGATTTTCATGCTGTGTAGCCATTTATGGAATTATTGTTTCTCTATGCCTTCGTTATGCTAGCTCTCTTGGCATATGTTAGGGCTTCTTTGGCTAACTTTTGTTGCAAGATATGTAGTGATCGGCTGCAGTTTTTGTTATTGTTATGAATCTGCTAGGATCAGTCAATCTCTCAGCCGTGCAGGGGCGTAGCTACCTGTACGCACGTACGCACGTGCGTACCTGAAAAAGTCGGGAAAAAAGAAAGATTTGGGACTTGAGGGTGGGGGAGAGGTAGGGGGAGTGTTTGGAAATTGATTGTGCGTACCTCTGAAAAATTCCTGGCTACCCCGCCGTGATTTTAATAGTGTCAAAGTCTGCGGTGCGCAAGACTTGTGAGAAAGTGGATCTTTATCGCGGATGTAGGCGTCTAAGATCAAAGTCTGAAGCTGCCGTGTCTCTATTCTATTCTATTGTCTCTATTCATGACTTCTTGCAGTTTATGTTTTACAGTGGCGGATCCAGGGGGAGGGTGGGGGGGGGGGGGGGGGGGGGGGGGGGGGGGGGGGGGGGGGGGGGGGGGGGGGGGGGGGGGGGGGGGGGGGGGGGGGGGGGGGGGGGGGGGGGGGGGGGGGGGGGGGGGGGGGGGGGGGGGGGGGGGGGGGGGGGGGGGGGGGGGGGGGGGGGGGGGGGGGGGGGCCGGACCCCCCCTTTCAGACCTGTGTCTCCCTTGTGGTTCATAAAAATAATAGAATAAAATTGTTTTATACGTAGTTGTTTCACCTCCACCAATTGACTGATTGTCAATTTTTTGACTTAACAAACGCTTTTCGAGTTTCAGGAGTGCTGAAAATGGCGTTTCAGAGGGTAAAATTGGAAAAATTTCCGGGTAGGCATGAACCCGGACCCCCCTTTCAGAAATCCCTGGATCCGCCTCTGTTTTAGCTCTTTGTTTTATATATACTTCTGTTTCTGAGAAGTGTTTCTTGGAGCTTGAAGAACCTCCGTTGTTTCATCATGGCGTTATTGCATCCCGACATGGCTTGAACAGATATGGTGATCTAGTGAATTCTTACGTTTTTCTTAAGCAAGACTCGAGTTTCGGTTCTTAGGTGAACCTCATCAGTTGCTCCCATAAGTAACTGTCTCGCGGAATAATATGAAATTATTCCGTTGTACATGAAATGTTTGCCGCTTTTGTACTCTTGGGAAGGATCGAATGTTCCGTTTTCTCATTGGCTCGTTTAATTGAACCAATAGCATTGGTGTAGTTTCGATCCGACGTTAAGTTGTGTTTCTTTCTGAGGCTTTATTCTTAATTTCATAGCATGTATGATATTTTCTGACACAAAGAACAGTTCTTTTAGTGTTGTAGAGAGGAGGTCTCGTGTATGTCTCAATGAATTCAAGATACACTGCATATTTTTTCTACAACAGGCGTGTAATTCTGGTGTCAAGTTGTTATTCACCGAATAATTCAGAGAAATTAATGATATCACGTAAACAAGTGCTGCAAAGTGTACCATCTTGCAAAGTTTGAGTGTTTTTGATTAAACAGTTGCAAAGTTATGGCTCACTGAAATTATAAGCATTTGTATGAGAAAAGACATTCTAGCCTCACTAGCCTCGCTTTCATGTTTTTCCCAAAATTTGATTGCCTATAACTTCTCCTTAAATAAGAATATGGCCCTGAAAATCCACACAATGACTTATTTCGACCTGATCTTTATCATTATCCAATTGCTTTTCTTTTCTTGAGAACCTGTCCAAACAAAAAATTGTTGTGCGGCCATATTTGCATTCGGCAACGTAGCGGACTATTCCTAATATATATTTTTCAAATATACGTAATGGTCAAAAATGGTTTTTAAGCATTACACCTTTTTTTTAATTAGTAAATGAAAAACAAAGCAATATTTGTCTGAAAAAAAATTCGTGCAGAGGGTTTCACCTGCAAAAAAAAAATCCTGCACAAGCATATGGAAGGCCAAATGGTGCAAAATTCAAAAACTCTAATTTGATCACATTCAAGGATAACGATCACATTCAACAACCACATTCACATTCAACATATCTAAATTAATCAATTTCAACAGTCACCTCGATCACATTCAAGGTCACACATCACATTCAACAAGCACATTCACATTCAACATATGTAAATTATCAATCACATTCAACAGACATCTCGATCACATTCAAGAACATTATTTAAATGTCAACATATCCCATAATGTTTTGCGCTTCTGTCGACGCAAAAACGACTCCCACTCGCCTTTAAATCACAGCTATGAATTTGTTCTCTTCAATTATATTGACCTTTTGATCTCGGCGGATCTCAAATTGATAGCCGGGAGGATTTCATGCTGTCCAGGGCCGTTAAAATTATATTATTTCTTTATGCATTGTTCAGTGCTAGCACAATTGGCATACATTGCGGTTTCTTTGGCTCACTTTTGTTGCAAGATAAATACTCAGTATCGGCTAAAGTTTGTTATCGCTTTGAAAGCGCTAGGGCGGGTCCGCTAGGATTGTTAAATTTCTCAGGCCGTGATTTAGTGTCATGCAACAAAAGTGAGCCGAAGAAACCGCAATGTATGCCAATAGAGCTTGCATCGTACAACGGCGTATAAAATAAATAATATAATTCTAGGTTGTTACGAAAACTAAGACCCCGAAAACTAAGACCTAAGACCTAAGACCCCGAAAACTAAGCTTTTTACATTTCAACATATTCTCATAAAATAATCCCACCTGAAATGTGATAAAAAAACGTTTTCCTTTTTACAAGAAACGACACTACTTATAAAGTGTGCAAACCCTGATTAAGTCTGAACTGTTCCATTTAAAAAAATTCCTTAAGTTCCATTATTTTTGCATCTTGTGGAACGATTCAAAACAATTGCCGTGTATTATTCGCTTTTTACATTTCATTATGACATTATTATTGCCCAGGAATGTCAGTGTCTACCACCCCGCCGAGTCCATTCTAAAAATAGCTCAGTGTCTGGGAAGAAATTTAAGAATCGCCCGTCGCGCGAGAAAATACTTCGAAACGCAAGAAAAGGTTGTAGAAAATCCCACTTAATCTTAAAGATGATGTATAAACTCTCCCGCTCACCTTCAAAAAATTGATAAATAAGAAAAATGAGATGGGGGTCTTAGTTTTCGTAATGAGCTTTCGTAATTACGAAAACTAAGACCCACCGGAAAAGTGAAAATCAATGAAAAGACGGGGGGTCTTAGTTTTCGGGGTCTTAGGTCTTAGTTTTCGGGGTCTTAGTTTTCGTAACAACCTATAATTCTAACGGCTCTGGACAGCATGAAATCCTCCTATCAATGAGAGATATGATCAGATATAAATACGCCGAGATCAAAAGGTCAATGTCATGGAAGAGAACAAACTCATAGCTACTAGCTGTGAGCTAAAGGCGCAAATCTCTCAGACATCTCACTGGGAAAGCTTCATGCTGTTTCTAACATGGTATGTAGATACCAGTGAAAAGTTTCAGGTTTTAACGATGTTTTGCTTCCGATTTGGAAAGGTCACGCAATTCGTCACGCTATTTCAGATAAGCCGTGAAAATAAACAAAATTGAACCAGTTGAAAGTTATTTTTGCATCATACATGCTTATAAGCCGATTTAATGGAACTTATAGTGAATCCAATCGTTTGTGATGGGATTTTTGCGTAATTGGCCGTCATGTTGGTGTAAGTGGTAAAAAGGCCAAGATAGCCGCTCAATACAATGTCTAATATTCGTCCGCTTTTAACTCTTGAACGAAATGCTCTGGCGCTTCAAAATTTGGCCCAGATGTGTAGTTTTAAACCCTCTACAATTCCATAAACATTTTGGAATCGAAATCTATTTTTCAATGCTTCCGGAATTTTGATATGAAGTGCAACGTCGACAGTAGCGCAAATCATTATGGGATATGTTGACATTTAAAAATGTTGTTGAATGTGATCAAGATGTCTGTTGAATGTGATTGATAATTTACATATGTTGAATGTGAATGTGCTTGTTGAATGTGATGTGCTTGTTGAATGTGATCGAGATGACTGTTGAAATTGATTAATTTAGATATGTTGAATGTGAATGTGGTTGTTGAATGTGATCGTTATCCTTGAATGTGATCAAATTAGAGTTTTTGAATTTTGCACCATTTGGCCTTCCATACCCCCCCCCCCTATCACTTTTCTAATGGTCCGTCCCTAAGGTGACTCGACCCAGTTTTCTTGGGGGGGTACCATCCTACTTTGAAGCTCTCTGGTATCCCCACCTTTACTTTTATCGTAAGTCTAACACATAGAATGAATAACATATAGATCAATCTACAATATAATATAAAATATTTGGCGATCGGAGTAAATGTCACGTGGTTATAATGTCACGCCCCTTTGAGGTCTGAGTCGAAAATCTGCTGTTACCGGCATTTTTTCGTGGAAATCTCTCGGCTACACATAGTGCGCATTAGTGCCTTGCGCTGAGCAGAATTTCACCAACATCGCAAAGACCCAATTCGAGAAATTCAGTGGTTTCCAAATTTAGGTCATAATTTAAGCGAAAATGATAAGCAAACTTTACACGATTATATCTAATAAACTATGAGACTTATCCCTTTATTTTGGGGATCGTTATAACAGATGAGTCCTTGCAAGTCAGCAAAAAGCTTTAGGGCCTTGTAAATGCGCGCGATTTCGAGCAAAGGAAACATATAGAAATTATAGTTTTAGCTATTTGTTGACGTTTGTCAGCGTTTAAGAGTCCTTCTAACGAAAAAAGCATTTTCTTAAAAATTCGTAGTTTTTTTTTCCTTCAAATTTTTCAGGGCCACAATTGATTAACTAACTGCCCGGATTCTGAATTTTATGGTTATTGAAAAACTGTGACATTATCTTCTATAAGCCCAAACTTGAGTAAACATTGAAGATTTTTAGCGTTTTGGCTGAGTTTGTGCTCTGGGAGTTGTCTATTGTTTCTAGTCTGTCATTATACAGCATTCTTGTTCAGCACGCGTGCAATGACCACGCTTGGCTGACTTCCGAATGCTCACCGAAATATGGTAATTTTAGTACGGCCTGAGACAGGCGATCGCGTGATACAAAGAGGTTTAACTCGTGATTTTTAATCAGTTCTCGGCATGATGTACACTCCTGGCTGCAGACGTTACGTGACGAGAATCCCTTCTATTTTTTCATACTAATTACCATATCTCGGTGAGCATTCGGAAGTCAGCCAAGCGTGGTCATTGCACGCGTACGATGGCCCATAAGGGACACGCTGCAAACAAAAAAGAAACCACGCAAATAAAAAGTAAAACACGCAAATAAAAAACAAAACACGCAAATAAAAAACAAAACACGCAAATAAAAAAAGAAACCACGCAAATAAAAAACAAAACACGCAAATGAAAAAGAAAACACGCAAATAAAAAAGAAACCACGCAAATAAAAAACAAAACACGCAAACAAAAAAAAAACACGCAAATAAAAAAGAAAACACGCAAATTAAAAAGAAACCACGCAAATAAAAAGAAATATGCAAAGAAGCGGAAACCACGCAAATCAGAAAAAGAAAACACGCAAACAAAAAAGAAACCACGCAAATAAAAAAGAAAACGCGCAAATAAAAAGGAAAGCACGCAAATAAAAAGGAAAACACGCAACCACGCCTGGAGGGATGTTACTTAAACGAGGAATGGGGAATGGGGAATGGGAAATTGAAATGGGAAATTCAAAATGGAAAATTGATTTTTTTTTTAGATTAGTTGTTTATAATGCGGAATAAATTTTTTTCAGCCGCGATTATCGATATCCACGCTTTATTTGAAACGTTCTGCGCCAAAATAAAAGGAAAGGAATAAATTGAGGATAACAGGAGAAGTGACCTTGCTTTGTTCGTTATTTCACTGCCTGAAGCTAAGCCAGTATTATACGAAAAGAATTTCATAGATATTGTACATCTAGTTTTCAGAGGTGGCGATAATTTTGGTTAACACCAAAAATCTGAGGACGAGATTGAAATGTTGTGAGTATCAGCAGAGGTAGAGAAGGACAAAAGCGCTTGCGGGGAACCCATGAAGTTCATGAAATTGCAACACAAAATTGCAATAATATCACCATTATGATAGGTTAAATGGCATTATGATAGCCCCCTACCATGTGCTCAGTCTCCAAGAAGAACGTAAACATACACTGGGACTTTTCTCCTTAGCTCTCGGTAAGTTCAATCTCAATCCTTTTCCGCAGTTACTGAAATGTTCTTTTAGAAAGTATTTTGTTGTAATACAACGAACGAAGCCTGATCGTTTCGCTCACTCTCGGCACAGCACTTGCGCTTTTGAAGCGGAAACTATAAAATTCAAATACCGTGTTCAAATGAATTTCTCTTCTTTCGATTGTTTGCCTTTCATGAATTTTTTTTCGTCACGTTGAAGAGGAACAGAACAGCCAACAGAACATTCGGCTGCGAAAAATTCACCACCGTTATAAGATGTAAACTGCACATGTCTTGTGATCTATTTCTCGTTGTCAAACAATCGCGTTGCTGAAAAAGACGAGAAGATTTGAAGATTTTCCAACGAAAGGACTACTAGTCATGCTGTACTATTTCTGAGAAACCAGTCATCATGAGTTTCGCTTGCGCTAGTGAATGTTTCTCGGGCGAAAATAACCTCAAAACGATCACTTGTTCATTTAATTTTCTTTTCTGTGTTATGGATATAGAGGAATAAAACTTGAATATATTTTCGTTGAGTCTGATTGCGAGATGTTTTATGAAATGGTCACGATGTTACTGAAAGGTTTCAAATTACTTTTGACATTATGCAAATTGGGAAAATTTTTTACCACAACTGAAACAGTATATTTGATTGAAAAGGGCTAAATTTGTTTTTCTCCTCCAGAATTATCAATTCTGTCGTTAACTTTGATTAAATTGATAAGTTTTATTCAATTATTTTTTATGATAATGGCGGGAATACGTCAAAACTTTCAATTCGAAAAGTTGTTTTGACCCCGGGTCCGGACCAGGCAAAATAAACAAAAGATCAGTTCACGGCTTTAAGTGTCGGAAACACAAACCAGTTATATTTACAAAGATAAATTTAGCTAGATACAAGATAACTAAAACTAATAACAACCACCAACCACCAGGAAATTCAGATGTAGGCTTTTTTTTTCATCAAGAGCGGTAAGTATAATAATTAAACTGAATAGGCTTCGATTTGTTTTAATATATGCGGGTAGCCCAGTTTACGCTTATAAAGCGTCTAGTTTTATCACATTTCTGTCGGTAATTGAGGACTCTCCCGAGTCCTCATGATCAATTACCGACAGTGTTTATTAGAGTTGTAATCTCCTGTGGTGTAGTTTGTTTTTTTCATTTCATTTTTCATTTATTTGTTTTCTCCAGACCTTTAAGGCTGGTTTTCACTAGCGCATAAGCATAAGCACAAGCCAACATACGCAGACTCAGTAACATGTTGATCATTAGTGCCTATTGTTCTGTTTTGTTCAAACAATTGGAACTAATGATCAACATGTTACTGAGTCTGCGTATGTTGGCTTGTGCTTATGCTTATGCGCTAGTGAAAACCAGCCTTTACAGATGATAATTAATCAGAAGCTTATCACGTATGAGCTTCTGAATTAATATATAATTAAATTAAGTCACAATATATAAGGAAGGAGAGGAGAGGGGCACGTCTAGATAAACTAATATTGTGCCCCCTAAAGTTATATAAGTATAAACAAAAAACTTTTAATTTTTTAGCAAAAAAGTAAAGGAAAACTTACAAAATAGCTCGGTAAATGTCAAAATACGTAACGCAAAAAGAGCCATGTAAAACCAAATTTTATTCGTTTGTTAACTAGTGATAGCACAAAAACGTAAACTTTACATTTTTTAAGATTAATTAAAATGCTATTTCATGTTCAGTAGTACGTTAATAAAAGAAGTCATACCTTCAAGTGCTTGAACTTTTCCGAATCTATTGAGTCACTGCTCAACTCCGAACGACAAAGGAGCCCAAATTTGGCTAGCCATTTTAAAAAACTGTCATTCTATTTTTCGTAAATAATAAAGTTTTGGTTGGTAGAGAAACTGTGATCAGACACAATGTACTTGCCTCACTTGCCAAGCTAGTGGCTGCAGCGAAACTGAAAAATCGTATTAAAAAATCATATTACTTTCACAACCAGCAGAAGCGCCAAGCAGATAATGAATTTGACAGGTTTTAAGTGGGAATTTGCATAAACATTGGTTGCGCGTGATGCAAGCGCTTTTGTCCTTCTCTACCTCTGCTGATACTCACAATATTTCAATCTCGTCCTCAGAGTGTGACCGAACGCACGCCCGACCAAGGCCCCGATTTTTGGTGTTAACCAAAATTATCGCCACCTCTGAAAACTAGATGTACAATATCTATGAAATTCTTTTCGTATAATACTGGCTTAGATTCAGGCAGTGAAATAACGAAACAAGGCAAGGTCACTTCTCCTGTTATCCTCAATTTATTCCTTTCCTTTTATTTTGGCGCAGAACGTTTCAAATAAAGCGTGGATATCGATAATCGCCGCTGAAAAAAATTTATTCCGTATTATAAACAAAGCCTCAAATATCCCGGATGCTGTGTGCCGTCATACGCGCATGTTTTGCGACGTCATACGCGCCCGCGAGCCAGCCCTGCCCAACACGGGCGGCACACAACGCTCCCTCGAAACATTCCGCTAGCCATGACCATGAAAAATGACGGGAATAGGTTTTATGAGTATGGGGCTTCGCAGCGGGCCTTCGGCCCGCGAGTGCTCCGCTAAAAAATCCGCAAGGGCTATGGGATCGAGAATGACTTCAGGCGTGGTTGCGTGGTTTCTTTTTTATTTGCGTGGTTTCTTTTTTATTTGCGCGTTTTCTTTTTTATTTGCGTGTTTTCTTTTTTATTTGCGTGTTTTCTTTTTTATTTGCGTGTTTTCTTTTTTATTTGCGTGTTTTCTTTTTTGTTTGCGTGTTTTCTTTTTTATTTGCGTGGTTTCTTTTTTATTTGCGTGTTTTCTTTTTTATTTGCGTGTTTTCTTTTTTATTTGCGTGTTTTCTTTTTTGTTTGCGTGTTTTCTTTTTTATTTGCGTGTTTTCTTTTTTATTTGCGTGTTTTCTTTTTTATTTGCGTGTTTTCTTTTTTGTTTGCGTGTTTTCTTTTTTATTTGCGTGGTTTCTTTTTTGTTTGCAGCGTGTCCCTTGTAGGCCATCGTACACGCGTGCTGAATAAGAATGCTGTATAATGACAGACTAGAAACAATAGACAACTCCCAGAGCACAAACTCAGCCAAAACGCTAAAAATCTTCAATGTTTACTCAAGTTTGGGCTTATAGAAGATAATGTCACAGTTTTTCAATGACCATGAAATTCAGAATCCGGGCAGTTAGTTAATCAATTGTGGCCCTGAAAAATTTGAAGGAAAAAAAAACTACGAATTTTTAAGAAAATGCTTTTTTCGTGAGAAGGACTCTTAAATGCTGACAAACGTCAACAAATAGCTAAAACTATAATTTCTATATGTTTCCTTTGCTCGAAATCGCGCGCATTTACAAGGCTCTAAAGCTTTTTGCTGACTTGCAAGGACTCATCTGTTATAACGATCCCCAAAATAAAGGGATAAGTCTCATAGTTTATTAGATATAATCGTGTAAAGTTTGCTTATCATTTTCGCTTAAATTATGACCTAAATTTGGAAACCGCTGAATTTCTCGAATTGGGTCTTTGCGATGTTGGTGAAATTCTGCTCAGCGCAAGGCACTAATGCGCACTATGTGTAGCCGAGAGATTTCCACGAAAAAATGCCGGTAACAGCAGATTTTCGACTCAGACCTCAAAGGGGCGTGGCATTATAACCACGTGACATTTACTCCGATCGCCAAATATTTTATATTATATTGTAGATTGATCTATATGTTATCCATTCTATGTGTTAGACTTACGATATATAAAAGTAAAGGTGAGGATACCAGAGAGCTTCAAAGTAGGATGATACCCCCCCAAAAAAACTGGGTCGAGTCACCTTAATTGCTCCACTATGTCCTTCTCCACCCAGGTTTATAAATAGGTATGGAAATTGATTATGCAGTAGTCATGCAGCAATTTTGGTACAGTTTACAGTCCAATAATTAATATGGATAATTCATAATCAGTTTCAAAAATGTTTATTTTTCTTCCTGTTTGGTCTCAAAAATGAACTTGAGCATCCAGTTAAATTCTAGGAATACAATGTAGAAAAAAAAGTGCCATCAAATAGTCAAAGGATCAAACAAACTCTGAGAAAAATTGTACAATTAATTCACATGTTGAGTACTTAAATTTCTGAACACACAGTTAACACCTGTATATACAGTAAAATCGACTTATATTGTGTCACTTAATTATTCTTATCTCTGGTTTACATTGATTTGAGGAGAAATAGAAGATAATTTAAAGTTTCATTCCTATCACAGGAGCTTCATTACCTACATGTACAAGTTCAATACAAACTCTTTTTTTTTACAAGTTTTCATAACTATTTTACAACAATCTTAATGTTATAAACCGTTCATCTGTGTCTGTATCTAAAACATACGTTTAAGCCCGAATAGTGATCAGCATCAAATTTCTCCCTAGTGAGAATTAAGGATATGACCACCTGAGATGAATTGCCTTCATATTTTAACATCTGTAATAAATGTACAGATGTATGGTGACAGGGGAGAATTTGTATTTTGATATTGCGGCTTAAAAGGGTAAAAATAAAAAAAATAATATTGGGAAAATAAAATTGGAAGTTTTTATAACAGGGTCAAATTACGTCAACGACGTTTCAGGCTTTAATAGTAGCCCTTCATCAGGTTGAAGATGTCTCAGGCAAAAACAAAAACGGGGAGACCCTTATAAATCTACTGCTCTCTGGCAGAATGAATAAAACGTAAATGAGAAAAGTAATCAAATTTTTCTTCCAAAAATTGAAAGACGTCTGAGTCAACATGAATAATATATGGAATCAATACATATAACAGGATGTTTTGCATTGTTGTTTCGCGCGGGAATAAACATATCATATCTGGTCAAATACCTGGATTCTGTGGCTCAAATTGTCAGACACAACTATCCTTCCATCACTAAGATTTGCTGTAGAGGATGGGTTCTTAAACTCTCCCGTCTTGCTGTCTTTATTTCCAAACTTTGTAACAAACCTTCCGCTTAGTTCGAACACCTGAACTCGTTTATTCTCAGAATCACAGACCATTAGAAATCCTTCTTTGTTAACCGACAGGTAACAAGGTCCATTGAACTCTCCATCGTTGTTCCCCTTCTTTCCAAATTTGAAAAGAAACTTTCCCTCAATATCAAACATTTTAATGGAATTATCACCCTTGTCTGAGACTACAAGAGTTTGCCCCTGTTGGATACAATGATAGGGATCGACCAAAGCGCTTACTCCGCCAAATTTACGCAAGCACTCTCCACTAAGAGAGAATATCTTAATTAATTTGTTTCTTTTATCGGCAACAATAATATTACCCTCTGACGTTATGGATAAACCATCAGGACCCTCGAGATTGTGATCAAGAAGACTTCCTTGTTCACCAAACTCACTTAGAAACTTGCCATTCCTACTGAAAACTTGGATCCTGTTGTTATCACGGTCCGCCACTATAATGCTACCATTTCTACCAAAAGCGATACCCGAAGGGTAGTTGAATTCCCCCGGATTATGACCCTTTCCACCAAACGATCTTAAGTGGGTACCGTCACTATGGAATACCGAAATCCTGTGGTTCAATAACTCAGTCACTGCAATTTCATCTTCAGCATTCACTGCAACCCCCCAGGGATAATTGAGCATTCCTGCAGACAAACCTTTTTGTCCAAAAGACAACACAGGTCTGAACCGCCTGGTTTGAGTGGTTTCGACCTGAACCTCAAAAGGCCTGGCACAAACAATTTGCTTTTCAAGGCCGGCAGTTGCTTCACTGCTTCCTTTTCCATCAGTGCTTGATTGCTTCGCTTTAGTTTCGCTAAAACCAGTTTTTACATTGCCTATCCCCTCAGTGTTCAATACGTTAAGAAGTTTTTCATTTTCAGTGAAACTAAAACGAAGAATAAGTTCAGAGTCATAGTTACCGTGGGTGCTTTGTTCCCCAAGGATTGTATCAAATGTTTCTGTGAATCCTAGGAATTCAGCACCGGAGCTTCGTTTAGAAAAAGAATCAGTTTCCTGAATTGCCGATTCAATCCTTTTAACTTGAGATTCAACTTCGCCTTTTCTCAATGTAAGACGCTCGAGTGATTCTTTCGCTTGATTATCAACTGCTTTAAAAATATCCTGTTTCTTCGCTTCGATAATTGCGATCGTTTGGTCTACACTCATCTGCACTTTGCTTTTTATGTCAGCTACTTGCACTTGAACCTCAGCACTGTTTTGGTCGATTTTCTCTACTTCCTTTCTCTTTTCCTGTACTTTTTGCCTTAGCGATTGAATCACGGACTCCACTCGTAGTTTCTGCTTACTTGTCGCCGTTTCTAAAATCATTTTAGCGTGACTTTCGTGCTCTGTGAAAGCACAAGCGTTACAAATGGCGACCTCACAAACCTTGCAAAAGAACTTGAGTTCTTCTTTTTCATGATGCTTCTTTTGGCAAAACGCTGGTCGTTTTAAAATGTTTTCAAAATCTCGATCTTGAAAGTCTTGCAGCGCCAGTGTATGGTGTTCTCTATGGGCTCTGATGCCATTATGCAGACTGATACAATCATCACACCAAAATGCAAAACACTGGAAGCAATAAAAACTTTGTTCGTTTCTTTTGTCGCAGTTTCCGCATTTCACTCCTTTCGCTTTACACTCCTTTATGGCCAGTACGTCCAACAAACTGTTAATGCGAAAGTTGGTGGGAAATTCGCTAGGATTTCCATTTCCAGGGACGCCGAACTGTCTTCTGCACTCGGGGCAAGTAATCTTACCGTGGACGCCGCTCGTCCGTTGAATCCCGTTTAGACAGTGCAGGCAAAAGCTGTGCAAGCACGGCAGTTGCTTTGGATCAGTGAACGTGCACATGCACACAGAACAGGATACTTCCTCATGAAGATTATTTAACAAAGTCTTGATATCCATGTTAACGAAGGGCTGTAAATCGAAAATACTGCGAGCGAACAATGAAGTCTTTAGTCTTATCACCCGATTTTATCGTATGAGCCTGGTGTTATTTTTAAACCCCACGTTGAACCAATCACAAAGAGTTCTTTGACATGTTTTGACATTTGTTTGTGGAATCGAAGAATGGATTTTTTTAAATATATCCTGGATTTCTAGGAAAGCGTGATCTCAGAGGGATTTTATATCAAACCTGTCAAGATCTTTCAAAGCAAATATTTTCCCAAGCGGCTTGGGAAAATATTTACTTTGCGTGGGATATATTTTTTGCGACTGTGCCGACGCTGGCAGTGCGGCTTTGTTAACGGCAAGTTTTGCCTGCATGTGCAGAAAGACGATCGATCGCGCGAGTCCTTTCCGAGACTTGTTTCGTACATTTTTGTATGGTGATACCGAGTGAGGTGGGGTAGAGGGTAGGGGGGGGGGGGGGGGGGGGGGGGGGGGGGGGGGGGGGGGGGGGGGTGGGGGGGGGGGGGGGGGGGGGGGGCAGTGTCATCACCGATTATTATCGCTTCCCGGGGAGAGCATAGGGCTTCCAACAGCACTCTGCAGAGGGAGACAGTACCTTTGTGCTGGGTCAATGTACCGCTGTTTTATTGAAACTCGGCCTTCCAGTTGCAGACATTGGACGTTTTCCAAAATATACGGAAACGCTGGCCTTCTTTCAAAGACGGATTTGTTAAAGGGTGACGTTAGTAACCATAATGGACCAAGCCGGAGAACACAAGCGTTCTGGTAACGTAAAATCGTATAAAAGTCATGTTTTCTGAGAAATTTATTGAAGCATGTCGTGGATGGAATGTGAAATGATTTAAATGCAAATTTAAGACAATTCAGTTTCAAGTATTCAATATACAGTCAAAGCTCTTCCGGTTCCGTACTGACCTTAATAATTTACTAAACAACGCTGTGTTTGAATTCATGTACCGAAAACAAGCGAAATTACATGCGACTTCTCGTGTCTTGTGGTACGTTTACTTTAGCAACTACAATAGCGAGGCATGCACAATGTCCTTTTCCGTTTTAGCAGCTACTGTAAGAAATCAAGGTGCATGACATAGTGTGTTCCTCTTCCCCTCCCTCCTTTTCGTGATTAGCTCGCCCGCTTGACTTGACAGCGAGACAATCATGGGTTATGAGACGGTTTATTTCCTAACCAAAATATATATATACGAGGTACGAGAATTGCCCCAGTCATTTTCATACGGGAGTCCACCCCCACCACCGGGAATAATCCCCTATCAATGAGCGTGTGCAAATTAAATCTCACAGTTAAAGCCCTGGGCCGGGTTGTTCAAAGCGCGGTTAAGCTAACCCAGGATTAGCACCAATTTTGATTCCAGTTAAGGTGGCTGAACACAGTTTGCGCGCGCTCTTCAATTTCAGCTGCTTACGTGAGTCAGCGCGCGCAAAGTTTTGAGAAAAACAAACGTGGCGCCTATTCAGCGATCATTTTATTTTGCTCAGCGTGGATCGCGAAAGTGTTGTTTTTCGTCTTAAAATGAAACAATTTGTTGTTTGTAAAAATGTTTGTTGAATCAGAGATAATATATAGTACCACTGAAGAAATACACTGCCTTTTTGGTCGTTTTTGTCTTTGGATCGAGAACCCAGTCAAATGCAACGCATGCGCAGTTGACCAAAAAATTGTGACTGGATGTTTTAGCGACTTTCCCCGGAAACGTGCTGATTTCTACGGAACCACTCATTAGAATTTCACGAAATTTGGCACAATAATAGTTCCGAATATGGCGAACTCAACTGCCACCAAAAATTTGACATCTAACAGAGGAGATTTTTACAAAACGCAAACATATTAAACAACAAATTACGGAAGATCCCTCTGTCAAAATTACATGAGACTAGTGTTGACATGCGAATATTTTTACGAGTTTACTAGAGACAAATGATGGACAAAATCTAATGACTAGATTTTCTGAAAATAAACGAAACCAAATATTGCAGGCTGATTTCCAATCCACGGTGTTGCCATGGCAACACCCTAAAAACTCAACAAAAATATCAAAATATAAAGCTTGTTGCTAAATCTTATGCCTCGCCAATTTTGGGCGCCCAGTCGTAAGTGGTTTTAAAATGACAATGAATGATGCACAGGTGCAGTAAAACTGTGTTCGGCCACCTTAAATACAGTCAACTCTCCGCTAACGGACACTCTCGTAAGCGGACAGCTCTACTTACGGACGTCTTTTCAAATCCCCATTTTACCTCACAGTCAAACTCTGTATTTACACATTCCCTTAAGCGGACACTCTCTCGTAAGCGGACGCGGACACTTTTGAAAATGAAAATTGGATTTTTCTTTTGTTTACGCTCTCTCGTAAGCGGACACCCCATGTATAATAATTGACTCTTGGCAATGAAATTTGTCTTTAATTTGCAATAAATCAACAAAAATATGACCTTTGACAGAACAACAGAACAGTGGGATCGGTTTTGTCAAATCTCCATTAGTCCGCGGGAAAGCAAGCTGTCCGTTCGTTTGAGTTTCAAGTTTATTTATTCACACTTATTCAATTACAATACAACAACAATATGGAAAAAAAAGTAGTAAGAACAGAGCTAACTATACATTGAATTAAACATAACAAAGGAAATAGTGTGTAGCAGCTGAAGGAGCCAAGCTTTCGAGTTGGCTACTACCACAGAGCGGTTACAAGTCGGTGGAGTTTATACAGTACTTTAGAAACTAAGTTATGGAGCTCTGGCTAAATTAATCACATTAAAAAGGAAGAGTATATATCAGATATAATAACTATTTTTGACACTAACAATAGTCTGACGTAACATTGGTAGTGTCAGGTCAAGGCCACGTTTGTCATGGTCTTCTTTCCTTCTTGTTTCTGTTTTCAATCACTAACTGTACCGTACACTGTATCCCAGATGATCAAGCTTGGACTTGAGCCACGGTCACGAAAGATGTTTTAACATCACTATAAAAAAGTATTTACAAGGAATATCCAGGCCGTACCCAGCTCCTCTGTTGACACGTTTACCCATTGTGATGGCTTTCCCTTTGTTTGTTCCGCGATTTAAAAACTTGGTGACAAATACAGCCATCCTCAAAGGAATGTGACCAAGTATCTCATCTAATCCAGTAACTGTGTTAGCGTGTTCCTTGGCTGTGGTTTCAAAACTGCAATCTTCTAAATTAGGCAGCAGCCGCATAACTCTCCCGTAAGCGGATATCCACCATATTTTTCTTTGGTGTCCGCTTATGGGAATAATTCTCGTTAGCGGACAGCTCTACTAACGGACACTTTTTCCAATTCCCGAGGATGTCCGCTTACGAGAGAGTTGACTGTAATAAATCAATGGAGATTTCTCCACAGTATTTTTGCCCTTTAGTTTCGTTTCTGACTTGTCTTTGTATATAACTTATAACTACAACCCTGGCCAATACTTCTTGGGACACTCACTGAAATTGCACGCAAAAATACGCTTCCCTAATATATTCATATCCTACTATTCAGTATGCTTCTGAATGTGTTATCCATGCTATCGCAGTCCTCCTCCCCCTCTCCACAGCAATGTTGATTGCCGTGAAAACAATTATTTGGGGGGTGGGGGGGGGGGGGGGGGGGGGGGGGGGGGGGGGGGAAGAGGGAATGCGTAAAATTGCAGAGTTATTTCGGAATTGACCCAAGCGTATTGACCAGGGTTGTAGCTTTTGAAAACACTTCTAACAAGAGAAATTAAATCATCGGTTAAGTTTTAATCCTGGGTTAAAACGTGGATAGCGCTATCCACCGGATAAATCACTATGCGGTTGATAGCGCAATGGGTTTTGTTAACGTTTTAATATCCACTGGATAGTGATTTATCCGGTGGATAGCGTTATCCACTCTTTGAACAACTGGGCCTGGTATAACGGTGCAAGTTTTGATCCCAAATTATCATCTACTAACGTTGACTATCATGCTACCGGTCAAACGGTGCGTGATAGCGCATGATAGTTGATGATACATGGTCAACAATCAACTAATATTGTATGACGAATAAACAACTTTTTGGCTTGATGTTTTCTGTTTTCAGGCCTCGACAGAGACTGTTGACTTTTTGCGACCACTTTGGTAAATCTACAGCTGAGCCCACTACTCTAGGTGGCAACGGCTGGCCCAAAAACCATCATCGAAACGATGAAAAATGTCATTAACTATCATGAAATTTTACATGTTCAAAGTTAACGATAGCGCGTCAATGCGTGACAGTTGTTGATAACGCATGATAGTTAGTGGTTAAACGAGAGCGTGCGTTTCGACTGTCGTCGACTATCATGCACCGTTTTGACCATAGCCTTCTACGCAGACGTCCTTTCCTCCCCCACGAACGTCGGAGTTTCGCCCATACATGAAGCAAGTATTTGGAATCATTTTGCACACATGAATAATCTCCACCAGGAAGCCTGTTCTAACACAGCTTATGATTGGCTTTTTATCTGAACAATGACTTAGTGCCGATTGGTTCTCCAGTAATCTGCACGTGACCTCCTGCTGATCTTTGCGAACAAAAGGAACGGAATTTAACCGCTCGTTTCAGCAGACGTTCGTGGGGGAGGAAGATTGCGTGACGAGCCCTAAGGACGTCTGCGTAGGAGGCTATTTGAGCACGGCTTACACAGTAACGACTTATACAATGCAGCTCAAACACTGTTAACGTACGTTTTACGTATTCTCCTCCTCAAGGATCGCTTTACACCGTTTAAGCAGCTCCCGTTTTCCTTCTTCATCGAGCAACGAAAATTGCTGTGGGCGTTTCGTTTTCTTTTTCTTACACCTCACTCCCGTCGCTTTTAAATTAGCTCTATAAGCTAGCGTTCTAGACACTTTCTTAATGGCTCTGCAATTTGTCCTTGAACTAGCATTTCCAACAATTCTTGAAGGTTTTAATTTTGTTGTTTTTGTTTGTAAAAGTGACGCGTTTTTAACAGCTTGAATTCCTTGTCTAACTGATTTAATAATCGTTGGAGTGGATCTGTTCGCTAGATGACTTGTGTCTTCTTTCACTAAAGGTCCCGCTAAAGTGCATGCGTACGCGTAGTCCACAGCCGATCTGCAATTAAAACAAACGCGATCAAAGAGAGAATTACATTGGAAATCGACAAAAAATGGCTCTTACTTTCAATATTCCCAGATGGGAGGAAATTTGCAAATGTGGATGTTTATGGAGAGTGGGAAACCGTAGCCTGCGAATGCAGCCGCCTCCCATCGCTCCTGGCAAAAAACGGCAGGCCTTCATCCACAAGTAAACGATTACTGAAAAGGCTGAAATTTTAGAACGGTTTGCACTAAGTGTCAAAAGTAATTTGGCGATTGCTGTGTTGTTGCTTTGCTACACTTTGTAATTGGCTGAAAAATCTTGCGTCACTTTTTCATGCATGCAACCAATCAGTTGTAAAACCAAACCAATCGTGACTTGCCTGCTCGCGTTTTCCCGCGCTTTGCGCCGGCTGCATGTATGTATGTATTTGATTCGAGTTCTGATTGGTTCATTGAATTGTATGCGTCTGTTGTGATTGGCCAGCATAATTACTCAACTGAATGTGGCAGCAACCCGGCTGTTTCGTTATATCACAATTCTAAAATGGCTATGAGACTGTTATATATATTTCCAGAAACCCATAAGTGGGTTGAAACGTGTAACACGCATTCACAGCTTCCGAATATTCATCTTTTGCTTAGTACCATATTTGGAAACCCCCTCGGTCCCTCGAGATTGGAAGCAAGTTGTTCCAGCGAATTGATTGGTTAATATTTTTATCTTGATTTTCCAAATATGGCTGTAACAACTTCTTAGCAAATTGAATAATCGGAAGCTTGTTTTGAAGCGTACAAAAGACAGTTGCACGTTTTAACCCACTTACGGGTTTCTGATACTTGTATATATTTAGTCTTATTGTCTTTACATTTTATTGTGATCGATGAAATAAGGTACGTCTCGGTTTCATAAGAAGAAAGACGATTAAAAATGAGCTTACACTTTTTGGGCAAACACTTGCTTTTCACAATCCAGGACGTCCTGTGCAACTCCGGATGTTGACAATGAAGACTTCACAATGATGCTCCACATGTGTGAAATACATTGTCGCACCTGTGAAAGATAGCAAAGCTGTCCTCAAGCGGTTTTCTGAAGTAGTCAGTACACTACTGTAAAACAAAAGTAATACCATTGCCAGACAAATAGTGTGTTCATTATCATTACGCGCCAAGTCTAACTTGTCGCATATAGGGCGCCGTTTCTGTAAGGGAAACGATCAAAACTAATGTACTTGGAGAAGACCCACCGTTACGTAAAAAAGATAGTCTCCTATAGACCCCGCGCCCGCGCCCGCGCCCCGCGCCCGCGCCCCTCCCCATCTGAAAATAAAAAGATTCTGTGCAGTTTTACTAGCAATGCAAGCTTAAGGCCAATACATTTTGTCCATTGGGCCCATCAAATAGAGATGACAGCTAACTTGCTGGTAGAGCCTACAGCATTTTCAGCATTGTGAGTTGGGTCGCAGAAAAAGTAAGCAACGCGTCCACTATGAACCAGAAGCCCATTAAGCTCCTGTATGAACTCATATTTCAACTTCACTTCAACTGACTTTGACTTGACTAAAGCCTGGCTTTAAATTTCGGTCAAATCCCAGACGATCGGGGATTGCGTTGTTTCCCGACCATCGCAGACATTCGCGACTGATGAAAACACGAAGGCGTCCTAGATTTATGCGGCGAGCAGTTCTGATTTTTGTTAACATGGATTATTTACGGATTGGCGTTATTCGGGTTTATACCATACCTAAACATAATGCGCACGTTCTGATTGGTCAATAGCTATTTATTATTATACCAGTAAACCACATGGAAAATGTAGTTATTATATAAAAGCAATATACCACACATTTATATGGTTTAACGGTGCAATAAACCACTTGGAATGTTGGAATAACTCTCGAAAAGCTTGCAAATTACTCGCCTTCGGCTCGTGACTTACAATCTCTTCTCGTATTCTTCCGCAACATCCCGCGTGGTTTATTGAACCAATAAACCATAGAAATGTGTGGTATATTGCTTAATTCAAACAACTGAACTGCTTGGAACTGACCCTGACTGGTCTGGCGCCCCAATCTTGCATCCTCTTCTCTGCCTCCGCGGCTGTTGTTTTCCCAGTTGCAAAAAACGCTATCAGAGTCTCAGCAACTAAACAGGAAAACGGAGACGGTTTCCAATGCTTGATAGTTGTGTCCGCGCAGTAGAAGCACTGTCAAGAAAAGGACAAAAAAACAATAACAGCTACAGTTTGCGTCGATTTTTCGTATGACCTTAAAAAATGGTTTCCCTGAGTGTTCGCTCAGTTCGTTCGTACCTGATGAACTAGGAGATAAAAATATGGACGTAGTCTGCTGAAGTTTACTCGGGTAAAATCCACTTTAAGGGAGTACCCTGGGGGAAGTTGTGCAAGCTTCGCTTTGAGTTCTTGCCATGTGTTCCAGTGAGCTTTCCGTAGAAGTTTGTAATTCTTTTTCTCGATCTATAAAGGGACAAATAAACAAGCGAAACGGTAAATATCACATGCAAAAAGTTTCAGAAAAACAATGTAGATGCAGAGCGCGTTTAATTGGGAAAATACAGGAGCACCTATCGAAACGTTTCGGTGAAAAATATGTTCGGAAGGCCTTCAGAGCGATTTTCAATTGACTGTAGAAAGTAATTTCGCGATTGCTTTGGTTTTGCATTGCTACGCTTTGTGATTGGCTAAAAGATCTCGCGCCACTTTCTTGACCAATCAGAAGTAAAACCAAAACCAATCGTCACTTGCTCGCGTGCGTTTTCCCGCGCTTGGCGCCGGCTACATGTATCAACCAATCAGAAGGACTACCCAGATACGTCATCAGAACGGTATTTTGCGCTCGTTTCTCAGGCGTCTTTTCGCGGAGGGAACCGAAGTGGCGCCACTGTCGCGAAAAGTCGTCTGTTTTCTCAGGCTACTTTCACATAGTTTTCTTTCCTAAACATTCCTCGTTGTGTGCTCCTAAAAATAGCGTACTTGACGCGCAAAGTCCCGGCAACTTCCTTTGCGAGTTTTCTTGATCGCTTTTACCTTGTTCCGGGGTTGATGGTGAAATTCAAGTTTCTTTTTCGCATGATCATAGTAGGCTCCATACTTTTCATAACTTTGATCAATGTTGCTCTTGTATTTTCCTCCTCCTGCAAACAAATAACGTAAAAATGTTCCGTACCACCGCAATTATAATAATTATTATAATTGTTGTTTTAGGATCCTGGTCAATAACAGGATAGATACATTTTTTTCCCCTCTGAATAAGGATTAACACACTTGATGAAGATTGTAAACAATAGAATATTGGTGCCTATTTTTCATTCATTTTACAAGTGCTTAGAGTTTCAAGCCTTTGACCTGAAGGTCGGTGGTCGAAAACGTGGTCTGTCTCTCTATTCATGTTCCGTTCTTGGACAAGACACATCGTTCATATTCAGTTGCCTCAAGAACATTTAATATATATAACTGGGTACAAGAAAACAAAAATTATGGTCCTGAGGTGACCGTGGAATGGACTGACATACTATCGACGCTGTGGAGTAGAAATACTCCTAGTCCAATATTAGTAGCCCCTAACAGTTACCAAGGTCTTTTTTATGGCAAATGTGGCTCAAATGAACTTTCCCCTAAGAGGTATCAATAATTTATTCCTTCTGACAAGTACTGTCCATAGTATTTTTCAGTTTCAAGGATAACTGTATTCAGTTGTCGCAGTCATTTCAGATTGGAACACCTTTCGGGAGATGCAAAACTAAACCATGGATTTTAACCTCTATTAAAAAGGTACAATAACTTTTATATTGGACTCCCCTCTCCCCCTAGGGGAACAGCTGATAGGACAAAAAAAGATAAAATATATTTTTCACCTTTTAGCGTTTTATTTTATCTACCAACCTTTTGCTTGTGTATTTGGGTGATATACAAAATCAAATCTGTCCTTTCGTTGGTAGATGAGTTGTGATAGTCTGTCCAGTGCTGTTTCCATTGCTCCCATCATTGCATTTGCATTAACAGTAGCAAATTCTACATCTTCATCTTTAAAACCTTGAGTTTCCCTTTCTAATTTCATGTCAACATCGTCCTTCAAATCAGCAACACTTGCACACACTGGCACCATTGTTGCATTGGTTGCGCTAAATTCTAAAGTATTACAAGTTTGAATGCCTGGACCAGGGTGATGCTGGTTCATTGAAAAATGTGAAACCACCATTGTTTGGTACAGATTACAAGATTCCTGTTTCTCTTGGTTAAAAGTCTGGCATGTATCAAAATAATCTTGTGAATTTGATGCTTCACAGCCTCTTGGTGTCCAGCTGTCAATGCCTATTCCAAAACGAACAGGATATTTTTTTTGGATATAGTTTCCTTCAAAGGCAGGCAAATTTTGTCTTTGTCTATCCACCATACAAATATCATGACTGGTAACTTGTCCTTCTGACGAAATATCAATAACAGAAGATGACGGAGGTGGGTACAGTGGCAAGGGCGGTGGTTTGGGATATTCTTCATCTGTTAAAAATGTAAAATAACCAGTTTGTTACAATGGTACATGTAAGATAATGGAACTCAAAAGAAAAAGGATCAAGATTGTACAGAACAGGGGGAGGGAGAACAGGAGAAAAAGGATTGAAAATGAGAAAGATAGAGCAGAAAATGGGACTGCAATAAAAAGGCAGAGATTGAACAATAGTGAGTAGTAACTGGGAAGAAGAGGGAGGGGGGTGGGGAGGGAAGAAAAATGCAATACTGCCTATCATATCAGTAAAATAAAAAAAATGCAATAATTATAGCAAATAAAATGAAAAGAGCTGAAAGCTGCTACATCTTCTCCCCTGACCACCAACCTCCCATTCAATTCTCTCTTAAATGAACGAAGCTAATAAGACTTCACAGCAATCAAACATGTGACATGTTTGCAGTTTCCCATGATTGCATCAAAACAATTTTACATTATTTTTGTTAACAAAATACAGAAAAATGTAAAATCTTCTGCTCTTAAGGAGGTACAGTATGTTTTGAAAAATTGAATTTTAATATTATTGTTGCAGGGGGCAGAGTAGTACATGTACATAATACTCTTGGCCACTTCATCTTATAATAGAAATGAGTTTAAGCCCCAGCAATTGTAGGTCACTTGATTCACCGAGATTTTACCTACAATGATATCAAAACTCCCTACCACCCCCACCTCAATGGACCTCAACTTTAATAGACTATGAGCAGTCCATCTTTCCCAGCTTAGTCCATCAAGAGAGCAATGAAAAAACATTGGTGAGCGGAAAATGGCCGTGCTTCCGTCTCACCCCCAGTTTCACGCAGCCATTTTCTGCTTGCCAATTGGCTAATTCACTCACTCACTTGCTCACTCACTTCTTCCATCAGCTGTAAACTTAGTGATGTAATGCTTTGTTATGAATGTGTTTCGTAACAAGTATAAAGTGAATCCAGCAGTAACTTACAATAACTAATTTCAATGTTGTAAATGAATTTAACCAACAATAAGCTTAAAGATGAGAATAAAATTAACAAATGCGAGTTCAAGAGAAATTTGATTGTCTAGTCAACGAGATGCTTTACATCAAACAATTAACACCGAGTTTGAATGTGCAAACGGATTCTATCCGTGCTAAAATATTTGTGTAGCCACCTCCGCTATGTAAATTAGTTATTACTCTTGAACTCGCATTTGTTAATTTTATTCTCATTTGTACCCTTGATAATGGCGTCATGAGGTCGCTGAAACGTCGGGATATTATATCGCTTGTTTTTACTTGTCTATGTATTTCTAAATCATTGTTAAGCTTTAAGATGTTTCCCATTTGTCTTTAAATCAAGACACACGTTTTGATGCACATCTACTTCAAAATAATAAAATTTAGTCTTAATTGAGCATGTGTTACTCTGTGGTTGTGTGGTCTAGCGCTGGACCTTGCAGTCCTGAGGCATGAATTCAATTCACGCTCAAGACCCCCTGTTTTTCCTTTTTTTTTTCTTTGGACTGGACATTATGAAAGTGATTTCGTGGTTTTTTTTTTTGCATTCGTCAAAAATCCTTACGTTTAATTTAAAAAAAATATCGAACTGTGTCAGTGTGAAAACATAAGCTTACCGCAATTATGGCGTTATGTGTTAGCATTTCTATTCACGGGTTCACTCTTAGGAGTCTTTGATTCCATTTCTCGCTCAACGGACTAAGCTGGGGAAAAAGGGACTGCTCATTGTCTAATCTCAACTACTCCAACCCGTCTCCCCACCTGACCAGTTATCATTTATCCACATACCTGGTAAAGGGGGTGTCCAGTGGGACTTTTTACATTTGTTCTTAAAGCGACATCTGCCGTACTTAATGAACAACAGACACATCTCCCTTCCAGAAGAATCCAGAGGAACAGGTATCCCTGATCTGGTGTGTTTCACTCCAGTAAACTAAACAGGAATCAGACAATAATGAATTCAGGTTTAGATGCTGTGTTGTACAGGGCTGTGTGATCAGAATTTTTAGTGAAAAAATAAACTTAATTAGCAAATTTGTGTAACAGTCAATCTTCCATTTTTTTGACAGCCTTAAGCAGGAATACAGCGGTGTATTGCACACATTTTCAAATTTGAAAACTAATGTGACTGAAAAATGTAAATGCGCCCAATGGAAGGGGAAATCACAACCACTGTTTCAAACAAGGTGATGTTAAAATATAACTCTGTTAATTATATAGTTTGCTTAAATTGACATGAATTGTTATGATTACAGTAATAAACTCAATAAAAAATCTTTAGTTGGACAAATAAAAAGAAGCAACTTCAGTTTGAGTAGTTCGGAGGGGCTAATCACTTTGTATTTGGGGACAAAATGTCTTAAAATTTGGTCGACAATACCAAAAACAGTAGTGCAATCCTGTTACTTACCATGCAAAATGTAAAATAATAGCAAAACTCTCAAAATATTAGCCTCTTGTTCTCGATTACGCCTAATTAACAATTTTGGTTCTTTGATCTCAGTTGTTTTTGGTGAAAACCGCCAGGCGTTGGTTGCAGGAACTCGGAACGATCTGGTAAAAATATGCCTTGTGTTGTCTCACATGAAGTAATTTACCATTAATATTTTCCCCCTGACCGCAAAATGAAGTTCGCAGCATAAATTGTATTAAGACTTGAAAAGCTTCGGACCTTCGGAATTGAATTTTGATTTATGTGTTGTCTTTGGTTGCTTATTTTCATGCTGCGCAAACAAAGAGAAATTTTCAACCATTCAATTAATTCATAGACAAATTTTGTAATTTTGTTTTGAGAAAATTGTAAGGCGCGCGGGCGCGCTACTTCATCCTCGGCCCATCTTCGGTAGCATTCGGCAATGCTCGGAATTCGGTGTACAGGAATTTGATAGGGTGATAGTAGAGAGAAGATGTCATGTGATCTGGAGTGCAGGCCATCTAAATGTCTTCCATTATCAACGAGATAGCGGTTTTTTTCGGACAGTCTAAGGCTTTACTTGTGATCTAAGAGAAAGCAGAAGCGATTTTCAACGGCGTCCAGTGTTTAAGAACCCCTACAGCTTCCATTGTAAGAAATTAACTGCAAGATCAAATGACGGTTTCTTTGGCGCGTTCGGTGTTTCTCTTGCAGCGATCGATTGTCGCGTGCTAGAATGTAATGGCGCCTTGCATGGAGTAGAGAGTTGTCCATTCTAGTTTGCCATGGAAAACGACAATGGCGGAAAAGTTCCCGTCTCTTCGCAAAACCAGGAGAACGACTCTGGGACGAAATACACAATACCGGGCATTTTACACTTTATTCAACATGAATGGGCCAGATTCGAGATGGACCGCGCTCACTGGGATGTTGAAAAAGCCGAATTGCAGGTAAAATATCTTACTGGCAACCTTTTCCGAAACCTTTGAATGTGTACTTTACACTTTTACCATCTAACACTCCATCAGTGTTTTGTTCGCGCCATGTTATCGGCGTTTACAAGCAGAATTTGCTTGAAACCCCTTCGTTTTATCATAAATTGACCTTTCTAACGTAGCTTCGAAGTTCGCGTTATCTGTGCAGTGTTTTGGTCCAACGTAAAGTTACTTCCGAAGTATTACCTTACTAATGTGTCACAGAATTCGAAGTTTAAGGTCTGTACTTTTATATACGAACGAAAAAAGCTTTGTATTTTCTTGTTTTGGGGTTGAAAATAAAGCTTTCATTCGTGTCGACTTACATTAAAACCACGTAGCATCGTAGCGATGACTTCAGTAATGTCTAATCGATCGATGTGCAGAAATCTTGAGATATTGGCACTTAAACGTTTTTAAACAGAAAAGCGTTTGGCGAGGTTTTAGTTGGATTTGAAATACTGTTTCTTTGTTTTGACAAAACGTTCTTATCAGAGGTCGAAAACTACAACGAATAGTGTTTTTATTTTGAAATTCTGATTTGCGTTCGCTTGAATGGCGTGTTCTTTCGCAAATTGAATTTCCCTGAAAATGTTTTTTTTGTTTGAATACTGTAGTCGACAAACTGAGATTTCCCTAGAACAAATTTGTGCTAGGAGGTATAAAAAAATTGACGCCTAGCTATATATTAAACTATATATTCCTAGATGTTAATGTTTTGAAATTTTGCCTTTGTAAGTTGTTTTTGACATGTTAGACTATTAAGCAGTAAAATTATAGATGTTGGGGATAATCGTGTTTCTTATACACAAAATTCCAAAATTCGATTACGTTCTTACAACCTTCTAAGACAACTTGTTGACAAGTTTACCCACCTTCTATTTATCAGTTGATTTGTTCTATAGTGTAAGAAAATTTATACTCGAAACAACTGTTTAAATTATATGCAAAAAATTGTCTGAGTCTTGTGTCTGGGAGATATTTTAACACTTTTGAAATTAGCCCTGCCACATGCAGCTAGTGTCTTGTTTACTAAGAAACTTTAGTAAACACTGTACATATGACAAATGAAATCTAGCTCAATGTCTTAGCTGACTTTTATTGTGTAGAAGAGTAATTTCTGATGTTGAAATAAATAATTCAATATTACCAGTGGTTTAGTTCACGATCAGACATTCTAGAATCATTGATTATTTAGCAGCCAATTTGAATACCTGTTGCTGTTATCCATATGATCACATTATAAAAGATAACTTATCTTTTTGTGAAAGTACATACATGCATAAAACTGTATCATTAGCTTAGCACTTTTATAGTTAATCAAAACAAAAACACCATTAATTTTAATATGTTGAATGAAATTTTATATTGACTATTAACCTCCTGATATTAAGCGAGTAGGTTTAAAAGAACAATTAGTTGTGACACTGTATTCAGTAAACCAACATCAAGCTCCATATTTCAAGGGAAAGGGGCACACAACATGTGTAGTTTTGCATTTTAAAAAGTGGGAAAAGTTGCTAAACATAATGAACATGGCAATAGTGATTTATACATTGCTTGAGCAACTTAAATGTTTTAAACTACCAGCATTTGTTTGCTTTTTCTTTCCTTTCCTTTTATTTTAAGTATTTGATAAGTCTATCAGTACAGTACGTTTTTACATCTTTGTAATAATTTGTTATTTTAATGTATACAATTGTAATTATGTTGATAAAATAAAGTTACAAAAAGGTCAGGAACGAGCCAAAAAAAGTAAACCATATTAAAAAAATTATAACCAGTCTTCGTTTTCTAACTGATTTTAAGAATACCAATGTGAAAGTTGTGTCAAGACAAGTCCAGGGCTGTGCACTAGCAGTGCCTGGGTACTATAGGGAACTAATTTTCATCTTTGGGCAACAAGAAAAACTGCTGGGCACCCTATGATAACTCTTAAGGCCCGTTTACACAGGCAATTTTTTGGGCAATTTTTGTCACACTTGTCGATGCAATTTTTGTCATGCGCAAGTTGCATCTTCAAATCGCATGTGTAAAAAGGCGGCCATTTCAGTGAGATCTGGGCGCGATTTGTCGCACGATGTCGCAGAGGTTTCGAACACGTTCCAAACCTGATGCAACTTGGCGGTGATTTTTGGTAAATCGCAGCAAATATCGCACAGGAAATTGCCGCTAGTTTATACTTGCAACAAAAGTTGCATTGGAGAGCGCGACAAAACTCACATCAAAAAATTGATTGATGGTCACATGAATCTAACAAACTGTTTCCCGCCAAATCTCCATGAGCGGGCAACATTTGCAAAAGCAGGCAGCATTTTTTACATCAGAGGGTAACAGTGCACTGTTGCCCACTAGCGCATGTGATCAGACCGTGACAAAAGGTGGCATGATTATGATGTGATTGATGTTTACCTTGAGTGCTCGGCTTGTTTTTCAAGTGGCCTTGTGTTGCTATAATTTATAACAATTTACTTAATGACTGATCCCGAGGGAAACAGTGAATTTTGTTTCCCTTGAATCTCTACAAATGTATGTTTCCAGAGACTTCGTCTTGGGAAACATTGAGATTCCTCGGGAAACAAAATTCACTGTTTCCCTCGGGACCAGTCATTAAGTGTTTATATTTAAGTTTTGATGCCAGGGACAAAATTTCTGTTTTATTGTACAACACTTTTTTTTTGTATTTCATATATAGTGACATCAAAATATGGGTGATTGGTTGCTTTCCAGAGGTTAAAAACAATAGAAGTTCCATCTTATAGGGACCACAGAAACTGTTGGTATTAATGGGTTACATGAACTATCCATATTTTTAAAGATGGTTAACAGGAATGCTACATGTATGTATTAAGACGAAAAGCACCCTGTTAATACGGACAGTTTCTGTAGTCCCTTCAGTGTCCATTAACAGGGTTTGACTTTAATAGGTCAGAGCACATCTGTAACATACACTGTACATATATGTACAATTTATGATATATATTTACCTTGTGAAAAATCTTCTATTTTTTCAGGCACGTATAGCATTTTTGCAAGGAGAAAGGAAAGGCCAGGAGAACCTCAAACATGATTTGATTAGGAGAATTAAGATGCTGGAATATGCTCTTAAACAGGAAAGGTAATCTTCCAGTTTCTTTGATTACTGCATGCTAATTTTATGCTATCCATTACAATGTTCATGCTTAAAGACATGATCTTATTAGGGACGGGAAGGGATTCAGATTCTATGATAAGTCGTTGATTGTAATTTAATAAACCAAATATTTATTTTGAGAGGCAATCGATTTAAGATGTAGCGCTGTCATTTGAGGTTGTAGAATTATACCCAAGGAAAATAAATGGTCATAGACTCAAGATAGTTTCCCATGGCTGTTTTACTCCCTACATACATGTATATAACACATGGCTACAAACAGTGACACACATGGCATCTAAAATGATAAATATTTTTGTGTGAGCAGCATATGCAAAAAAGTGGCATGTGACAGTGGCAGACAAAAGTTGTAACATACAGTACCGCCTGAAATCATATGCACATCGGCCGCGGGTTTCACGAGGTGGACGCGCGGGTACTGCACGAGGTTTGCCCATGCGTCCACCTAGAGAGGAACGAACGAAGCACGAGACGAAACCGAGACGAAACCTAGGGAAACACGCGTTCTTCAAAGGCCGCGTCTTCGTGCACTTAATTGCCTTTGTTGTCTTTTATTGTTTGGTATTAGACCACAATACCCAAGAGATTTCAATCGGAAATTTTCGAATGGGTAGCCAAAACGTTCGAACAGCTCATGAAAATTATTTTCGAACCGGTAGCCAAATTGTCGAACGGCTTGTGATAAATTTTCGAACGAGTTTTCGAACGGCTTGGTTTATATCATTCCGGCCGGTCAAAAGCAGCAAGGGCTGAAAATTAAGTCATTGTTGTTACTTTTTTTCGCCGCTGAATGGCCGAAGGAAGTAATTTTGAAACACAGAGAGCATTCGCTACCGGCCGGTTTACTGAAGCGAAACTCAAAATACGCAAAGGTCAAAGTAACAACTTTATCGTTTATCTTTGCCGTGTTGTGTTTATTGCCGCTATTTCACAAATACGCAACTTGTTTTGCTCCTAACAGCTAATTCCATGCTTATTTTCACTTTAGATAACATTTTAAACGGATTCTACGTGAACAGGAAGTATAATTACGAAGGAGTCGTCGATCTTGCCAAATTTGCATAAAGAGATAAATACGAGTCACATCAGACAAAAAAGTGACTGAATGTAAACGGCGCTTGATAAAAACTTTCTTGGAATATTCTTCTTTCTCCAAGTGAAGATGGTTTCACCATTCGACTCGCGAAATTGCCAAAGCAGAGCAGAGTTATCATTTTCTTTTTTTTTTTCACGATTTGCCGATAATTGCCGCGACGCTTCAAAAGACAATCAACACTGTAATAGAGTTTTACGGTCGTTTCGCTACAAACTCGTTTCGCTACAAGCCGTTCAAGCTGTTCTCTTGCCGTTTATCAGCCGTAATTTGGAGAACGAAACTACAAGAATGACAGAAAATTCTTAAAAGCGCATGGTTTGTATTCAGGTTTTAAATTACCCTTTGACATATGCAAATTTGGAGGACTTTTTACCAACAACTAGGAACACTGACAAACTTAAAAAGGGCTAAAACTGTTTTTCCGGTACATAACTTTCCCTGCCGTCTTTAACTTCGATTATTATATTTAGTTTCATTCAAGATTTATTTTAACAATGTTCAGAAATAATTTTACACATGAATTTTGCGTGACTTATAAATGCACTTGGGACTCGGGGCCGCTTGTTTACAACCGTGGCCTTCAAGTCAAAGCGGTAAACGGTTTCATCGTCCTTACAATGTAAGGTACTCGGTAAAGGTAAACAATTAGCGTGTAATGTACTTATATGTTACGTTTACAGCCAGCGGTTCGAAAGTTTTCTTCAGCCGTTCCAAATAATTCTTTAGCCGTCACCCGCAGCCGGATTGATGTTTTTAGCGAACGCTGTTTAATAGTCAGTTGTAAATGTGAGAAAAAAAATCTATTCAACGGAAAACAATAAAAAACAATAGGCTATTAGATCCTATTGTGTCGGCCTTTCGTCCATTTGACCGAGGTAAATTTTCAACCTAGGTTTTCGTTTGTGAACCGCGCGGGTTTCGTTCGTGAACCGCGCGGGTTTCGTTCGTGAACCGCACGGTTTCGTCTCGTTCCTTCCGCGTGCACTTCACGCGTTCTGCCCTTGCGGTTCACGCGTGCCGATGTGCATATGATTTCAGGCGGTACTGTATAATGGGGCATTACTTGATGATCAGTGATCATTTCCTTGTTTCTTACAGAGCAAAGTATCATAGATTAAAATATGGCACGGATGTATCACCAGAGAAAGGGAACAAAGAAGAAACTGTGAATCAAGAACCTCATCATGATGCCAATACTAACAACACTAAACCAGGAGTCAACTGGCGACAGGGCCGACAACTTTTAAGACAGTGAGTATATGTACATGTCGTCCTCGGTTAAAGTCAAGGTATCAAATAGTGACTGAATCTACATAGTTTGGTCACGACTTTGAATCTCATTTGAGACATGAGCAGTCTATAGGCCTGTTTATGCATGCGATTTTTGATGCAATTTTTGTCGCACTCTCCAATGCAACTTTTGTCGCAAGTGTAAACTAGGGCGATTTCTGTGCGATTCGGGTGCAATATTTGCTGCTATTTGCTGTGATTTCCCAAAAATCGCTGCCTAGTTGCATTGGGCGACTTCGCAGGACAAATCACGCCCAAATCGCACCGAAATCGCCACTACACATAGTTCACACACGAGATTTGAAGATGCAACTTGGCACAACAAATATTGCCTCAAAAAGTGCGACAAAAATTGAAAACAAATCGCCTGTGTAAACAGGCCTACCCTGTATATTACAGAAAGCAATTTTTGCAGTGGTCTAAATTATTTTTTAAGACAGTGTATGTGTAACATTAAATTTAATTTGCGGGGAAGTTATTTTTGCAGTTTTGTTCTTATCAATCTGCATAAAAAGGATCACAGAATAAAGCTCTTACAAAATAGTTCTCCACAAAAATGTGCGCAGTTCCTCCACTGAGGGCGATGTGAAAAGGTTGTACACGTCATTCGAATGGCTATTACAACTGCATTCTTTCTTTGAGAAATTAAAGTGCCCCTACAGCACTGTATGATCAAATTTTTGATCATTTTTTTACATTTTCTTGTATAATTAGACTTTCTTACTCATCTTGCCAAATTTCAATCCATTACGAACATCAGAAGTCATTTTATTTTAACATACATGTATTTTATTTCCAAGAATTTATGGCCGCCATTAATCAACCTTGTTCCAAGGCTTTGTTGCGAATGGGAGAAAGTGACGTCAAAGGCTCAAACATTCCTCACGGGTTGAAATTATAATAACAATCAGCATAAAAAAAATTCCACGAAGATCAAGTCCAAAGTTTTTGTTGCTTTTCGCGTGATTTTCAATACTTATTGTTATTATAATTTCAACCCGTGAGGTATGTTTGAGTCTTTGAGGTCACTTTCTCCCATTTGCAACCAAGCCTTGGAACAAGGTTGATTAATGGCAGCCGTAAATTCACGGAAATAAATGTTAAAATAAAATGACTTCTGATGTTCGTAATGAATTGAAATTTGGCAAGATGAGTAAGAAAGTCTAATTGTACACGAAAATGTAAAAAAATGAAAATCAAAAATTTGATCGCAGGGGCACTTTAATACTTTTAACTTTACATGTACATCCTCAAGAACTCCTTGTTTCTGAATTCTCAATCTTCTATTCTCGCATCTCAAAACCTTGAGTCAGTTGAATTTCAAGATGCGAGGACCAAGTTGCAAGGATCAGGTTGAGTGGTACTGTAATTGGTGTCAGCATAAACTCAAGAATGATCGCACAGTCATGTGATAAGTATAAACACAAGGTGACATACATTTACACAGCTTGAGTTATGTACAGTCCAGTTTCTTTAACCCTGTCACTCCCAGAGTGAATTGTGGAAACGTGTAGTGTAGTTCTAACTTTTAAGTTTGTGGCTGAAATTCTATGGTGTGACCATTCAAATTAAACCTCTTCGGTAGTACTTTTGCATGACACAATTTGTTTTTCAATATTTTATAAAACAAAATTTGGGATTTTTCTTGGATTTTGAATTTTGACACTAAGGAGTTCAAGGGTTAAATGTGTATCAAACAACCTTGAATTTCTTCAAAAATGCCCTCCTTATCTACAAGCTTTTTATATTTTATTTTACAGGTACCTTCAGGAAGTTGGTTATACTGACACCATTCTAGACGTGCGCTCTTCGCGTGTCAGGTCTATCCTCGGCCTCTCAGTAGCAGATTCTGCACCTGATCACCCTCAGCCAAATGGTATTTCAGGTAAAGGTCGTGGAGAGGAGTTTGCGGTCATTGAGGAGCATGCACGGTCTCCTAAAAGAATCGAGTCGGCTCCAGGTAGAAAACTGTCTGAAGAAGAAGAAGAAGCTGATGGTATTATCTCTATATCATCCGGGAAACGGTAAGATGGCCTTTCTGTCAATGCAATAGAACATCTCAAATGACACTACTCTTACTACTAGCTCCAAAAAGGTCCTTCATCATCAGAGAGTCCTTTACCTGTCTGTCATCTGGCCTTATATACTGCATCTCCTGCCGTCGCTGCCCTGCCATTTACATCGGCGAAACTGGGCGCACTCTTAGGGAACGGTTTGGCAAACATCTCAGGAGTATTACCAAGAGTGCACCCGGTTTTCCAGTCGCAGAGCACTTCAGTTCCAATGGACACTCTGTGGATGACGTGCAGGTTTGTGGCGTCAAGCTCTGCGGTGGAAACAAGCAAAGGAAACGGCAGGAGATGCGTCTTATTTTCCAACTTGGTACCTGTCAACCGCGCGGCCTAAATTCTAACTTTCGTTTCTTCTGAAGGTCGCGCACGCGCATGCAAGAGACAATCATTTAAACTTTAGATGTCGTGGCGTATTTCTCAACGAACATATTTCCACTGAAGAAGGGCAAAGCCCGAAACGTTTGGAACTTATTCAAAAACTTTGGCACTTTAAAATAACATTTAAAAAAGTTTTTGCAATAGAACCCTGCTCTTTACTTTTGCAGTAAAGAGCAGGAACTTCCATAATACTGACTGCCTCTATAATGTGGGCAATTGGGTCTGTCCCCTTGGTGTCTTGTATATTAAGGAAGTTTGACTGTAGTCGCTTTATCCTTCAGAAACTGGGTTATGCTCAGGCCATGTGGGTGGCTCATATACCACTTTACAGTCTACTGAATGGTTAAAAATAATTTCTCAACAGTGTACCAGTGCGACCTGGCAGCTCAAGAGGTCCACCACTGGATGACGACCTTGAGTCAGAAGCGGCAGTACTCGCAAACTTTGATTTCCTTCAAAATGATGTGGAAGACGAAGAAGATAATGATGATGAGTTGGATGATGGTGGGAGCGCAGATGATGAATCTGAGGATCGAGATGACATGAGGTTGGGAAGAAGACTGGCCAAGAGAGCCAAACCAGGTTTGTTTGGAATCTAACAAGACATTATTGTCTCAACCTTTTCTCTCTTTATTAATAATAAAATCTTGATTTTGTGGTCTACTTGTTAAAAGAGGGGTAGTTTCACTACTTGCATGACTCATACAAGTTGGCTTTTCAGTTATGAAAATTGTAGTCCTTTAATATCAGAACACTGACAATAATAGACAGTAAAAAAATAGTTTTGATTTTTATTCCATTTATACAGTATGCCCTCCTTAGTCTGTTATAAACCTCTAAACAGTCCCCTAAATTGATACCATGCACATACACTGTACACACTGTACAATGAGTGTTTTTATTTCCTACTGCGTACAGTAACTCTTGAAAGACCAAATAATTTACAATACAAATTTCTTGGAATATTTGCACTGTTTTTGTGCATTTTGTACAATACAAGCATGTACAGTGTATATCAATTATAATTAAATGTTTGAATTCTCTTGGTGAATGTTTGAGCACATGGAAGAGAACTGAACCTTTTTCCACAATTTTATAATTATAATGATTGCATTTTTCATTACTTTCTTTAAAGATGTCAGCAAAGATGATGTTGAAGAAATGCTAACTGCAGACGAGGAAACAGCCGATGCCCTTGCAGAGTTTGATTTTGTGATGGGTGAAGATTCAGGCTCAGAAACAGATGTTACAGTGATTGAAGTGGAAGATGGTGATGTGGATATTCATATGCCAGAAGAACCTACGACACAAGGTTTTATACTGCAAAACATATTTAAAAATAACCACATTATCAAAAGTGACGCCCGCCTGAAAGTGGCATTAATTTTTTGTGTATATTTTGTTTTTGTTTTTAATGCATTGTGTTTCTTTATTCCCCATAGAAAACAGAGATGACTCAAATACCCAGGTTTGTGATTTTTAGATTTTATGATAATTATGTAAGAGATTCTGTAGAGATACCTACAATTCTGGACAAAACTCCCTGGGGTAAATCTTGAAATCCGCAACATCACAGTTTCTACAGTGTGTATTTGACCTGAAAGAAAATCATCACTTTCCGTTTTGCTACCCCCCCCCCCCCCCCCCCCCCCAAAAAAAAAATAAAAACAAAAACAAACAAAACAAGCAAACCAAAAAATCAGTGTTGAGAGCTTTCTTTCCCGCACATATAGAGAAAATAGATATTAGAATCCATCATTGTAGGTACCTTGGGTCAATTAAATAAAACTTTTACAAGTGTAATTTACAAGTGTCTATTGTTTTCAACCTCTGAAACAATGGCTACACTTGTGAATTACAAGTCTTGTAAAAGGTTTATTGAATTGACCCCTGGTGTTAAAGTAGATAATAAATTTTCCTGTGTATTAAGCCATTATTATTATTGTGGTTGATCAATGTTTGTGTTGTGATGTTCTAGAATGAGTGGGGAGTGGATTCAACTTATCTGGCCAAGTTAAAGGAGCAGTACAAGAAAGAGAAGAAAACCAAAAAGAGCCAAAAAAGTAAGAATCATGTTGTATATGTTGTGGTTCAATTTTTTCTTTGGTTTGAAAATTTTCAAACCAGTTTGATTTTTGTTTTCCTTTGTCCCAGAATATGATAATGAACATGAGACAAAGGAAAATAAAAATTAAACTGGTTTGAAAATTTTTAAACCAAAGAAAAATTTGAACCACAACATATATATCGAAACATTGCAGTAAATTCTTAGTTCTTGAGGTGTTTCATTTCATATTTGTAGTTATGTTATCAGTGTTTAAAAATCTGCTTATAATTAAGGCATTGAGCGAGATGTAGTACAGTATATGGGAACAGATATGCAAATTTCATCATCTGTAAACTTTTGTAATTCCCCAGTATATTTAACAACTATTCAGCGACGTGGAGGTGGGTAGTGGTGGATATGTACCGAGCCGCGAAGCATTGAGGTAAATATCCACCACTACCCACCTACACTGAGGTGAATAGTTGTTTTAGTATATACTGAAACAGTGAGATAATATAACGAAAATGATGCTTTTTAACTCATTTATTCCTGTCAAGATTACAATTTTCGCGTGCAAATTGTTGGGAGGTGAATAGCACTTGCTATTCCGAGTTTCAGTAGCCAATCAGAGCGCGCCAACAATGCTATCCACTGTTTCAGTATATACTAATAGGTGTTAAAAGATGATTGCTGTATTTTAATTCACCAATGTATTACGTCATTCAGTTGTCTAGACAATCTCGTTTCACACAATGCACATATTATGTCATGTTAAGATGTTTTGGTCATTTTAAATCTGTTTTGCTCAATTCTTTGACTTCAAACTTGGTATGGAAGATTAAAACCGTTCTGTGGACTTAACTTGCATTTTTTCGTATTCACGAGATGGCTCTTAAGAGCACTTTGATTTTAAAAAGTGGTTGATGAAAATTGTAGCATTTTCATTACTGACGACAATGCGGTTTTTTGTTTCAATGCAGGACCAACAAAGTCAGTACTTCAGGCTATGCTAGCGAATCTCGAAGGAGAAGATGAAATGCCACACTCAGCTCCAGCTCCGCCCATCATTAATATCCCGCCCCCAGTCAGACTGAGTGGCTCCCGTGCCACATCAGAGATTCCGCCAATAGCTAGTGTCACAATACCCACATCTGGCAAAGGAGCCACGCCTGCAGCAAACACAGCTGATGAGCCTTTTGAGAGTGCTCTGGGTCTGGGTGAATTGGCAAGTCTGACAGTGTCAAATGAGGCAGAAGCTCTTTCGTATGAAGTAAGATAGCGTTCCTTTATTTTCTACTTAAGGTCCATTAACAATTGCATCGCTATTTAAGGTTGGGTGGGATTGATGTAAGTTGATTGGTGACATGCTGGGTAGCCTGCATGTCAGGTGCAAACTGGGAGGGGGGAGGGGAGAGGGGGCATGAAAAAGGAGAGGGGGAGAAGGGAAGGAATGCATGCTATAAGAACCGAGCTATTCACATTATTCCCACTGATTTTCTTGAAATCAAATTATGTCAATTGTCAATACGTTCACCAATCAGAAACTGGCACACACTTTTATGCATGGATCACTTCAAACAGGAATTTACTATGTTTACCACCCAGCATGAATTAGCCAATCAGAATTTTGCGGCCGCCAGTGTCCGCAGAATTGAACAAATGGGGGTCTTTATTCCCAGCGTCTGCCATGCAGGCAGACGCTGCCAGGTGGAAAGCCACTTACAAAAGGCTGTCCCACAACCTAAAGCCCAAACACCATACAAGAGGAATCTCAGAGTTGAAACCAGCCAATTCCTTGCAAGGGAGCTTGAGAATGGAGTCAAGCTCACCACTCCATAAATGTAGTGAGAGGGGGTGATGATCCTGATAAGCAAAGTAACATCATTAAGGTCAGCATGCACGCCATGGTGACCAAGTTACCTGTTGTTGTTTACATGAAGAGACTGGTTGCAGAGACTAGTCTCATGAGTAGTACACACAAGGTGACTAGTTGAAGAAACTGTTTGATGTGGCCTTTGATTGGTTTATGTGGTCACAGCGATTAGTTGCACAAGCTGGATACATGTGATTGCTGGGACTTGTCGCTGTGACCAGTCTCTTTACTTAAACCAGTTTGAATTCCTACAACCAGATGCCACTATCAAATTTTAGTCACCCTGACTAAATTTTTTGCTAAAAATTACTATTTCACATGAAGGCATCTAGTCGCAGCAACCAGATGCCATGATGAGTTGCCCTGTGTGCGCTAACCTTAAGGAATGTTTTATTTAACTTGACATTGTTCTCTTCAGGTTAATACGAAGGAAGAGTTTAGAAAAACCTGGAGCCCTAAGTTCACACTGAGAAGGTATTTACAATACATATGATTTCCTCTTTCCTATTATTATTTTTTTGTACTGTACTTATTTGTTAATATTGAATAATTCAATATTCTGTCATACACAGTTGTACAGTACCGATCAAATGTCACTAAGTTGACAGTCCCTTGAGACTTGATACTCGATTCCCTTCAGTATCGATTTTTGAGGACTAATGAGCTTGTCTTACTTGAAAGCCTTTTCGAGTTTGTGTATTCTCGTTTTTTAGATTTTCGATCCTCGATCCTCGAAACTCGATCCTTGATCCTCGATCATCGAAATTCGGGTGACTTGACTTGACTTACATTTGACCGGTACTGTACTTACAATACATGTACTTATTCTTAAACAATAAGAACAATGCTTTTTTAACTATCACTATTATACAGCAAACAGCAACAACAACAACAAAAAGCAACTAAGTTTAGTAATAAGTTGTTTGGTAACTCCCAAGTACTGGTAAATAAATAAGAATCCTAAGAAGAGGTTCCCTTCTATTCAGCTGAAAAAGGAAAAAAAATATATAATTATGTTTTTTGATGACTCTATGGCACTCCTCTGAGAAACAGGAACATCTTGAAAAAGTTTGGAAACTTAAGTACAAGTTCTAGTCATCCTTAAGCTAGTGACACACTAGGCGATTTTGTATGCTTGTTGCAGCAATTTGGCGAAAATCACTGGGTGTGCTTGTCAAATATCAGTGAAATTCACCGACAATGTTTACTGACAATAAATTTCGTTGCGAGGAGCATATAAAATCACCTGGTGTGTCACTGGCCTTAGTCAAGACCCTTTTCTTCACATTTAAGAACATGCTACATAAAATGACATGTAATTGACCTCATCGCCTGATAAAGACTAGCAGTAATAGCAGTCGAAATGTCATGATCAACATCTCTAAGAGACTCCATTGTAAGACAAATGAATAAGCAATGATCTATTTTACAAACCATGATCAACAAGAACCACATTTTTAATAACAAAATAAATTATTTAATTGTTACTTGGCTGTAGTTTGCTGTGGTACCTTATATTAATATAGAAATTACTCACTTTATTGTTTTTTTTTGCAGTCATTTTGATAGCATTAGATCACTTTACTTTCACCCAACTGAAGCGGCTCTCATAACAGCTTCAGAAGATCACTCACTTAAATTATGGAATCTTCAAAAGACCGTACCGCAGAAAAAGTGAGTCTGTAACTGCTAGCATTAATTCTCTTTACTGGATATAATATACATTTATCAAGATTAACTTCCAAGAGATTCCATAGGGAACCCACACGTTTATTTAGAATGATCATAGTGAACTTACAGTGTACGTGATGTTGTGTTTCAATCCAAATGTGCTGTTGCTTTAATGTGCTGTTGAATGACCGGTGTTGAGTAACTGAAATCAGTTTATGCCGGGATTTATAGCAGCCACAACAATCCGATCAAATCCGTCGATACGATTACGAAACGATCATGTCTGTTATTTTTTAAATGGTCTCGCATTTCGCCGTCTGTTATTAAATTTTAACTTGTCAGCCGTCATGCCGCATGGTCTCGTATTTCGGCGTCTGGAAATGGGGAGAAGAGAAAATTGACAAGGGACGAAACTCGTTTGAGGACAAATTTCTTTGGAAGCCGTTCCGTCTCTTAACTGTCGGAATTAAGCTCAGAAACCACACTAAGTAGTATCTGAAAGGTTGAAGTTGATGTCAGACCGTTTATTTCCTGTGGAAAAGTCGTTATTCATTCGTGAAATAAACAGAAATCTTTAGCTCCTTTATCGTAGCATCAATGACTTAACTTGAATGGACCGGAAGTTGCCATACACGTTGTGACGTTGTGTTTATCAATCAATATAAATTATTTTTAAGTGATGTTTTCCACGCGCTAAATACATGCTAGAATATTTGTCGCGCTATGTTCCTGGTTTTCTCGCGTGTAATTTATTTGCTTTCACGGGGTTTCTTTCTCCTTCTTGGTGCGTGCTCTGTGTTATTCGATTTTAAATCGTCTATAACAGAATATTCAAGTTAGAGTTTGCCATTGTTTTTGAAATGTGACCACAAATACACCTTCGGGAGTAAAAATGTAAGTGGAATTTTTCATGTTGTCTTTCCCGTCGCGTTCCAAATCTTTCAAATGCAGGCATTATCTCGAAGATTTCTTGTGTTATCACAGGGTCCTCAATCTGTGCCAACAGAACGCTCTACAGTAGATCTGATTCTTCAGGGGCATAATGCCTCGCGAATGTTAACAGCTAACAGACTCTTGTGATATGACCTTTAAGGCTCCCTGGAGCTTTCGAGTACCTCGCGCATTGCATGGGTGACGCGGTCCACTCAAGTTCAGTCACTGATATATCGATACAACCTCTGGAGTTTCGACCCTTGTCACTCTCTCTCTTTCTTAACCGTTAAAAATGTAAACTCTTAATTTAATTAATAACAAACGGTTATGTGATATGCTGCATGACGGTGAAATGCGAGACGCTGACAAATTAAAATTTAATAACAGACAGCAAAATGCGAGACCATTTAAAAAATAACAGACACGATCGTTTTGAAATCGTATCAACAGATTTGATCGGACCGTTGTGGCTGCTATAAATCCCGGCATAAGCTGATTTCAGTTATTCAACACCGGTCATTCAACAGCACAAAAGCAACAGCACATTTGGATTGAAACACAACATCACGTAAGTCCACTATGATCATTCTAAATAAATGCGTGGGTTCCCTATGGAGATTCTACAATGTAATGCAATAATATTTATGTCCCATGTGCGTCGACTTTAAGGTGTAAAGGAATAGAAAAATTCAGATTCCCTGCCCTCCTGATCTTCAAGTACTCAGTGTCTACTTGTCTTTTTGTTGTTGTAAATTTTAATTTTTTTTTTTAACTTTGTAGGAGCAATATATTAGATGTTGAACCCATCTACACTTTTAGAGGACACAGGTAAGCTTACATATATATTTCCACCGTCATCATTATATGAAACAACATCGCTATTATAAAATAGTGTTCTACCTGTACATGTACATGTTTCATCACTATTATTATCATCATCAATTATGTTATCGTCATAATAAATTGTACGTGGCTGTTGATAAACACAATCTCGCATTTCCTCTGTTTCTTCTACACAGTGCGCCTGTCCTCTCATTGGTAATCAACTCTACAAGTGAGATGTGTTTCAGTGGCAGTGCTGACTCAACAATAATCTGTTGGAGTATCCCCTCTCTCGACATAGATCCTTATGGACCTTACAGTAAGTTCTTGTAGTTCTTGTTTTCTACCCAGAAGTAAACATTAAAATGCTGTTAAATGAGACAATTTGTTTTGCAAGTTGCAATGGAAGAGTATTGCAACAGCATTTTCAGAATACTGGATCACTTTGCAACTCACGATAAAGTGCAGGAAAACAAATGAATTTAGTACAGTTTTCTTTAGGGAATCATAGTTGGTCAAACCTATCACAAGCAGTCACCCACAGACACCTCCCTTGACTGACAACTACTATTGCAGGACAAATAAACCACTTGTTGTCTGATATTTTTGGGCCTTGACGAGACTGTTGACTTTTTGCGACCATTTTGATAATACAGCTGAGCCTGCTTCTCTAGGTGGCAACAGCTGACCAAAAATTTATCAGCAACTACAGTGTATCATGCACGTGGTCAAACAATCGACAATCATTAAAATTTTTAATGTGTTCAATGTGAATGATAGCGCATGACAGTTGATGATAGTTGGTGGTCAAACAAGAGCATGTATTGAGTTTCAACTATCATTGACTATCATGCGCCATGTGACCAGGGTTTAACAGTCATGTATCAGTCATCCTTATTATTGTTTTTTCTTTTCAGATTGTGAAAACCTGAGTGGCGTTCTTGTAGCACACACAGATGCAGTGTGGGACCTAGCAGTACAGACAGGTTCACTGCAGTTATTATCCGCTTCTGCAGATGGCACCTGCAAGCTTTGGAGTCCCACATTAAAATCACCTTTATTAAATAGCTATGTTCCTAATCAAGGTACGTCCAGTGTTCTGTTGATAAATACTTTCTTTTAGTTGGCTTGCAATAGTTCTGGCATTTTCCATCACTTGTGCTTTGATGGATCAATACAACAGTTCTTTGTCAGTTAGTTAGGTGTCTTAAACAGGTCATACTGTTACTATGGTAACCTGTTGTATCATAACAATGATTATACATTGTAACTTGTTCAACAATGACTGGGCATTAGTTTGATACCATTATTGTAGCATTAAATGATAAAGAGTGGTAGTATTGATCCATCAAAGTGTAAGAACTTGAAACTACCAGAAACTGTTGTCAGCTACCATAAAAGGGAGTTAGTCTTACAAGAAGTCCAATTGAAGGGTTGCCTGGAAAAATGCCCAAAGTGACTTCTGATAAACTGCTAGATTCTCATTCCAAATTGCCTTGTATTCCCTTGTGAAACACAGGGAGAATTTGACGTTATATGTATATGTAAAAGTCACTAAGGGCCTTATTCCATGCACCCCTTCATTGTTGATATGTACAGTTGATTCTCTTGCTAGCAACTGCCCTTGAAATAAAATAGTATTTGGTGGTCATGAATGAAAATGGCCACTTAGGAGAGAGTCTGAATCCTGGGGTGGGTGCTCCTAGAAAATATGGGTGGTGGGCGCTCTTGGATTTGACTGGTGCATAAGAGATGAATAATAATAATAAGTAGCTTCATCTAAAAACGTACCCAATTTCAGACACAAACCTTTTCAGAGCAAAATGGTCAAAATCTATTTATACTGTATTTCACACCAAAATCGGCTCCAAAACCATTCCCTTACTTATCTAGCTTGCCATGCCCATACCCGTCTAGCTTATATAAGGGAGTACCCTCCAGTGTCTAAATACAGCTGGATTAACTGACAACTGATTCAACACGTTTGCTTACTGACAAGAGGTCGCTTAGAGGAGGTCAACTGTTTTTGAAAATGTCGTATTAATCATTTAGAGATTACTCCAAGAAGGTGTGCCAGGTTATTTCCAAGAAAATAATTTCCAGTAGCATAGTTGTAGATTTACTCTGTTACTGTGTGGGTAAAGGGCATTAACTGTGATTTGAAATCATGTGTGTAAAGTACTAGCAATTTTTGCTTTGATTTTACAGCGATTTCACATCCCTTGGCTCTGTTCACGTCACATCTAAAACAACAGTTGACCGACTCTCTGTGAAATCGCAGAAAACATTGCTGGTACATGTAGTTTACACAGCCGGGATTTTAAGTCATTGAAATCATTGCTTAATTTGCTTCACTTCAAAATTCTTCTTGTAAATGCTGCTTAAAGTTTATTTCAGGACAATTAAAACTATTTATAGCACCATTGCCTTGATTTGACTTCAACATTCTTCTTTTTCCTCCACAGAAGGTTATGGCGTCCCCACATCAATCGACTTTATCCGCACCGAGACATCACAGATGGTTGCTGCGTACTCATCTGCTCAGTGTGTTATTTATGACCTGGAAACAGCAGCACCAGTAGTAACACTCGACAGCGCAAAAACTTACAGTAAGTGGAGTGGCTACATGTTGGGTTTTCAGTGGCAAGTGTACTTCCTAGAGTCCCCAAAATTTATTTTGTGAAATACTAAAAAGCAAACAATACCACAGGAAAGTACTGTTCCAGAGCTTTCATTTGAATGGTTACACTTTTGGATTGTTTTAGGAATATACAGACTCAAAAGTTAGAAATACCCTGTACATAGGAAAGTGTTGCTCAGTAGCTTTTATTTGAATGGTTACACTTCAGGATTTCATCCACAGAATCAAAAGTTAGAAATACCCCGTACAGCATAATAAACAGTAAGATTTAAATGTACTGCTCAATAGCTTTCATTTGAATGGTTATGGTTTAATTCACAGACTCAAAAGTTAGAACCACTTTGTACAGCATAATAAACAGTACCACAGGAAGGCACTGCTCAATAGCTTTCATGTGAATGGTCACAATTTAGGCTTTCATCCACAGACTCAAAAGTTAGAACCACCTTGTACAGCATAATAAACAGTACCACATGAAAGTACTGCTCAAAAGCTTTCATTTGAATGGTCACACTTTAGGATTTCATCCACAGACTCAAAAGTTAGAACCACCTTGTACAGCATAATAAACAGTACCACAGGAAAGTACAGTATTGCTCAGTAGCTTTCATTTGAATGGTCACACTTTAGAATTTCACCCACATACACTGTACGCAAAAATTAGAACCACCTTGGACAGAGTAATAAACAACACCAGGAAAGCACTGCTCAATAGCTTTTATTTGGATGGTCACACTAAAGTATTTTATCCATAGACTCAAAAGTTCGAACCACGTTGTACAACAAAATAAAAAGTACCACAGGAAAGTACTGCTCAACAGCGTTCATTTGAATGGTCACACTTTGGGATTTCATACACAGACCGTAAAGCTAAAACCCGCCTTTACAGCATGACAAATAGCACCACAGGAAACCATAGTCTCATCTCTTTTTTTTTCCTTGCAGATAATTCACCGTCAACTCAAATCAACAAAGTAGTCAGCCACCCCACCCTCCCCCTCACGGTCACAGCACACGAGGACAGACATATACGCTTCTTTGATAACAATACTGGTAAGTTCATGTCCTGGGGAGAATCATGCAGTCACAGGGCTGTCAATTGTAGCCCGACAGCCGGATATTATGGACCGCAACTCAGTGCGGTGAAAGTAACCGCAGACCCCCCTTATTAGGGCCTCCTTAGTCAAGGGACTGGTCATGAAACCGTGAAAACAAATGGTTATAAAAAGACCAGAGGAGGTAAGACTGCTATCCCACAATGCATTGCATTTCGAAGTATATTATCGAATCTCGGATGACGTCATCAGTACAGTTTAGCATTGGATCAGTTCAGAACCCACGCGAGAGCGGCGCCATTGCATAATGGCGCTGAGATCGAATCCGTCCTAAGAGACCTTTACATAGGGTAGCAACTGACGAGGTTCGCCAAAGAACCGAAACTCGAGTCTAGCTAAGGACATGAAGCATCCGTGAGATTTACAAAACAGCAACCATGCTGCAGATTATCTGTTGGATGCCAAATCAAACGCTATTACAAAGCAACAGAGCTTTATCCTAGCTCCACTGAGACACACTACTCAACTACAGAACTAACGACATGTAAGGAGCTAAAAATTATTGCAAGAATTCATGATTTCATTGCAGTGGAATTGTAGACTACGGCTTTTTGAGACTCGGATCTAAGACGCCTATATCCGTGATGCCGGAAACACTTTCTCACAAGTCATGCATACCGCAGACTTTAGACATTAAATCACGGCCTGAGAAATTTAACGATCCTAACACTTTCAAAGCGATACCAAACTTTAGCCGATAAGTATTTATTTTGCAACAAAAGTGAGCCAAAGAAACCGCAATGTATGCCAATAGAGCTAGCACCAAACAACGGCATAAAGAAATATAATAATTCTAACGGCTCTATACAGCACGAAATCCTCCCATCAATTTGAGAGATAATCCGCCGAGATCAAAAAGTTCATATCATCGAAGAGAACAAATTCATAACTGTGATCTAAAGGCGCAATTCTCTCTGAAGTCTTACTAGGAAAGCATTAAATTTCAGGCTTTTAAAATACATTTTTGCGACGAGTGGGAGTCGTACGCGTGCTGTCTATTATTGTACTGCTCGTGTCTCATATTGCAAGAAGCCAAATCTAAGCGCTTTTTACAATACATTTTCACGACGATATCGCGGAGCATTTTGGAGCATTTTAGAACTGTTCAAAGGAATAACAATACAATGCGACGAATACCAATGAAAATGCTAAATACTCCTTCTTATTAATGAATACCAACGATTTATTTCAACAAGGTCATTGACCCGTGGCACGAGGTCAAAATACCTCACATTGTTAACCTAAATAATTTACATTAAAAGCCGGCCAACTGTTCCAAAAAAGAAAACAAATAAAAAATTAACAAGTTCGACAGTACAAAACTGGTATCTAACCTCCATTTCGTCTAACGGAACAGTAAGAAACCGGCACCTCATTCCACTGTATTTCTTAGAAAATTCCGCGCCATCTTTGAGAGCGTGACAGAAATGCGATTGCGTGGTATTGTGGGACGGCAGTCGTCCCTCCTCTGTAAAAAGACTAAGAAAGGTTGCCGCAGTTTATGTTTGAAGCACTCCAACCTTGTATCATGGTTGGTGGAGGATCACACACTGTAGCTGAATAACTTAAAGGGGCACTGTCCCGGCTGATATATCGTGTTTTCATGATTATGGCCAGGAGCTTGCTTTAAACTGATTGGTTGCACGCATTCAAGCGTGAATTTCTTGTTACACGAAATTCAGCACAGAAAGCGATCACGGCACGCACAGCATTTTGGGTGAAGGTGGGCATTTAGGCTAGCTTTATTATCTTGAAATTAGAAGAAACCATCTCCAAAAGTTATATGATAGCAAAGAAGTATAAACCAGAGACAAAAGAACGGCTGAAAACGTATTTTCACAAGAATGGCGATTCTGATTTCTGAACCGACTATCAAGAAACCAAATTAATTTTCATGAACTGTAATCCACTTGTAGTCCTTGTAACCCTGCACGCTATCCCCAAACTACTTGTTTTATTTTGCTCTATTACTATAGAATCTTTTCATCCAATAGTTAGTTGCATATTTTGTGGCATTTCATAGCGACATAACGTGGAAATTAGGTTAGCAAAATCTCGATATTTTGGCGGGACGCTCTCCCTTCAGAAACGTTTCTCAGTGTTAGTCGGGTGCTTCACTACAGTTTAAAAGTTGTTGTTGTTTGCGCTCTGTCAAGGTATAAAACTCTTACAAAAAAAGAAGAAAACATATCATGGACATACGTTGCAGGTAAAATTCGTTTTCAGGTAGAATCAGTATTCAATCTTAATAAGCTAACCCTAACCCAACCACAAAGTTAACCATCACCCCTAGCACACAGATACATGTAGACAGTGGTGTAATGTTTAGCTTTGTGTTAGAGTTAAAGCTGGCTTTATACATCTAGATTGAATACTGGGTGTCACCAACCAACCAAATCCAACGTGAGACCGGATTTTACCTGCAACACATGCACTCAACGATGAATTTTTAGGAAAATGGTTGGAATGGCGTTGTACCGCTTTTCCACCGACATCATTTTAGTGCATTTAAGAGAAACTGTGTGAAAGCGAATACAGTTTGCGCTTTTAGGTTCTTGTAGCTGAATATTTCAGCGGCAGAAAATTTAAGGAAAGGAATCTTATCCCCGAATTTACTCGCTGCTTTCTCCTGCCCGAAAATCCTTACTGACCTTATTTCGTAACCAAAATGACATTGTTTATCCTTCTGAAAACAAACGGCGTTATTTTTTCAGGTTGCTTTTTCAACTGCTTAACCCTTTAACTCCCAAGAGTGACAGAACAAAATTCTAGAAAAATTCCAAATTTCATTTTGTGAAATATTGAAAAACAAATGGTACCATGCAAAAGTACTGCTGAAGAGGTTTCATTTGAATGGTCACACCATAGGATTTCATCAACAGGCTCAAAAGTTAAAACAAATGGCACCATGCAAAAGTACTGCGGAAGAGGTTTCATTTGAATGGTCACACCATAGGATTTCATCAACAGACTCAAAAGTTAGAGCAAATGGTACCATGCAAAAGTACTGCCAAAGAGGTTTCATTTGAATGGTCACACCATAGGATTTCATCAGCAGACTCAAAAGTTAGAACAAATGGTACCATGCAAAAGTACTGGCGAAGAGGTTTCATTTGAATGGTCACACCATAGGATTTCGTCCACAGACTCAAAAGTTAGAACAAATGGTACCATACAAAAGTACATATACTGCCGTAGAGGTTTCATTTGAATGGTCACACCATAGGATTTCGTCCGCAGACTCAAAAGTTAGAACAAATGGTACCATGCAAAAGTACTGCTGAAGAGGTTTCATTTGAATGGTCGCACCATAGGATTTCATCCACAGACTCAAAAGTTAGAACAAATGGTACCATACAAAAGTACATATACTGCCGTAGAGGTTTCATTTGAATGGTCACACCATAGGATTTCATCAACAGACTCAAAAGTTAGAACAAATGGTACCATGCAAAAGTACTGGCGAAGAGGTTTCATTTGAATGGTCACACCATAGGATTTCGTCCACAGACTCAAAAGTTAGAACAAATGGTACCATACAAAAGTACATATACTGCCGTAGAGGTTTCATTTGAATGGTCACACCATAGGATTTCGTCCGCAGACTCAAAAGTTAGAACAAATGGTACCATGCAAAAGTACTGCTGAAGAGGTTTCATTTGAATGGTCGCACCATAGGATTTCATCCACAGACTCAAAAGTTAGAACAAATGGTACCATACAAAAGTACATATACTGCCGTAGAGGTTTCATTTGAATGGTCACACCATAGGATTTCGTCCGCAGACTCAAAAGTTAGAACAAATGGTACCATGCAAAAGTACTGCTGAAGAGGTTTCATTTGAATGGTCGCACCATAGGATTTCATCCACAGACTTAAAAGTTAGAACAAATGGTACCATGCAAAAGTACTGCCGAAGAGGTTTCATTTGAATGGTCGCACCATAGGTTTGCGTCCACAGACTCAAAAGTTAGAACTACATTACATGTCTCCATAACTGACTCTGGGAGTGAAAGGGTTATTAAAGTTGAGAGCACACTGCGAGGATCACAAATTTCACTATGTTTATCCGCATTTCAAATATAATTATGTTTCTCGTATATTTACATTCATATATATTTACTATCATCGGGTATATTACGAACTCACAATTGACCATCTATCCATGTGGCTTGATGCTTAATGGATAGAGCATTGCACCGGTATCGCAAGGTCATGGGTTCGAATCCCATTCAGGCCAGAATTTTTTCAGGTTGCTTTTTCAACTGCTTAAGTTGAGAACACACTGCGAGGATAACAAATTTCACTCATGTTTATCCGTAGTTCAAATGTACGAGTTTCATATATTCACATTCATATATATTTACTATCCATGTGGTTTGATAGTTCAGTGGATAGAGCATTGCACCGGTATCGCAAGGTCATTTGTACGAATCCCATTCAAGCCTGAAAATTTTCAGGTTGCTTTTACAACTGCTTAAGTTGAGAGCACACTGCGAGGATCACAAATGTTTACTCATGTTTATCCGCAGTTCAAATACATGATTTGTATTCACATTCATGAAAGGCGTTATGTTACGAAAGTCTAAGGCGACATTTTACTTACTAGAAAACTATAGTTTTTAAACTAATTTATTACGATTTTTTAAGATGACTAAAAAGGTCTTCCGAGCAGCTTTTCATGGAAACGAATCGATGGATTATCCTGACATATGACAAAGAAGTTTGTTGGACTTCTGTATATTTTGAAATTGTAAAAACAGGATATTGACGTTCAAGTGCGATGTTGAAGTGTAGGCGGTGTAAATTGGATCTTTTTCCTTTGGAAATTGTGTTGATTTCTTTATTACTTTGAGCTTGCGTAGGTAGTAATGTATGGTGTTAAAAAATGAAACGATAATTAAAGTGGCAAACGCAACTACTTAGACGTTATTGTTAAGAATACCGCTTATCCTCAGAATCTGCGAAAAGAAGTTGATGATTTTAAACGGGGCAGTGTCTAAGGATGAAAGTGGATAACAGGCGGTCAAGAAATGAATATTGCCCTTCTGGCGAAACGTTGATCCTTTTTTAGCCGTAATGTTGTCAGTCTGTGTTCTTTGCTTTCATACATTCGTCCTTCCTATTTCACTGTCGCGTTGTCAGTATAATTTAGATTTTTTTCCAGTCGTAACTAAATATATAAAACTGAATCGAAAAACTTAAAACCCACCAAACTTTCATGCTATTCGGGTTGATTTTACGGACTTATTTTAGTTTCGTGTTTTAGTTCAACCCAACAGTATGGTACATGTATTTGTAGAACTTACGAACATAAGTTGAAAAATCGCGAAAAGTAAATATTACTAAATTTTTCTCAATAAAAATCTCAAAATTAAGTTGTAAAATCATTTTCTGTTAATAAAGACGAAATGATGAAATAAATTGAGATTAATTGCATTAGCATTTCAATCGCATTTTCGCGAGTTTTCTTTTCGAACTCGAAGAAATAGACGGAAAAACGCGAACAAAGACATAGATGTTCAATCAACGACGTATTTATCTGGAGGAAATTAATACAAATACCTATTATTTTATCGCGGAATAACGAAAACATGATGGTGAAACAAAGCAAAGAATTATCTAGTGAACCGCAAGTAAAAGCGAAAAAAGGCCTGTTACGTGTTGTTTCATAGTTCATTTGACGGCAAGGCTCAGAGCTGTCGTACTTTCTCCTGTGTTTGACTTGTCGAAAGTTCTAGCGAAGTTTTACTTCGGTAACGCAATCGAGCAAAGCATTGAGATCTGAAAAACACGATTTAAAACAGATAGGAACCATTCAAGACCAACTTTTAACTTTGAAAACGAAGGGCATTTTGTTTCCGGCTAAGTCTCTCGGTCCGTAATTGAGATTTTTTTCCCCAGTGTTAATTCACCGTTGCGGCCGGCTTGAAGTTGAATCTCTGGACGCTATATCATCGAGAGTTCTTTTTTACTAAGCTCTAATCTTTGTTTGAACTTGGCATCAGCTTATTTTGTCTCTTCTCAAAATCTTTAAAGACTGAGTACCTTTTGTTGGACAGTCCGTTAGCTGTTTTGAGTCTGACTGAACTCGAAACAGGAAAACTTCATTCAAGACGTCAACATTTCGCTCATCCGCTTTCAGTTTGAGCTTGAAAACAGTTTGTTTTACCGCTCGTCTCGAAGAATTAAAAAAAACACCTGAAAATAGAACAGCGAATATTTTTGTCGACGTTGTCGCATCTCTTTCAAATTGAACTAGCAACTAACACTTGCTTTTGTTCACCTGTTGGTTTGAGCTTGACAAGAATTTCATTAGTTCGACTCTTGTCGTGGAGAACACAAACAAACGCCTGTCAGCGCCAATTTAAAGCATTCAAATGTCGAATTTTGTCGAGGAGGACACAACCGTTTTCTTAATTCAGATTGTGTTGCTGGCGATAATCTTTATAACTGCGGTCGTTGGGAATGGTTTAGTGTGTTTCGTGGTATACCACTTCAAGCACCTGCGCACAATTCCAAACTTTTTCATCGTGAACCTCTCGGTTATCGACTTATGCAACGCAATTATAAACATGCCGCTCTTTGCCGGGTATTACATCATCAAAGCCAACATCTTCACGGGGAAGTGGGTCAGCTATGTATGTTCTTCTCTCCATAACTACATGATCTACCTAAACGTTTTATCCCTGCTTCTCCTCATGGCAGACCGCTATGGAGCTATTAAGTTTAAGCTCCGTTACCACATGTGGAAGACTAAACCTAAAGCGTATCTCGGCATCGCCTTGATCTGGGTTTCAGGAACTGTGCTAATAATTGCTTTAGGATTCCATCGCCACAGAGTACTCGCGCCGTACGAGGGGTTGACTCTGATGGAGTACCGGCGAATCCTGTTTAAAACCGAAGGCTGGAAAGCTGCTCTTGGCATTTTTGGTGTCCCATTTCTAGGAATAAACATTCTTGGCTTTCTGATTTGGAGAGCAGTCAGGACCAGTCGATGGCGCATCGAAGCGATCACGAGGGACGATTGCACGGCACAGGGGAAGCAAATGCTTGACATGCTACGGCTGAAAGAAGTTCAAACTGCCCGGAACATTGCCATGATCGTTGTAGCTTACTTCATATGTTTCGTGCCCACAATAGTTTATGGCCAACTGTTTAAGAGAGGGGTTGAATCTCCCTGGATGGAATATTCTGCGTTTATCTTCACCTATTTCGCTAGCGCCTGTAACCCAATTTTGTATGCTTTGCGCGCTAGTCGTTTTAGGAAAGTTATGAAAGAGCTGTTCGGATGTAAGCCAAAGAGAATAGGACAGCCGGCTTTGCCTACTTGAAAATAGTTTGCCCATGTTCTAATAGCAAAACGTTTTTTTCTGTAAACTTAACCTGCAAGGACATGATGACTAATTAGAATAGTTATGTTTCTTACACGTCACCATTTCTAGTTGTTGTTATTGTTGTTGTTTGATAACCGTTTGAATCACTTTACGTTTCTCACACTTGTCACCTGATGCATATTTTCCCGCGTTCAGTACCGGTGGCATGATGTCCAGCGCTTGACACCGTTTGCATGTTTTCCCGCGCTTGATACCGTTTGCATGTTTTCCCGCGCTTGACACCGTTTGCATGTTTTCCCGCGCTTGACACCGTTTGCATGTTTTCCCGCGCTTGACACCGTTTGCATGTTTTCCCGCGCTTGATACGGAGCTGTTACTTGATACTGGTAGGCGGTAGCACCGCTTACATGTTTTCGTGTGCTTCAGTGATTCCGGTTTTCTACAAGGTTTCCCGCGCATGGCACTAGCTGTCTCTTTTCCAGCGCTTGGCACCGGTTTCATATTTTCCAGCGCTTGGCACCAGTTGCACGTCTCACACACTGGACACCACTTTTCTCTTGCTATTTCAGAGGCATGCTATAACAAAATCGGGGGGGGGGGGGGGGGGGGGGGGGGAAGGGAAGCAAAATGAAATCGTTACGGTAAACCCTACAGCTACAACTGTGGTAATTAAAAAACTGAACACCCTAAGCAATTTAGTTGAGTTTATTATGAATTTGTCACTAAAACGAAGTAACAGATAAATAACATCACATTAGCAGTACCAACACTACATTCGTGATCGCTGAACGTTTCAGAGTGTTTCAGAGACTTTTGAAGTAGGTACCAAAGTTAAGGTTAGTTGTTTACCTGGGTATGCGTTTATAGGCACTTTAATAACTTCATATAATGAACGAAATATCTGCATACATAATGGTTCAAATTATAACGAACTATCCAAACCGCCTACTGTTTCACGGATAATTGAGTGAGAATGGGAAATAAATGAGTTCCTGGTTTCAGTAATTTGAAACAAGGACCAAAAACAGATCCGAAGTAGAAACAGGGCAAATTACTGTAGCACGCAAACGATTAGGAGGGCGGGAAAATAAAATAGATTGTTTCCATGCCAACCAAATCTGCCCCACCGCGCCAGGCCTCCGTCAACATTCTGTGGCCGCCACGCAAATCCATGTCTTCTTTCTGGAACAGATTTCCATCGGAAACAATTAAGAATATAAAAAAACACACGCTTTTATACTTATTACTTATTTAGCCTACTTCCACCTGACGTCTTAAAATCAATTCCCGTATAAAATCGGGAAGTTTGAATGCATGCGAGATAGGATTTCAATCGAGTGTCGAAAATTATTGCTTTGGTTTTGCATTGCTACGCCTTGTGATTGGCTAAAAAATCTCGCGCCACTTTCTCGACCAATCAGAAGTAAAACTAAAACCAATCGTGACTTGCTCGCACGCGTTTTCCCGCGCTTGGCGACGGCGACATGTATTTGCTTGGAGTTCTGATTGGTTCATTGGATTGTTTGCGTCTGTTGTGATTGGTCAGAGTGATTACTAATTCATTACCAAAGTTTGGTTTTGGTTTAACGACACTCAAATAAAAGCCGCCATATTTGCTTTCACCAACAAATGTGAAGGGTATGACGAGCACCTAAGTCACTTAATGCGAGTCATTTCCTTCGCAAACAAACAATAAAAATAGCTGTATTAAAGTATCGCCTTGCATACGGAGGTAGCCAGTTGTTGTTGGCGCACGCAATGCAACGCAGGCTAATACGGAGGATGCGCCCGCGGTGCCAGTGGTGATCAAAACCTAGTTGTCCTACGTCATCAGCCACTATATTGTCCTTTTTACTTTCGACTAAATGAAGTAGCTAACAAAATCAACTTGTTTATGGCACTCGAGAGGACTCGATAACAGGACATTTTTTTGGGGGTGGAATAATAAACCAAAGAAAACTATTTCCATCCCCTATTGTTTCCTACCTCACTGCTTTCGAGTTTCACTTTATTAAGTATTGTTCCACATAAGAACGATAGCAAACTTCATTGTTCTGCGACATTAGCTCTTTCCCACATAGAATATCTTTGATTTCAAGAATAGAGGAGGAGCTGATGGTTAATAATTATATTTCATGATAAAAATAAAGAAAATCCATTTGCGTCAAATAAATTTTAGGAAATGTTCGTGCTTAACCAATCAGAATAGCAGAAGACAATAGCTAATAATTTTGCTTCTTTGATGAAATTCCCCAAATACAATTTCTTTTAAAAATTGTGTGTTGTGCGATTGGGTCTCAAATTACTTGAAACCTTAAAAAAATTAGACAAAATACACCTTGAACCTTAACTTTTTAGCGGTTTTTGAGTCTAGGCCAATGAGATCACTAGTTGTAACAATGAACAATCTTGACATTCCATCGTGCTTGGCATTCCATTGCCGTTCAGCGCTATCCTTCTTATGCGGATCATTACTTAATAATCTGCCAGCAGCAGAAAATTACACAAAGTTAAACTTGTGTGGCATCACACGATTCACTCTCGACCGGCCGCAACAATCTGCAATGTTTATCGTGGAAAAAGTGATCGCTTTTCGCACTGATTTCTAAGGAATAGAAAGAACCAATTAGGTAACCTAAAATCCACATGACGCAAATGTCGTAGAACAACTCGGGCTGTGATTGGTTAATTTACTGCCTCTATATCTCGATATAGAGACAGTGATTACGTGTATTTTTAGAAATTAAAATTATTATTTTAAGATCTTAGATTAATACTTTGTTATTAGTTCCGTACTTATTAATTTTTATGTACCGTATTTTCTCAATTAAACGCCCCCGGCGTTTATTTCAAACTTGGCCTTGTGGACCCGGCGTTTCTTTGAATCGGCAGTTTTTTCTCGCCCGCCATTTTTTTAAAAAGGGTTATTATTCGTTTTTCTTGGCAGCCGTGTACCTTGCCCTTAAATCTTAAGTTTATTATACCACAAATAAACGTTTGAGGGGCTTACTTACAACTTCCTCTATTATACCCGGCGTTTATTCGGGGCCCGGCGTTTAATCGAGAAAATACGGTACATAGTTCAATTAGCATATATTAGTTTAGTAGTATACACGACCCCACAAGCTTTTTAGCTTTAATTCTTATCGTGTTAAATGTTATGTTATAATTCAAATCGGGCTGTATGCAAGGCATAGCCTACAACCCCACTTCTCTTGAAATGGTTCAATGGGACTTTAAGGAAACAACCGCTGATCGAATTGAGTGCAGGCGCGAGCCGTGTGCATACTCTCCATAGTCAGGGGATTCTGTATAAAAACTCTCTTTGAGCGTCTTTTGTTCCCACGGAATTAAACGTTAAATATTTTTGTTTCGTCCACTTAGGTAAACAGATTCACACTATGGTAGCGCATCTAGACGCAGTCACAAGTCTGGCAGTGGACCCTAATGGTCTCTATCTACTCTCAGGAAGTAAGAGCAAATAATAAAAGCAAACGTTTGAGTGCGATAAACACCTCCCCTCCCCCCCATAAACCAACCAGCCTTGTCATTAATGTACGGTTCTTAAGTTCGACCACTGAGCAGTACTTTTTGTGGTGTTGTTTGTGATGCTCTGTCTGTCTGTCTGTCTGTACAAGGCGGTTCTGTGGATAAATTCCAGAAGTGTGACAATTCAAATGAAAGCTGTTTAACAGTACTTCCTTGTGGTACTGTTTATGCTATAGAAAGTGGTTCTAACTTTTGAGTCTGTGGATAAAATTTTACAGTGTGACAATTCAAATGAAAGCTCCTGAGCAGTACTTTCCTGTGCCTTGTTGTTTATTATGCTGTACAAAGTGGTTTTAACTTTTGAGTCTGTGGATAAAATGCTACAATGTGACCATTCAAATGAAAGCTACTGAGCAGTACTTTCCTGTGGTACTGTTTATTATGCTGTACAAGGTGGTTCTAACTTTTGAGTCTGTGAATGAAATCCTAAAGTGTGACCATTCAAATGAAAGCTATTGAGCAGTACTTCCCTGTGGTGCTGTTTATTATGCTGTACAAGGTGGTTATTACTTTTGAGAATGTGATTTAAATCCTAAAGTGTGACCATTCAAATGAAAGCAACTGAGCGGTACTTTCCTGTTGTGCTGTTTATTATGCTGTACAAGGTGGTTCTTACTTTTGTTTATTTAAATATTTAATAATTTCTTTATTTTTCACCTAGGTCACGACTGCTCCATTCGCCTCTGGAACCTGGACAGCAAAACATGCGTCCAAGAAATCACTTCACATCGGAAGAAATTTGATGAAGCCATATATGACGTGGCTTTTCATCCCAATCGGCCGTACATTGCTAGCGCGGGCGCAGATGGATTAGCAAAGGTCTTCGTTTGACCTACGTGCCACGCGTGCGAACTTGGCTCGTTCTAACTTGACGTCATGAGGCTTTAGCCAATAGCAGCGCTGCGTGGTCAAATTGAAATGGTTTCCTGGGAAAGGGTTGGTACCGAAAGGATGGCGTGACCGTCGGCCGTCCTGGTAACGCTATATTGTAACGTCGCGTGACGGAAGTGGTTGAAAACCTGGGAGAAAAATGTATAAAATTGAAAAGATCCGTCTTGGTAAAACGAAATAAATGGCATCGAAACTCCATTTTTGTGGTGTAAACTGAGGCAAAATCGTAACTGGCTTCTATCGCCAACAGTTGAAATCACTACGACTGAAGGCTTTGCAGCGTATGGCATCCAGTGCGAATCTTCAGTTACCGGAGATGTGTAAAATGCAATAGTCCTCACAGTCCTAAGAAGCGGACAACGTTTGCTTAAATAATGCCGGATTGTCGCGAGTTCTTCGTTCTATCGAGTTGCCAGGGAACACATTCATTTTGGAGTTTATCGGATATTTTCGTCATCTGATCTTTGTGTTCGACTGTCAACTGCTTTTATCGATTTTTTTTTTGTCAGAAAGTTTCCGTCGATGCCTCTTCTGGTCGAGATAAATGAAAGGAGCTTGGTCATGACTAACTGGTGATCCGAGATGGAGTGAATGGCGATGAAGGTGAATTGATAACCTAGGGTCTCTTATGACCCAACCATTGCAGTAACTGTATGATTTTTGTGTATACTTCTCTGTAGAACAACAGGAATACCGTCAAGTGTCTTTGGTGTTTGTTCTAAAGCGAAGGAAATATTTCCTTTTGTTCATCCGACTGTCCCATTTTTTACATTATTTGAAATCAGTTAGTCTCTAACGGTCTGTTATTCACTGCTACAAGGTACGTTGTTGACCGTTAGGCGACTCAACAAAACAAACTAGCGAATACAGTTGACTTTCTTGGTTCGAACGCCGTTGTGAGCGACCGTTACCCTTAAGAGACCGTCTGTATGGAATCCCCCTGCCTCGTTCGCAGGCTCTTATTGAGCGCGAGAAGGCCTGCGGGATAGAGAGCAAAAGACCAGGAGAAGTTGGCCTTGCGATTTCGAACGCTCCCGTTAACCGCGAAGGAATTGAGCGACGCCTGGGAGCGAGGCAGATGAACGCTGTACATAGACTCGCAGGCGACAGGTAGTCCAGCTTCCATGACTAAACAGGAGGTCGGACACCTTAGTGAGAATTGTATAACGTAAAAAACGGATAAGTTGCTTTGCTTTCGGTTAAGGTTAGGGTTAAAGGGAAGGTTTCACGGTTCGGCGCATGTGCAAGCTATGGCGTAAGCCATTTAAGACTCATTTAAATTCATTATTTAGACCAATCGGAAGCGAGTAAATAACTCTGACGGGAAATTTGCCTGTGAAAATGTCGCTGATTGAATGGATGATTATACATACCAATGTGCGTCATGAAAGCCACCAAAGCGTAGAATAAATCCTTCGGGTCAAAGGTTTTATTCATTGTTGACTTTGTCGGTGTAATTCGTTGAAATTTTCTGTGAATTTTGGTCATCCTTCGCTTTATGTGGACTAATTATAGTATGTGATTATTGAAGTAAATGTGAGTGGTTTTTTAACCGATAAAATTGGAAAGTAAGCGAATAAAGCATTTTAATCTGTGCACATGCACCGAACCGTGAAACCCTCCCTTTAATAGGTGATAGTTAACTTAAAACCGAATTGACCAGAGCGGCTCGGCTGTGCTCAGGTAGTGCAGGCTGTCTAACAGCCGAGACACTAGCTGAAGGTTCATGACAGGTTCGACTTTACGTTATATAATTCTCAAGGTGTAACCACCTTTCGAGCTATGGAATCTAGACTCTACCTTGACGGGAACTATCTCTTGGTAACGACGACGTTTATTGGTCCTGAGGGAAGTCGCTAATGAGAGAGTCGGCTGTATTCTCCGCATTCTATCTAAAAAAAAAAGACCTTTCGCGTCAGAAAGACTTTATTGATCATATGGTGCTTATTTCACATTGTGATAGGCTTTTCATTATTGCCCTGTTTTACTTGAATAATTTTTCACCGTTTTTTTTATCAGTTGCGCCAAATTTTCGCTTGCCCTGAAAATCTGCTCCCGCTCTGCTTTGTGGGGAAAATTGATTTTATCTCTTCACGGATTGTATGGAGACAGTTCTAAACTTAAGGTGTATATTAAAGGCTGGTTTTCACTAGCGCATAAGCATAAGCACAAGCCAACATACGCAGACTCAGTAACATGTTGATCATTAGTTCCAATTGCTTGAACAAAACAGAACAATAGGCACTAATGATCAACACGTTACTGAGTCTGCGTATGTTGGCTTGTGCTTATGCTTATGCGCTAGTGAAAACCAGCCTTAACTATTCCAGTCTCTTTATATAATCCTGAAAAAGCATTCTGTCTTGCTGTTCATTCATTTGACCCATCCCCAACGCGACTGACTCCTTCAAATATATTGTACTTTGAGCTATGTTTTTAATTGCCCTGCGTTTTGTAAACATCGCAAAATGGAAAAACAAGTCTGTTTTTACTGTAGACTGTCGCTTACAGATGCGAAGGCTTCGTCAGTACAAGCTAAATGCTGCCGAAGCTAAGTTTTGAAAAGTGTTAAAATACGATTAACAATTTTTGGTCAAACTTGTTGGTCGTACTGCAGGGAGTCAACAGATTCCTTCTTTATCCTAAAGAATGGGCTAAGGTATGTTTTTGCTCGAGGATTTGTTTTTTCGAGAAGAGAATTGTACAGTAATTTTGATTTCAAATATTGCTTGTATAGACTAATCTAAAGTTAAAGCGAGAAGTGTCTGATTTCTAGGGACTATAAATAAAAAACTTGAACCTCTTTTAATACCTTCGTTTGTAATGCATCCATCAGGGCTCTCGGGGATATTGGAAAACTACTAAAATTGCAAAATTACTTTTCTTGTAAGGGACTGTGCAATATAATTAGCAGGAGAGGGGGTGTTGAGAAACGGGGAAGAAGTGGTTAAAAATTAGACTTCGCCCCCCCCCCCCCCCCCTACTATTGGAGAAAAATTAATTGTCCCCCGTCCAATACCTTACACAATTAAGACGTACCCCCCCCTCCTCCCCCCCCCCCCCCCCCCCCCCCCCTCCCTATGTTCTCCTTTGTTATATTTTCTTTAACACTAATAATACTTACAGGGCTTCGTGTCGTTTCAACAGTCGATTTTCATGATATTTTCATATTTATATCACTAAGGGGAACATCAGTTGATGGGGAAAATGACCCAGAATATATGGAGTTCCACAAATTGATAATATTGACC
>JAJLRJ010000006.1:10495352-10567138 GCA_024195265.1 Dendrophyllia cribrosa | reverse complement strand
CGAAGAGGTTTCATTTGAATGGTCACACCATAGGAGTTCGTCCACAGACTCAAAAGTTAGAACAAATGGTACCATACAAAGGTATATGTACTGCCGTAGAGGTTTCATTTGAATGGTCACACCATAGGATTTCGTCCACAGACTCAAAAGTTAGAACAAATGGTACCATACAAAAGTACATGTACTGCCGTAGAGGTTTCATTTGAATGGTCACACCATAGGATTTCGTCCACAGACTCAAAAGTTAGAACAAATGGTACCATGCAAAAGTACTGCTGAAGAGGTTTCATTTGAATGGTCACACCATAGGATTTCATCAACAGACTCAAAAGTTAGAACAAATGGTACCATGCAAAAGTACTGCTGAAGAGGTTTCATTTGAATGGTCACACCATAGAATTTCATCAACAGACTCAAAAGTTAGAACAAATGGTACCATGCAAAAGTACTGCTGAAGAGGTTTCATTTGAATGGTCACACCATAGGATTTCATCAACAGACTCAAAAATTAGAACAAATGGTACCATGCAAAAGTACTGCTGAAGAGGTTTCATTTGAATGGTCACACCATAGGATTTCATCAACAGACTCAAAAGTTAGAACAAATGGTACCATGCAAAAGTACTGCTGAAGAGGTTTCATTTGAATGGTCACACCATAGGATTTCATCAACAGACTCAAAAGTTAGAACAAATGGTACCATGCAAAAGTACTGCTGAAGAGGTTTCATTTGAATGGTCACACCATAGGTTTGCGTCCACAGACTCAAAAGTTAGAACTACACTACATGTCTCCATAACTGACTCTGGGAGTGAAAGGGTTATTAAAGTTGAGAGCACACTGCGAGGACCACAAATTTCACTATGTTTATCCGCATTTCAAATATAATTATGTTTCTCGTATATTTACATTCATATATATTTACTATCATCGGGTATATTACGAACTCACAATTGACCATCTATCCATGTGGCTTGATGCTTAATGGATAGAGCATTGCACCGGTATCGCAAGGTCATGGGTTCGAATCCCATTCAGGCCAGAATTTTTTCAGGTTGCTTTTTCAACTGCTTAAGTTGAGAACACACTGCGAGGATAACAAATTTCACTCATGTTTATCCGTAGTTCAAATGTACGAGTTTCATATATTCACATTCATATATATTTACTATCCATGTGGTTTGATAGTTCAGTGGATAGAGCATTGCACCGGTATCGCAAGGTCATTTGTACGAATCCCATTCAAGCCTGAAAATTTTCAGGTTGCTTTTACAACTGCTTAAGTTGAGAGCACACTGCGAGGATCACAAATGTTTACTCATGTTTATCCGCAGTTCAAATACATGATTTGTATTCACATTCATGAAAGGCGTTATGTTACGAAAGTCTAAGGCGACATTTTACTTACTAGAAAACTATAGTTTTTAAACTAATTTATTACGATTTTTTAAGATGACTAAAAAGGTCTTCCGAGCAGCTTTTCATGGAAACGAATCGATGGATTATCCTGACATATGACAAAGAAGTTTGTTGGACTTCTGTATATTTTGAAATTGTAAAAACAGGATATTGACGTTCAAGTGCGATGTTGAAGTGTAGGCGGTGTAAATTGGATCTTTTTCCTTTGGAAATTGTGTTGATTTCTTTATTACTTTGAGCTTGCGTAGGTAGTAATGTATGGTGTTAAAAAATGAAACGATAATTAAAGTGGCAAACGCAACTACTTAGACGTTATTGTTAAGAATACCGCTTATCCTCAGAATCTGCGAAAAGAAGTTGATGATTTTAAACGGGGCAGTGTCTAAGGATGAAAGTGGATAACAGGCGGTCAAGAAATGAATATTGCCCTTCTGGCGAAACGTTGATCCTTTTTTAGCCGTAATGTTGTCAGTCTGTGTTCTTTGCTTTCATACATTCGTCCTTCCTATTTCACTGTCGCGTTGTCAGTATAATTTAGATTTTTTTCCAGTCGTAACTAAATATATAAAACTGAATCGAAAAACTTAAAACCCACCAAACTTTCATGCCATTCGGGTTGATTTTACGGACTTATTTTAGTTTCGTGTTTTAGTTCAACCCAACAGTATGGTACATGTATTTGTAGAACTTACGAACATAAGTTGAAAAATCGCGAAAAGTAAATATTACTAAATTTTTCTCAATAAAAATCTCAAAATTAAGTTGTAAAATCATTTTCTGTTAATAAAGACGAAATGATGAAATAAATTGAGATTAATTGCATTAGCATTTCAATCGCATTTTCGCGAGTTTTCTTTTCGAACTCGAAGAAATAGACGGAAAAACGCGAACAAAGACATAGATGTTCAATCAACGACGTATTTATCTGGAGGAAATTAATACAAATACCTATTATTTTATCGCGGAATAACGAAAACATGATGGTGAAACAAAGCAAAGAATTATCTAGTGAACCGCAAGTAAAAGCGAAAAAAGGCCTGTTACGTGTTGTTTCATAGTTCATTTGACGGCAAGGCTCAGAGCTGTCGTACTTTCTCCTGTGTTTGACTTGTCGAAAGTTCTAGCGAAGTTTTACTTCGGTAACGCAATCGAGCAAAGCATTGAGATCTGAAAAACACGATTTAAAACAGATAGGAACCATTCAAGACCAACTTTTAACTTTGAAAACGAAGGGCATTTTGTTTCCGGCTAAGTCTCTCGGTCCGTAATTGAGATTTTTTTCCCCAGTGTTAATTCACCGTTGCGGCCGGCTTGAAGTTGAATCTCTGGACGCTATATCATCGAGAGTTCTTTTTTACTAAGCTCTAATCTTTGTTTGAACTTGGCATCAGCTTATTTTGTCTCTTCTCAAAATCTTTAAAGACTGAGTACCTTTTGTTGGACAGTCCGTTAGCTGTTTTGAGTCTGACTGAACTCGAAACAGGAAAACTTCATTCAAGACGTCAACATTTCGCTCATCCGCTTTCAGTTTGAGCTTGAAAACAGTTTGTTTTACCGCTCGTCTCGAAGAATTAAAAAAAACACCTGAAAATAGAACAGCGAATATTTTTGTCGACGTTGTCGCATCTCTTTCAAATTGAACTAGCAACTAACACTTGCTTTTGTTCACCTGTTGGTTTGAGCTTGACAAGAATTTCATTAGTTCGACTCTTGTCGTGGAGAACACAAACAAACGCCTGTCAGCGCCAATTTAAAGCATTCAAATGTCGAATTTTGTCGAGGAGGACACAACCGTTTTCTTAATTCAGATTGTGTTGCTGGCGATAATCTTTATAACTGCGGTCGTTGGGAATGGTTTAGTGTGTTTCGTGGTATACCACTTCAAGCACCTGCGCACAATTCCAAACTTTTTCATCGTGAACCTCTCGGTTATCGACTTATGCAACGCAATTATAAACATGCCGCTCTTTGCCGGGTATTACATCATCAAAGCCAACATCTTCACGGGGAAGTGGGTCAGCTATGTATGTTCTTCTCTCCATAACTACATGATCTACCTAAACGTTTTATCCCTGCTTCTCCTCATGGCAGACCGCTATGGAGCTATTAAGTTTAAGCTCCGTTACCACACGTGGAAGACTAAACCTAAAGCGTATCTCGGCATCGCCTTGATCTGGGTTTCAGGAACTGTGCTAATAATTGCTTTAGGATTCCATCGCCACAGAGTACTCGCGCCGTACGAGGGGTTGACTCTGATGGAGTACCGGCGAATCCTGTTTAAAACCGAAGGCTGGAAAGCTGCTCTTGGCATTTTTGGTGTCCCATTTCTAGGAATAAACATTCTTGGCTTTCTGATTTGGAGAGCAGTCAGGACCAGTCGATGGCGCATCGAAGCGATCACGAGGGACGATTGCACGGCACAGGGGAAGCAAATGCTTGACATGCTACGGCTGAAAGAAGTTCAAACTGCCCGGAACATTGCCATGATCGTTGTAGCTTACTTCATATGTTTCGTGCCCACAATAGTTTATGGCCAACTGTTTAAGAGAGGGGTTGAATCTCCCTGGATGGAATATTCTGCGTTTATCTTCACCTATTTCGCTAGCGCCTGTAACCCAATTTTGTATGCTTTGCGCGCTAGTCGTTTTAGGAAAGTTATGAAAGAGCTGTTCGGATGTAAGCCAAAGAGAATAGGACAGCCGGCTTTGCCTACTTGAAAATAGTTTGCCCATGTTCTAATAGCAAAACGTTTTTTTCTGTAAACTTAACCTGCAAGGACATGATGACTAATTAGAATAGTTATGTTTCTTACACGTCACCATTTCTAGTTGTTGTTATTGTTGTTGTTTGATAACCGTTTGAATCACTTTACGTTTCTCACACTTGTCACCTGATGCATATTTTCCCGCGTTCAGTACCGGTGGCATGATGTCCTGCGCTTGACACCGTTTGCATGTTTTCCCGCGCTTGATACCGTTTGCATGTTTTCCCGCGCTTGACACCGTTTGCATGTTTTCCCGCGCTTGACACCGTTTGCATGTTTTCCCGCGCTTGATACGGAGCTGTTACTTGATACTGGTAGGCGGTAGCACCGCTTACATGTTTTCGTGTGCTTCAGTGATTCCGGTTTTCTACAAGGTTTCCCGCGCATGGCACTAGCTGTCTCTTTTCCAGCGCTTGGCACCGGTTTCATATTTTCCAGCGCTTGGCACCAGTTGCACGTCTCACACACTGGACACCACTTTTCTCTTGCTATTTCAGAGGCATGCTATAACAAAATCGGGGGGGGGGGGGAAGGGAAGCAAAATGAAATCGTTACGGTAAACCCTACAGCTACAACTGTGGTAATTAAAAAACTGAACACCCTAAGCAATTTAGTCGAGTTTATTATGAATTTGTCACTAAAACGAAGTAACAGATAAATAACATCACATTAGCAGTACCAACACTACATTCGTGATCGCTGAACGTTTCAGAGTGTTTCAGAGACTTTTGAAGTAGGTACCAAAGTTAAGGTTAGTTGTTTACCTGGGTATGCGTTTATAGGCACTTTAATAACTTCATATAATGAACGAAATATCTGCATACATAATGGTTCAAATTATAACGAACTATCCAAACCGCCTACTGTTTCACGGATAATTGAGTGAGAATGGGAAATAAATGAGTTCCTGGTTTCAGTAATTTGAAACAAGGACCAAAAACAGATCCGAAGTAGAAACAGGGCAAATTACTGTAGCACGCAAACGATTAGGAGGGCGGGAAAATAAAATAGATTGTTTCCATGCCAACCAAATCTGCCCCACCGCGCCAGGCCTCCGTCAACATTCTGTGGCCGCCACGCAAATCCATGTCTTCTTTCTGGAACAGATTTCCATCGGAAACAATTAAGAATATAAAAAAACACACGCTTTTATACTTATTACTTATTTAGCCTACTTCCACCTGACGTCTTAAAATCAATTCCCGTATAAAATCGGAAAGTTTGAATGCATGCGAGATAGGATTTCAATCGAGTGTCGAAAATTATTGCTTTGGTTTTGCATTGCTACGCCTTGTGATTGGCTAAAAAATCTCGCGCCACTTTCTCGACCAATCAGAAGTAAAACTAAAACCAATCGTGACTTGCTCGCACGCGTTTTCCCGCGCTTGGCGACGGCGACATGTATTTGCTTGGAGTTCTGATTGGTTCATTGGATTGTTTGCGTCTGTTGTGATTGGTCAGAGTGATTACTAATTCATTACCAAAGTTTGGTTTTGGTTTAACGACACTCAAATAAAAGCCGCCATACTTGCTTTCACCAACAAATGTGAAGGGTATGACGAGCACCTAAGTCACTTAATGCGAGTCATTTCCTTCGCAAACAAACAATAAAAATAGCTGTATTAAAGTATCGCCTTGCATACGGAGGTAGCCAGTTGTTGTTGGCGCACGCAATGCAACGCAGGCTAATACGGAGGATGCGCCCGCGGTGCCAGTGGTGATCAAAACCTAGTTGTCCTACGTCATCAGCCACTATATTGTCCTTTTTACTTTCGACTAAATGAAGTAGCTAACAAAATCAACTTGTTTATGGCACTCGAGAGGACTCGATAACAGGACATTTTTTTGGGGGTGGAATAATAAACCAAAGAAAACTATTTCCATCCCCTATTGTTTCCTACCTCACTGCTTTCGAGTTTCACTTTATTAAGTATTGTTCCACATAAGAACGATAGCAAACTTCATTGTTCTGCGACATTAGCTCTTTCCCACATAGAATATCTTTGATTTCAAGAATAGAGGAGGAGCTGATGGTTAATAATTATATTTCATGATAAAAATAAAGAAAATCCATTTGCGTCAAATAAATTTTAGGAAATGTTCGTGCTTAACCAATCAGAATAGCAGAAGACAATAGCTAATAATTTTGCTTCTTTGATGAAATTCCCCAAATACAATTTCTTTTAAAAATTGTATGTTGTGCGATTGGGTCTCAAATTACTTGAAACCTTAAAAAAATTAGACAAAATACACCTTGAACCTTAACTTTTTAGCGGTTTTTGAGTCTAGGCCAATGAGATCACTAGTTGTAACAATGAACAATCTTGACATTCCATCGTGCTTGGCATTCCATTGCCGTTCAGCGCTATCCTTCTTATGCGGATCATTACTTAATAATCTGCCAGCAGCAGAAAATTACACAAAGTTAAACTTGTGTGGCATCACACGATTCACTCTCGACCGGCCGCAACAATCTGCAATGTTTATCGTGGAAAAAGTGATCGCTTTTCGCACTGATTTCTAAGGAATAGAAAGAACCAATTAGGTAACCTAAAATCCACATGACGCAAATGTCGTAGAACAACTCGGGCTGTGATTGGTTAATTTACTGCCTCTATATCTCGATATAGAGACAGTGATTACGTGTATTTTTAGAAATTAAAATTATTATTTTAAGATCTTAGATTAATACTTTGTTATTAGTTCCGTACTTATTAATTTTTATGTACCGTATTTTCTCAATTAAACGCCCCCGGCGTTTATTTCAAACTTGGCCTTGTGGACCCGGCGTTTCTTTGAATCGGCAGTTTTTTCTCGCCCGCCATTTTTTTAAAAAGGGTTATTATTCGTTTTTCTTGGCAGCCGTGTACCTTGCCCTTAAATCTTAAGTTTATTATACCACAAATAAACGTTTGAGGGGCTTACTTACAACTTCCTCTATTATACCCGGCGTTTATTCGGGGCCCGGCGTTTAATCGAGAAAATACGGTACATAGTTCAATTAGCATATATTAGTTTAGTAGTATACACGACCCCACAAGCTTTTTAGCTTTAATTCTTATCGTGTTAAATGTTATGTTATAATTCAAATCGGGCTGTATGCAAGGCATAGCCTACAACCCCACTTCTCTTGAAATGGTTCAATGGGACTTTAAGGAAACAACCGCTGATCGAATTGAGTGCAGGCGCGAGCCGTGTGCATACTCTCCATAGTCAGGGGATTCTGTATAAAAACTCTCTTTGAGCGTCTTTTGTTCCCACGGAATTAAACGTTAAATATTTTTGTTTCGTCCACTTAGGTAAACAGATTCACACTATGGTAGCGCATCTAGACGCAGTCACAAGTCTGGCAGTGGACCCTAATGGTCTCTATCTACTCTCAGGAAGTAAGAGCAAATAATAAAAGCAAACGTTTTGAGTGCGATAAACACCTCCCCTCCCCCCCATAAACCAACCAGCCTTGTCATTAATGTACGGTTCTTAAGTTCGACCACTGAGCAGTACTTTTTGTGGTGTTGTTTGTGATGCTCTGTCTGTCTGTCTGTCTGTACAAGGCGGTTCTGTGGATAAATTCCAGAAGTGTGACAATTCAAATGAAAGCTGTTTAACAGTACTTCCTTGTGGTAATGTTTATGCTATAGAAAGTGGTTCTAACTTTTGAGTCTGTGGATAAAATTTTACAGTGTGACAATTCAAATGAAAGCTCCTGAGCAGTACTTTCCTGTGCCTTGTTGTTTATTATGCTGTACAAAGTGGTTTTAACTTTTGAGTCTGTGGATAAAATGCTACAATGTGACCATTCAAATGAAAGCTACTGAGCAGTACTTTCCTGTGGTACTGTTTATTATGCTGTACAAGGTGGTTCTAACTTTTGAGTCTGTGAATGAAATCCTAAAGTGTGACCATTCAAATGAAAGCTATTGAGCAGTACTTCCCTGTGGTGCTGTTTATTATGCTGTACAAGGTGGTTATTACTTTTGAGAATGTGATTTAAATCCTAAAGTGTGACCATTCAAGTGAAAGCAACTGAGCGGTACTTTCCTGTTGTGCTGTTTATTATGCTGTACAAGGTGGTTCTTACTTTTGTTTATTTAAATATTTAATAATTTCTTTATTTTTCACCTAGGTCACGACTGCTCCATTCGCCTCTGGAACCTGGACAGCAAAACATGCGTCCAAGAAATCACTTCACATCGGAAGAAATTTGATGAAGCCATATATGACGTGGCTTTTCATCCCAATCGGCCGTACATTGCTAGCGCGGGCGCAGATGGATTAGCAAAGGTCTTCGTTTGACCTACGTGCCACGCGTGCGAACTTGGCTCGTTCTAACTTGACGTCATGAGGCTTTAGCCAATAGCAGCGCTGCGTGGTCAAATTGAAATGGTTTCCTGGGAAAGGGTTGGTACCGAAAGGATGGCGTGACCGTCGGCCGTCCTGGTAACGCTATATTGTAACGTCGCGTGACGGAAGTGGTTGAAAACCTGGGAGAAAAATGTATAAAATTGAAAAGATCCGTCTTGGTAAAACGAAATAAATGGCATCGAAACTCCATTTTTGTGGTGTAAACTGAGGCAAAATCGTAACTGGCTTCTATCGCCAACAGTTGAAATCACTACGACTGAAGGCTTTGCAGCGTATGGCATCCAGTGCGAATCTTCAGTTACCGGAGATGTGTAAAATGCAATAGTCCTCACAGTCCTAAGAAGCGGACAACGTTTGCTTAAATAATGCCGGATTGTCGCGAGTTCTTCGTTCTATCGAGTTGCCAGGGAACACATTCATTTTGGAGTTTATCGGATATTTTCGTCATCTGATCTTTGTGTTCGACTGTCAACTGCTTTTATCGATTTTTTTTTTGTCAGAAAGTTTCCGTCGATGCCTCTTCTGGTCGAGATAAATGAAAGGAGCTTGGTCATGACTAACTGGTGATCCGAGATGGAGTGAATGGCGATGAAGGTGAATTGATAACCTAGGGTCTCTTATGACCCAACCATTGCAGTAACTGTATGATTTTTGTGTATACTTCTCTGTAGAACAACAGGAATACCGTCAAGTGTCTTTGGTGTTTGTTCTAAAGCGAAGGAAATATTTCCTTTTGTTCATCCGACTGTCCCATTTTTTACATTATTTGAAATCAGTTAGTCTCTAACGGTCTGTTATTCACTGCTACAAGGTACGTTGTTGACCGTTAGGCGACTCAACAAAACAAACTAGCGAATACAGTTGACTTTCTTGGTTCGAACGCCGTTGTGAGCGACCGTTACCCTTAAGAGACCGTCTGTATGGAATCCCCCTGCCTCGTTCGCAGGCTCTTATTGAGCGCGAGAAGGCCTGCGGGATAGAGAGCAAAGGACCAGGAGAAGTTGGCCTTGCGATTTCGAACGCTCCCGTTAACCGCGAAGGAATTGAGCGACGCCTGGGAGCGAGGCAGATGAACGCTGTACATAGACTCGCAGGCGACAGGTAGTCCAGCTTCCATGACTAAACAGGAGGTCGGACACCTTAGTGAGAATTGTATAACGTAAAAAACGGATAAGTTGCTTTGCTTTCGGTTAAGGTTAGGGTTAAAGGGAAGGTTTCACGGTTCGGCGCATGTGCAAGCTATGGCGTAAGCCATTTAAGACTCATTTAAATTCATTATTTAGACCAATCGGAAGCGAGTAAATAACTCTGACGGGAAATTTGCCTGTGAAAATGTCGCTGATTGAATGGATGATTATACATACCAATGTGCGTCATGAAAGCCACCAAAGCGTAGAATAAATCCTTCGGGTCAAAGGTTTTATTCATTGTTGACTTTGTCGGTGTAATTCGTTGAAATTTTCTGTGAATTTTGGTCATCCTTCGCTTTATGTGGACTAATTATAGTATGTGATTATTGAAGTAAATGTGAGTGGTTTTTTAACCGATAAAATTGGAAAGTAAGCGAATAAAGCATTTTAATCTGTGCACATGCACCGAACCGTGAAACCCTCCCTTTAATAGGTGATAGTTAACTTAAAACCGAATTGACCAGAGCGGCTCGGCTGTGCTCAGGTAGTGCAGGCTGTCTAACAGCCGAGACACTAGCTGAAGGTTCATGACAGGTTCGACTTTACGTTATATAATTCTCAAGGTGTAACCACCTTTCGAGCTATGGAATCTAGACTCTACCTTGACGGGAACTATCTCTTGGTAACGACGACGTTTATTGGTCCTGAGGGAAGTCGCTAATGAGAGAGTCGGCTGTATTCTCCGCATTCTATCTAAAAAAAAAAAGACCTTTCGCGTCAGAAAGACTTTATTGATCATATGGTGCTTATTTCACATTGTGATAGGCTTTTCATTATTGCCCTGTTTTACTTGAATAATTTTTCACCGTTTTTTTTATCAGTTGCGCCAAATTTTTCGCTTGCCCTGAAAATCTGCTCCCGCTCTGCTTTGTGGGGAAAATTGATTTTATCTCTTCACGGATTGTATGGAGACAGTTCTAAACTTAAGGTGTATATTAAAGGCTGGTTTTCACTAGCGCATAAGCATAAGCACAAGCCAACATACGCAGACTCAGTAACATGTTGATCATTAGTTCCAATTGTTTGAACAAAACAGAACAATAGGCACTAATGATCAACACGTTACTGAGTCTGCGTATGTTGGCTTGTGCTTATGCTTATGCGTTAGTGAAAACCAGCCTTAACTATTCCAGTCTCTTTATATAATCCTGAAAAAGCATTCTGTCTTGCTGTTCATTCATTTGACCCATCCCCAACGCGACTGACTCCTTCAAATATATTGTACTTTGAGCTATGTTTTTAATTGCCCTGCGTTTTGTAAACATCGCAAAATGGAAAAACAAGTCTGTTTTTACTGTAGACTGTCGCTTACAGATGCGAAGGCTTCGTCAGTACAAGCTAAATGCTGCCGAAGCTAAGTTTTGAAAAGTGTTAAAAATACGATTAACAATTTTTGGTCAAACTTGTTGGTCGTACTGCAGGGAGTCAACAGATTCCTTCTTTATCCTAAAGAATGGGCTAAGGTATGTTTTTGCTCGAGGATTTGTTTTTTCGAGAAGAGAATTGTACAGTAATTTTGATTTCAAATATTGCTTGTATAGACTAATCTAAAGTTAAAGCGAGAAGTGTCTGATTTCTAGGGACTATAAATAAAAAACTTGAACCTCTTTTAATACCTTCGTTTGTAATGCATCCATCAGGGCTCTCGGGGATATTGGAAAACTACTAAAATTGCAAAATTACTTTTCTTGTAAGGGACTGTGCAATATAATTAGCAGGAGAGGGGGTGTTGAGAAACGGGGAAGAAGTGGTTAAAAATTAGACTTCGCCCCCCCCCCCCCCCCCCCCCCCCCCCTACTATTGGAGAAAAATTAATTGTCCCCCGTCCAATACCTTACACAATTAAGACGTATCCTGCCCCCCCCCCCCCCCCCCCCCCCCCCCCCTCCCTATGTTCTCCTTTGTTATATTTTCTTTAACACTAATAATACTTACAGGGCTTCGTGTCGTTTCAACAGTCGATTTTCATGATATTTTCATATTTATATCACTAAGGGGAACATCAGTTGATGGGGAAAATGACCCAGAATATATGGAGTTCCACAAATTGATAATATTGACCTGGGAACCCTTCCTATACTACCTTTTACATGAAATTTTCGCGACACGTTAATTTCGCGATTTAAAAAAAAATGGCGAAATTAAAGTGACGCGAACAATAAGTGTCGCGAACATAACATGACGCAAAATTAAGTGACACATTATGTCAATAACCAAGAAAGATGAGTTTATTACCAATGAAACGTTTACAAAATCATATTTTTAACTATTCTGTTGATCCATATCAAGACATTTACACAATAACTCGCGAGAATATTGAATATTGTGGTCAATAATTGGTCAAGACCAATAATTTACGAACAAGCATGAACTGCTTTGTTGTTACTGTTGACATATAGTCCAGCCGTTGCGTTTTTGTTGGTAATTTTGACGTTATTTCTGACCTTTGATAAATTCGTTTTATCTAATTCAAGCACATGTTAAATAACATTGCCAAGGAAATAAATTGTGTCTTACTCAAAAACGCGAAATTTAAGTGATTCAAAATACAAAATTTTCGCAAAATCGCGAAATAAACTTGTGTCGCGAAAATTTCATGTAATAAGGTACCTCGCTCACTGACAAATCTTGCTTGAGAGACTTGCTCGGCTCCAATTGTTTTATTGGAAAGCTACAGAGTCAGTTCAGGAGTTCTTAAACTGAACACAAACTCAGATTCATGAACTGTATTCAAGCAGCTGAGTATAAAAAACGCTCAACTAAAATGTGCTTTGTGTCACTTGCGTGACCATTCTTAATTTTGCCAAACTTACTGGCAATACCTGCAGTGTAGTTTTATTTACCATGTCTTTCATTACAACATTAGAATTGGACTGAAAAGCTCATGTAACTATGATCAGATAGATGAAGTAGATGCACACATGATTCTGGCACTTAGTAGTGCCCTTTGTTGCATTTTCCGTAATAAATATATTATTCTTTGTACATTGTTACACTGCCAGAATTGTTTTTATTTTAATATTAGTGGTGCAGGTTTATTGTTGAGTCACCGGTGAGTCTGGCAATGAAAATTAGATATCCCCCCTCCTTTTCATAGAGTAATTTGCGTGTTGCCCCCTCCACCCCTTCTTAGGATATGATTTTCATTGTGCCCCCCCCCCCCCCCCCCCCCCCCCCCCCCCCCCCCCCCCCCCCCCCCCCCCCCCCCCCCCCCCCCCCCCCCCCCCCCCCCCTCCATCCCGTTTCTCGACACCCCCCTCCTGCTAATTATTGCACAGCCCCTAATATGTGAAACGAGAGAAAAGAGTTTTTTATCACGATTTCCAAACACCGGGAAGTGCGTTGAAGAAACGAGGCGCAGCGGAGTTTTCTTTAACTCACTTTGAGGTGTTTGGATACCTGAGGGAAGACTCTTTCGAGTGTTTGATATAGCTTCTCAAACTAATAATTAAATTATAGAGAAAATGAAGGAACAAAATCGCTAAAATCTATGCTAATTAACCCTTTCACTCCCTGAGTCAATTATGGAGACATGTAGCGTAGTTCTAACTTTTGAGTCTGTGGACGAAATCCTATGGTGTGACCATTCAAATGAAACCTCTTCAGCAGTACTTTTGCATGGTACCATTTGTTTTTCAATATTTCACAAAATGAAATTTGGGAATTTTCTTGAATTTTAATGTTTGGCACTCTAGGAAGTTAAAGGGTTGAGATCGGGTTTCCAAACCACCGTCACGCTTATCATGACGCATTATTAGTGTGTTGAGAAGAATATTTCTGGCGCTTTTGGGGGCAGTACACAGCTCTTACAAGGTCTTCTCTGATTTGCTGAGAAAACAATAGAACAAACAAAACAACAATGGACCCTAGCCCTGAAAACAATTATCTGGGCTTTTGCGGTGCGTCAGCTCGAACGGCGAACACGTCACGCAAGTTCTTTGTTTCTCCGACCCTCGCGTGACTCTCGTTACTCGCCCTTCAAATTCGCACACCGCAAAAGCGTCTGTTTATACACAGCTTTTTCAAAGCTAACTGAGGCACGAGTATTTGGGACAAACATGACGTGAATTCGAATTTGCATCAGAATTCTGAACTTTGTCCACTATTTTCGTTTACTGAAGGCCGATTTTCACAGTTGTCGTGTAAAAGTTTTGCAGTCTCCAAACATTTGTGGGTCGTTAAAAATTCGTACGATCGGTCGCTATAAAATGTACTGCCTCGACAGCTTGACGTCGTCATATTCACAAACAACTTTCGAATTCTCGTGATATTTGTCAAAATACCCATGATGCAACGGGCTTACGCTGACCACTTGCGCTTGCTGGCATTTCCAAGTCCCCTTGTTTCCCGACCCTTAGTGTAGGGGAAGCGCGCGGGCTCTGGGAACCAGATTGAAACGGCGTTTTTTTGCTTCGTCCCCAGGCCTCTAGTAAGTGAGCAAGTAGTAAGTAATACCTTTGTTCTGACCTTTGTTTAATTTAAGGTGTCCCCATATAGTTATTGGCCAGTCTTCCAAATAAGATATACATGATCTTATTGCTGTCTTTCGAGAGTTTTGTGTCGCGATACTAATCATAATATACACATACACGCAGCTTACAGTAGCGTAACCTTGGGCTTTCTCCGGCCTTCCCGAAGAAATCTAATTTGGCAGTCTTGTCTCGTTACAATGACAGCCACTGATTGAGTTGTTGGGCTTGTTTTTCACGGCTTTTCTCGTTTTTTACACGGTAAATATTCATGATATATTTTTGGTGAAACAGAATAAGCCTTTATTAAGTCTCATCCGACAAACCATAAACAAATCGGTACATTATTTTCGGCAATTTACTAACTTTTCGTTTTTTTACGTTTATTTGGTTTGTGTATGTACAAATTTTTTTTGTGGTCACCAATCAAGAAAATTCTACAAATTTGCCAATTTTTGCCAAAATTTACCGCGTGGAACGAGCGCAATAAACGTTTTAGCTACCGTAAAAAACCTCTATATTTTCGCGGCATCATCAAAATAAACAAGCGCACGTTTGCACCATTTTCGAGCCAATGCCTCGCGCCAGAATACAAAATGGAGCCACCTTAACTGGATGGCCCTCTTATTATAAACTAACTATGATAAGACTAAGAGAGTGATTTCACAAAACCCGTGAAACAAAACACTATTAAAAATATACTGCCTATTTGTCTTCCTAAAACGGTAAAGTAAAGTCTAATTATTACTCGTTTCACGCATAAAGTTCAATTTCTCAGTGAAACATGTATCCAATTTAGAAAACTAAGCTGAAAAGTAAGGTAATGTTACTTTGATATATATTTACACTGGTACATGGCTGCAACTAAGGTGGGTTTGCGAAGATTGCGATGTCTTCAATTCATAGTGTCTTCTGCAAGGAAAAAATGAGCATTTTACTCATCAACCTCGACAATTAACAACAGTTCGACAAAAACAATGTAAAGAAGAATAAAAATAACGGGGGTGCTCGTCGCACCTTTTAAGGTGTCAAAATTGGTACATTGGTACCATTTAGGGTACTAAAATCTAAAATGATCACCGTTAGAATTATCACGGTACCTTTTAGGGTATTCAGCCACATGACAGAACATGACATGTATGTTTTAGAATTGGTTCCTATTATTTTAACCCTTTCACTCCCAAGAGTGCCAAACATCAAAATTCAAGAAAATTCCCAAATTTCATTTTGTGAAATATTGAATGGTACCATGCAAAAGTACTGCCGAAGAGGTTTCATTTGAATGGTCACACCATAGGATTTCGTCCACAGACTCAAAAGTTAGAACTACATGACATGTCTCTATAATTGACTCTGGGAGTGAAAGGGTTAACGTGTTTCGATACAGTTTTCTGGAGATCATACCTACATTTTTCAATCGGCTTTTAACCGCGGTCTTCTCCAAGTCAGATCAACGTGGAATTTTCACCGCTAACTGGTTTTGAATTGAAGTTTGGCAAGATGTATTTTCTGGTAAAATTGATATAACCATGGCGACGATAAACAAGAAACTTCGAAATCAATAAAAGTGTAATCTATTTGCGGGCGCCATTTAGTTTGCGGCTGACGAGTTCCAATAAGAGCGAAACAGCTGTCTACGGTTGCAACCCTACTTTATCTGTTTCTGTCGTATTCGTATCACGCAAAGTCAACTTTTTTACGTTGTCAGATCAGCCTTGCAGTTTATTGTATGTTTGTTCATTTTTTAGCTGATTAGGTTTCTTGCAGATCCTACGTATACTTTTAGCTAGACTACGAGCAGTCCCTCTTTCCAAGCTTAGTCCGTCTAGCGAGAAACCACTGGCGAGAAACGAAAAAAAAAACATTGGTGAGTGGAAAATGGCCGCGCGAAAACCGCTCGCCGATGTTTTTTCTTTTCTCGCTCGACGGACCAAGCTGGTTTTCTCGTTCGACGGACCAAGCTGGGAAAGAGGGACTGCTCGTAGTCTTACTTTTAGCAGCATTGTCGTTTGCAGTCTTTTGCAGATTTTACTTTCATTCCCGTATAGCCTATTATAGGGAGTACCCCCCTTCCCCCATCGACACTAACGACCATAAATCACCATGCTCACCATACTTTTCAATTGCTACTTTCTATCAATATGTTAAACAATCAATCTGTCTTTATGCCAATCAATCAATCAATCAATCAATACCTCGGTTAGTGTAGAGCTCCACCCTCATCGATATATGATTCAGCCACTCTGTTGGCCTTATTCGCAAGTATCGTGCCGTGATTGGTGGATTTAGATGCTGATAGACGATGGTATCACGGTCGAAGTTGGCAACAAAAACCTGAATATTAACAATTAAAATTGTTAATAATTATGCATCAGTGAATTTCAGCAGTGCCCGTGTTCCCCTCGTTACAACCCCCGAGGCATGAGCATTTTGTGAAAAAAATTGGCAATTTACCCATCGCGGGGACAAAAACGCTGTGCAGATGCTCCGGTGTGTCGGTAAAAATGGACAAGGAAAATCCTTCGAATCTTATTTGAAGGCAAACTAAGTCAAAAGAAAAGTGTTTTCTTTCAATTTGCCTTCTAGTGAGTGACCGCCTAGAGCGAGTTCGCAACAGATTTCTCGTCAGGATTCTTTGAGGTCGAAAACACGAGGATGTTAAATGCCCCGAAGTACACTGAGGATAGGCTAAATTCCCGACACCCGGGATTTTAACATAAGTAAATGCCCGACTTATGCCCGGGGGAGGGATGGGCACTGCCAGAATGGACTTCTGCATTTTAACTAATCACCGAAACTCTTTCATATATCGTTGCTATCAAAACCTAATTTATTTCACAATGTTGACAACATCAAAATATTGCGTGGCACACCATATTGCTACTGTTAAATATATTATGTACATGTAAAACGACAAAATAAGTGGCATCTTTCAAACGTTTCGGGCTTAACCCTTTAACTCCAAGAGTGCCATACATCAAAATTAAAAAAAATCGTAAATTAAATTTTGTAAAATATTGAAAAACAAATGGTGCCATGCAAAAAAACTGCTGAAGAGGTTTCATTTGAATGGTCACACCATAGGATTTCATCAACAGACTCAAAAGTTAGAACAAATGGTACCATGCAAAAGTACTGCTTAAGAGGTTTCATTTGAATGGTTACACCATAGGATTTCATCAGCAGACTCAAAAGTTAGAACAAATGGTACCATGCAAAAGTACTGCTGAAGAGGTTTCATTTGAATGGTTACACCATAGGATTTCATCCACAGACTTAAAAGTTAGAACAAATGGTACCATGCAAAAGTACTGCTGAAGAGGTTTCATTTGAATGGTTACACCATAGGATTTCATCAACAGACTCAAAAGTTAGAACAAATGGTACCATGCAAAAGTACTGCTGAAGAGGTTTCATTTGAATGGTTACACCATAGGATTTCATCCACAGACTTAAAAGTTAGAACAAATGGTACCATGCAAAAGTACTGCTGAAGAGGTTTCATTTGAATGGTTACACCATAGGATTTCATCAACAGACTCAAAAGTTAGAACAAATGGTACCATGCAAAAGTACTGCTGAAGAGGTTTCATTTGAATGGTCACACCATAGGATTTCGTCAACAGACTCAAAAGTTAGAACAAATGGTACCATGCAAAAGTACTGCTGAAGAGGTTTCATTTGAATGGTTACACCATAGGATTTCATCCACAGACTTAAAAGTTAGAACAAATGGTACCATGCAAAAGTACTGCTGAAGAGGTTTCATTTGAATGGTTACACCATAGGATTTCATCAACAGACTCAAAAGTTAGAACAAATGGTACCATGCAAAAGTACTGCTGAAGAGGTTTCATTTGAATGGTTACACCATAGGATTTCATCCACAGACTTAAAAGTTAGAACAAATGGTACCATGCAAAAGTACTGCTGAAGAGGTTTCATTTGAATGGTTACACCATAGGATTTCATCAACAGACTCAAAAGTTAGAACAAATGGTACCATGCAAAAGTACTGCTGAAGAGGTTTCATTTGAATGGTCACATCATAGGATTTCATCAACAGACTCAAAAATTAGAACAACACTACATGTCTCCATAATTGCCCCTGGGAGTGAAAGAGTTAAACATGCTTTAATTTATCTTGAAAAAAAGAAAAAATCTCCAAAAGTGATGAAAACATAATTGTTAACTAAAGAGACAAAATAAATTCTTGCCCGCCTGATGACCGTTTGATGAAGTGTAACCATCCACTTCCATCCTTGCAATCCTGCACGTTATCTCCAAGTTGTTGCTTCTGTTTTAATTTGCTCTAAAGAATCTATTTATCCAATTAAGTTGTATAGTGTCATTAAGCGATATAACATGGAACAAGATGAACGAAAGTTTGTTATTTCGGTGAACACCCCAAGACAGTGGGACAGCGTCCCGCTAATACCCCAAGACAATGGCAAGAGTAGTGGCTTACCGCGTCTATAGACTGCCCTTGTCTCTTGTAAAACAAGAAAGTCGCTCCGTTATCACTATACTGCAACTTGTACTTTGTTACACATTGCAAATGAATGTAGCCATTTCTTCCCTGTGTAGCAACTTGCGTTACATTTGAGATTTTACCAAGATCTATTTGAAGCCATTGATTTACATCGTTCGTCAAACTTGCCCATCCACCTATCACATACACTGAAGTTTCTTTGGTATGTAATCTTGATTGTTGTGATCCATGGTAGACGTTGAATTCTGAAGATGCTGTTAGTTGCGAGTCCGCTATTGCGCCGCTTTCCATACCAAGGGCTTGAATGTTTTCTACGGATATAAAGAATGCCTTCTCAACGGAACGGCAAAATACTTCAATGATCGATTCTAAGTAGCCTATTAAAACCCTAAGGCCTTAGTTTTTAGACCTATTTATATCAGCGATCATGGCTTACTTACAACTTCCCCTTAGAATGCAAAATGGCAAAACTCTATGCTCTTTTTCACACTAGTTGGCAAAAATGCCCTTAACCTAACCCTAACCATAATCCTACCCAAGGTCACTGCATGTCTACAATTGTATAACCTATTCTGACCAAATTTCACACCAAAAGGCTAAAACATCCTACCCTTTTCGGCTGCACTGTACCAAAGTATACAACCATAGGTCGGCAATGCGTGCATTCCAAAATAAATAAAAAATAAATAGAAAAACAAACAAACAAATACACCGTTCATGCCGAGCATATTCAGTGTTGACTGTAGTTCTCCACAAGTGCGAGTTTCATCATGAGCGGATAGACAATGACGCAAGGTTCTGGTGAATATTATTGTCAGATAATATTGCATAGTTCTTATCACACGTTAACAAATCCTAAAGGACGTCTATAGCCTATAAATAACTAAGTTAATGCTTAAATGAAATAATATTTTATAGTATTAATGTATTAAAAAAGGTTTTATCAAGTTCTTTAAAATAATTTTAGTGGATGTTTATCAAAGTTATTCACATGCATATTAACTATATTTTATATATTCACATGCAAAAGTTGCTGAGCAGTACTTGTTTACTAAGGGTTTTAAGAGCACAGTACCTAAACATCCGTAGAGTTCCATTCTCAATGATATATGGTTGAACCATTCTGTTGGTGCCAGCCTGACATATTGTGCTTTGATTGGCGGAACTAGAGCATGTTTCACGACGGTTTCCTGATCACTGTTGCCTACAAACACCTAAAGAACAGAATGGCAGTAGAATGGATGGAGAATGGATACCAATTCCCACTCAACGTTTTTTTTTAAGTAAGTAAGTAAAGTAAGAACTTTATTTAAGTGTCAATCTGTTTAGCCCATATGGACTAATTGGGGACACTGTAATTGCGTCGACGAAGGAGACGCTTCCTAATCTTGTCGGCTAGGCGGAACGAATCGAGAAAAGTGTCGGTACCAAATCTGCGCCATCTTAAAACGTCACAATAGTATCCCGCATGCTTAGCGCGTTTTGACCTGCGCACTTTTTTTGCTGCCTCGTGCTCTGACAGCTCGTTCGACAACGTACAACGTTCCACAACTACAAGCCGGCCCTAAATTAAGAAAGAACCAGAAACATGCCTGAAACGCAAATGCCATGTCACTGACAACGAGGTACCTAAGGAGACGCACTTTAATCTGTGATTACTTCTAGTAATTATGATACAAGTTATCCTAAAAATATAATAGTATAAAATTCTTATAAAATGCTAAAATCCTCCTTAACACTATACTGATTATAGTACAAATTATTCTACCAATGTATTAGTAATAAAATTCTAAAATAAATAGTTAAATGCTAAAATCTTAAGTTAATTATTCGGTTACTTATATTTAATGGCGGATTTACTGGCTACACAAGTTACAACAATCCACCGTAAGAAAAAAGATGGCGGCTGTTCATTTTACCACAATACCTTGCGGACCTAACACAGCATATAAGGCACAAAAAAAGCCAAATTTTTACAATATTTGTTCCAGTACTAAGGACAATGTGTAGACTAGGTTTGAAGATTTTATAACTTTTCTTTACATTTTTATGAACGTTGTTAAGGTTTTTGTGCGCTAAGAATTATGGGTAAATGTACCAGTCGCCATCTTTTTTCCTACCGAGGATTGCTAAGGCTTTCAGGTTTTTAACTACCGGACCACATTCAACCCCACCCCATACCCACGCAGTAATTCCTGCCCAAGTTAATTACCACTGCATATCAGAAAGTTATCGTACATGTGTTCGATGCCGCACCGGAAGTTGTCCGATTGCTTCTAAATGAAGTCAAAGTAGGCAATCATTCCCCACTTCTTTGACACTCACGAATTTGCCTTCCTTGCACAATATACATGCCGAGAAACTACGGTTTCCTCTCTACCGACTCTCTACAAGCCCGTTTCTTCTCAGCCGCTTATCAATTCTCTATGAAGAGTCGATTCTACCCTGAAGATTAATGAACTGAACAGTTTGAAAGATTTTCCACTTGAGAATGTATGCAGAGCGATCAAGAACAATACAATGTATTATATAAACTTTATTCTACCTTGTCTACGCTGTACCCCTCCTGCTTAAAAACCTGGAAGGAACTTCCATCGTCGCCGAACTGCAATTTATATTTTGTTATCCATTGGTTGGTATTTCTCCGGCCCTGAGTGGCCACGTGCGTGACTCGTGTTTTAATTCTCAGATCAATCTGTATCCACTGATTTTGGTTATTCTGTCCCCCTCCCACTGACCACGCCGATTGGTAATATCCGCTTTTCTGGTTTTCCAGTCTCGCGAGGTCAGGGGAATGATACCCATCATATTGAGAGGAAGCGGATAACTGAGCTGACGTTATCCTACGGTTTTGCATTCCCAAAGGAGCCAAGCACGCTGAAAAGGAACAGAATGGTAGTCGAACATATGATGAGTAATAATAAGAAGATGACGACCATATTGGCGGCCATTGTGGATGACGTAATGAACTCCCAGCTGAGGCAATGGAAAACAAGCAAATTACATCTGCTGTGTTCTTAGACCTGCGGAAGGCGAGCAACCGAAACCATGAACGCTGGGATTAAGGAACACAATAGAAACATACGACAACAGAGACAAGACCGCCTGCGCCCTTTGGAACGAAGCGCGCGCAGCTCACCGGAAATGAAAATACTGCGTAAAATCGCGCGAACCGGAAATAAATCGTGCATAAAATATTCCTTTTTATCTCAAGACTTTGCTCGGTGACCTATGTTGAAATTTTTCATGCAAGTAGCATTCAACTTTATCTAACATTTGAGACATTTTAGAAAAAAACTGTAGAGTGGAATTTTTTTAAATATATAAAAGGCCTTTTTCGATTTATCTCGATTTCCACCATACAGATTTTTTTCAAATTTGCACAGGAATTAAAGAATATTGCAAACTTTTAGAAACACTTATATAATACATAGGTAACCGAGTTAGTTTTAAAGATAGATTTAAAAAACTGACTTTTGAATGGTATGTCTTTGGAGGGTTATAGTTACCATGACAACAGATATGACGTCATAAATGGTCTTGAAGGAAACTTTAACAACCCTGTCATAAGCTTATCTATATTTTATTTCAGAAATTAAGACCATTAACTTTTATTGTTTAATTGTTCTGACATGTACATCGAGCGCGTAAGGATTAGTTTGCCGTGTTATTTTACATTTCTAAATTGCGCCATTTTGAACGAAGAAAATGCACCTGGGAAGAGGCTACTTGACGCGACACACAATATACGTCTGAACAAGGTGAGGTGTCCCAACATTTAAACGTCCAAACTTAAGTAAAAAGAGGATGTCTGCACTGCGCTTTTCATCTGTAACACATTTCATTTTATTGTGACTCAAACTGGAATGAATCCAAGCATAGATTTTGAACAGTTATTCGTGTTGGTACTTGAAAGCAAATTGTGGTGTTAATGCTCACTAAATATACGTTTTTATTCTCTCTGTTTACACAGTAAAGCAAAAATTGTTCCAGAAGAAAACGTAATTTACAAAGGGTTTACTTATGACTCCAGGTCACGGCAGAATTTGTTTACGTAAAAATACCTCATGTTGGATTAGTACCAAATTTTCTAACATGCCGTGACCCGTATTTTTTTTCCCAAATTGCAAGTGTTTCATGATTCCTTTGTTTCTTATAAATTCCCATAAGAAACTTAAATATAAAAGAAATAAGAATATAGAATAAAAAAACACAGTTAAGAAAAATGAAAACGTTTCGCGTATCATGGCGTTTTGCCAACCACGACGATGACAGAATCCAACTTATGTCTGGAAGGTCATGAACCTTTTTTGTGTGATTGACTTATAGACCATGTATTTAAACCAACATACAATGAACTGCAGGGCTGATCTAACTACGTAAAAAAAGTAGACTTTGCGAGACACCATTACGACAGAAACCGATAAAGTAGGATCGCAAACGTGGACAGCGGTTTCGTTGTTATTTCACTGACTCTTCAGCACGGTGTAGCGATCATGAACCAAATGACACCAGCAAGAATGCCAGCGCAAATAGATTAACAGCGAAACAGCTGTCCACGGTTGCGATCCTACTTTATCGGTTTCTGTCGTAATGGTGTCTCGCAAAGTCTAGTTTTTTACGTAGTCAGATCAGCCCTGCAGTTCATTGTACGTATGTCTATTCATTTTTTTTTTGGCTGGTTAGGTCTCTCGCAGATCCTACGTATTCCGTTAGCAGCATTATGGTTTGCGGTCCTTTGCAGATTTTACTTTTATTTAAACCAACCTGTTTGGCAATCACTCCCCCTGTATCCTGCTTGACAGGAGCAAACATACTTATTAACCTGATCAGTGCATGTACCACCATTCGTACAGGGCTGACTTATTACAAGACAGAATTATTACAAGTTCTACCACTAAACTTTTTTTCTGCTTAAAATATGTTTTTTACAGTCCTATAACGAGTAAGTTATATTAATAAAAAATAGGGGTCACCGTGCTCGTTTAGGAGAAAACAATCTCTTATTCATTTGGCCAACTTAACCTCAAAGGAAACCTACTTGGTTCGGACTGTGCGCGCGCTCGTGCGCGCGCTAATGACGCAATAAATTATGCGCAGTACGTGATGCGCAATGCAATACTAAGGAATGACCTTAAGTAATGTTAGAGTTTCTTTAATGAGTTTTTTAATGAGGCAACCGTACCTATAAGGTCATGAACCTATAAGGTCATAACTAAGTTTTTTATATTCTGTTTAAAATTTCTTCCTATTTTCATAAAATTGTTAAGTTAACTTCAATACTCTTTCTTTGATTTCCTTTACCTTTATTCCTGTATTAAAATAAAATGGCTGGAGGCTAACTTGAAAACTCTTTGGTTAATTTAGCCTCCAGGCTCTAATGTTAATTTATATTTTATCAGTATTATATTATTATCTGTAGTTTTTCTTGTTTAGTGTGTTCTTGTAAAATGTATATATCTATTATTATGAGTAAAATAAAATTGTATTTTATCATATTGTTTTGTACTTGACTTTACCGCTAGGTGCGTTAAACGTTTTCTTTTTTGCGTGATTCGATTTCGTTCAAAAACATCACCTTGCTTTGTGCCTTTTATTGCTCTGTGCCTCATTTAAACCCTAACAAATTATTATATATTTTCTGAAAGCATTATTATGATTACGATAACGTATTTATTTGAAGAAAAACGACGAATGCGCTTAGAATATGGCGAGTGATTTCCAATAGTACATCTTTCACAAAACTGATCGAGTTCCGCTCCTGCCGGAAATGATCTATAGAAGGAAATGAACATCGCGCCGAGTACTTAAAGGGATGGTTTCACGGTTCGGTGCATGTGCACAGATTAAAATGCTTTATTCCCTTGCTTACCAATTTTATCGGTTAAAAAACCATTCACATTTACTTCAATAATCACATACTATAATTAGTCCAAACAAAGCGAAGAATGACCAAAATTCACAGAAAATTTCAACGGATTACACCGACAAAGTCGACACTGAATAAAACCTTTGACCCGAAGGATTTATTCTACGCTCTGGTGGCTTTCATGGCGCACATTGGTATGTATAATCATCCATTCACCATTTTCACGGGCAAATTTCTCGCCATTGTTATCTACTCGCTTTCGATTGGTCTAAACAATGAAATTTAATGGGTTACGTCATAGCTTGCACATGCGCCGAACCGTGAAACCCTCATGAGCCATCTATGAGCCAACTCGTGAATACGAAACAACTTTTTGACCCTCCCCCCTCCTACGCGTATTGCTATACCGACCCCTCCCCCCCCCCACCCTCTGCGTCCCACTCCCCACCCTCCCCTTCCTTCAACGCAGTCACCATGGGTAAGACAGATGACCATTACCTATCGCATCTAAAACCAAGCAAAATAATACGCAAGCCTTATGTACTACGCTTTTCATATGAATCACATTTCACTTTATTGTGACTCAGACAAACAGGAATTAATGAACCCAAGCAAAACAAAATTAAAACAGATCAGATTCAAAACAGTTACAATTGTTCCACAAGGATTTTACCGACTTAATAAATGTAGATGTAGATGTAAAAAAAAAAAAGGTAAATTACATATATAACTATAGTATAGGGTTTACTTATGACGCCAGGTGACTGCGCAGATTTGTTTACGTTAAAATTCCTTTTGTTGGATCAGTGTTTCATGATTCCTTTGATTCTTATAAATTCTCACGAGAAACTTAAATATTAACAAAAAAGAAAATACAATTTAGAATACCAAAAAAATACCCGCTCAGCAAAATGAATCGTTTCGCGTATCATGCATGGCGATTACAAATAACAATATCCGTTTATCTGGCAAATCTTTAATTCAATCTTTACTCACCAGTCGTGCAATAAGAATCGGTATAGCCTGGGGCGCAAATACAGTGGTGTTTATTCTCTTCGTAATTTGGAAAGCAAGTTGCTGCGTTTTTACATGGGCTACTTGAACATGGAGTCTACGAGGAAAAAAATGAGTGAATGTAAAGCGCGTGATTAAAATTTTTAAACTTGACTGGCATCTTTATTTGAAAACTGATGTGTAAAATTGAAACTACGAGGAATTACTTACTTATAAATAGCCTGTGAACAGGCTTCTTTTTGGGGAATTGGGTTAGGTTAAAATCGGCGAGCGAAGCGAGGACTGGGAAAGAGGGAATGGGCGGAGAAGCCTGTGGACTCGCCTTTGATGCCGCCGTTCCGCCCCCTAGTAATTATCCTGTTATTATATTGCCAACAAATTAATTAAAATGTCAACAAGTTGTCATGTTTTTATTCTGTTGAATGCATCGGTAGCAGTATAAAAATGGACAGGCTAAACACGACTCCCACTCTTCGCAAAAAAGTATTTAAAAAACCTAAAGTATAAAGCTTTTCCAGTAAGACTTCAGAGAGAATTGCCCATTTAGATCACACTTATGAATTTGTTTTCTTCGATGATATTGACCTTTTGATCTCGGCGAATTATAGTGTTTCTGGCCACACGGTAATAGGCATCTTTCCGAGTCTCAAAAAGCCGTTGTCTATAATTCCACTGCATTGAAATCATGAATTATTGCAATAATTTTTAGCTCCTTAGTATTAAAGTTCTGTAGTTGAGTAGTGTGTCCCAGTGGAGCTAGGATAAACCCCCGTTGTTTTGTAATAGCGTTTGATTTGGCATCCAACAGATAATCTGTAGCATGGTTGCTGTTTTGTAAATCCAGTCGGCAAAATTCCAAAAACATCTTCCTTTTTTGCCACAGACTTTAGACACAGCTTTTGCTCTTCTTTAAGCCTCGTTATAAGCGAAAAATTTCGCAACGAATCGCTCAAAGCTTTCTCAAAATCGAGATCTGAAAATTGCATGTGACGAGTCGTCATGTTTGTTTATCATTTGAGCCAGCGAATGGAATATTTATGCAAATTTAAGGCGCAAGGTATTTGAGATGTCAACATGTGACGTCTGTCACCGCATACCTGTCAACACCAAGTGATCTGACCAATCAGCTCATGATATCAGACTCTGGTATCATGGAACGGCGGCATCTAAGGCAAGTCCACAGGCTTCGCCGCCCCTTCCCTCTTCCCCAGTCCGCGCTCGGCTCGCTTCACTCGCCGATTTTAACCTAACCCAATTCCCCAAATAAGAAGCCTGTTCACAGGCTAACTTATAAACAACACATCATTGCGTCAATTTTGCAATTACTTCTAAGTAAACTGAAACAATTTTCGTTTACAAAGACTGCTATTGGAGCTATTTTGGTGCGTTTTTGCATCTATTTTGAGGCTCCATCATTTTTTCCGATCTTCGTGCACCATTCATTCCTCGCCGACTAATTACTTAAGAACTTACAACAAAAAATAGATTTTTCTTTTAAGTTAACTATTACTGACTGAGGAAAAGACTTCTTTCAGCCAGTGGGACGTTCACCGCAATTGCGAACGGAAAGGTAAATAGTCGCTTTAATTTTTTCTCAGTAGGGTGTCTATTTATCTTCAAGTTCACCTATAATTTTCTCAGTCCTGAGACGGCACTCAAGAATTAAAATTGCCATTTAAAAATAACCGAGAACTTTGAAAGAGCCGTCATCTACCTTCAACTATGTGTATCAAAATTGAACCAAAATATTTCGAGGAGCTCCGTTTTTTCTCAATACGACTACATTGCAGAACGGCTACAAAATGACATTAGTGATAATTGCAGCTTTCAACTCAGACTAGGTCTATTGAACGCTATTGCTGATCCGGCGAACCTTCGTCTCCAAAAAGTAGTATATTGTGTTATCACAAGATATTTACCTTAATGCTGTAATGGTGAAAATGTTGAGAGAGGACTATTTTGTCTGGATCTCTATACTTATCTTCACTTAACAGCTCGCATTGCAGCTTTCCTTTTACATTCCACAGCAAACCAAGGTTGAACGAAAAGCACGGCGGATTATTCAAACAGGCCAGAGCACAATCTCTAGGCTTATCAACTTCGCAGGAAGAGCCTAACGGGGATCCTTGAAGATACTGAAATTTATGGACTGCAAATTGTGCGTAGGATACGCCTCGCTGATAAACATCTCGCTTTATGCCACGATTACCTTGTATTAAACGCTGACTTTGGTATGTTTTACACGGATATCGAATTAGAAAAAGAGTAACGAACAAGCGAAGTTGAAACATTTCGCCAAATTGTGATTATTTTTGGCATCTCTCTGACAGTTTTCGTAAATGGCCCAGTCAAGCTTATAAAAAATTAACCGCAATTGCTGACGTACTGATAAATGTAAACAATCAAAACGATTTTCATATTTTCTTCGCCACTGGTATAAGTAATTTCAATTTTTTAACGGAGTCGCAAATTTTTCGACTTTAAATAATTGCCATTTACCCTCGATCTTTCGTTGTTGATTTTTTAAACTTTCAAGAATTCTTGCTTTTAATTGCAAAATGTTAAGAGAATGTCAAATATATTAAAATATCGAAAGCTAAAAGATTCAGCAGCTGTTTCATGAGTACAGCTTAACCCGGTCCAGGATTTCGGATCCCCGCGCTGCTTAGGTAATTTTTTTACCTAAATCTCATTAGGAGTTGTAACAAGAACACCTTAAGAAGGTAGACCAGAGTCGGCTTAAGCTGAAATTTATCAACATCAATAAAAGGGTACTAAAATAGATCAGACTAGAATTGTAAACATATAAGAGAAAATTTAATCATATAAAAGTCAATATTTTGTTGAACGTTTTGGTTAACATGACACCAAAACTGGTTGCTATGAAAACATCATATGCCCTATATACAAAGAAAAATGCATTTTCACATGTGTGTGGCTAAAAAACGTACAGGTACTGTACCAATAACCTCTCTAAATAAAAACCACTATAGACATTTCCAAAAAACGAGGAGAGCGACATCAACATGTCCTACCCCACTCCCCTCTTCTTCAAAGTAAATGATGCTAACATAAATTAAAACACACGACTTTGTCAATTGTAAAGCTCTTTATTCCATCGCAAATCGATTTACTGAAGCTTTAGTAAATCAGTAAAACGTCTCGCTTGTTTCGCTCCTGTGTTGGTCTGAAATTGTTGCACATCTTTCCATTTGCGTAGCCGTGCCTTGCTTTGAGTCGAGTAAAAGCAATCAGCTGAAATTTTAAAATAAAGTTTATTAGTTTTGAACCCCGATGGCGTGTCACTCCTACATAATTCGGGATTATTATATATGAAATAGATGAAATGAAATGAATGTTGAAAATGTATGAAAAGAAAAGTATAGAGTGTTTTCATTCACTTTACCGGCGGCCATATTGGAGTGGTAAAACAATAGGAGTTGTTTGAATAAGAATAGAGCAAAGTCCCCATAGGATTTGTTTAGGACAATAAAGCCTGGTTTCCATATAATCGCAACGATCGCAACGATCGCAGCGATCGTTACGATCGACGATCGCTGCGATTCTTGCAACCCTTGCGATCATATGGAAACCAAAACGTTGCGATCGTTGCGATCCTTTCGATTGCGATCGCAGAGATAGAAAAATTCCTATCTCTGCGATCGCAATCGCAACGATCGATTTTGGTTTTCATATGATCGCAAGGGTCGCAAGAATCGCAGCGATCGTCGATCGTAACGATCGCTGCGATCGTTGCGATTATATGGAAACCAGGCTTTAGTGATCATATAAAGTGGCCGGGTATTCTAAAATCGCTTCGCGAATTTAATCGAAATGGCGGCTGCAGAGTCGACTGGATTAACCTTTGGAGACGAAGGTGACATCCCGGTAGCATTTCTTCGTATCGTCCACGTGGATTGCCTTTGATGTATATAGTCCGGAGGCAGAACAAACGTTCAATGAAAGTGGTTAGGAACATTATGACATCAAGTTTACTAAGGAGCGAAACCTGAGAGAAACTACTTGAATTTGAGTACAAGATAGAAACTTCAATGAAGAGGTTGGTGTGAAGGTGAAAATGGAAAACATTTAACAGAGATCAAGATGAATTATAACTCCTTACAACAGACTCGCAGACCTTGATACATGCTTAGCAAAGTCATGTTTATATTTTAAGTTAGAATAATGGTAGACTGACTAACGCTGAACTGGTTTCAGACACTTTAATCTTAAAACATTTACATAATGTGTTATTGTTTAGTGCTGAAGATATATACACCGTCCTATAGATTTAGTAGATCTAAACCAGGTTTGAAAAAAAAAACTTATTCATTTGCCTTTGAAAAGCATATTTCGTATATTTTAGCATTAGCAGAAAGTGCAGAATCTCTCCTTTCCAAAATGTATGGGTTTTAACATAAAGAGATTTTACAGCCAAAAAACTGGTGTCGTGTCTGAAATTGTTGGACCCTCCCCCCCTCCCACAAAGTCGGAAATTTGATGCATTTAAGCAAAGCCTTTCGTATTCACGAGTTGACTCATGGGAGCCTTTGATTTGGTTCTAGTACACAAAATATCTGGACATGAGCCTACAAGTATATCCATTTTAGACGAGACAGAGACTGACTGACCTGTGCGGGGTTCATTGGCGCTGCCTCTTGCAATAAAATCCATCGCACAGATTGATGGCAGGGAGGAGTGGTAAGGGAGCCTTGGTAGGTATAGTACGGGAACCGCGTCTTCAAGGCAGGTAACAAGTTCTTAAGAAAGATTTTGTCTGTTTTTCCCACGATGACACGCTTTCCTGTGTTGTTAAGGCATACAATTATGTGATATCATCTTTTCAAACAGATCTTCGTTTTTAATATAAATGCCTACTTGTTTTCTCTCACGTACCTTCGTCGATAATCATTCCCAGTTTGCTTTCTAGATTCTCCAGAACAGCACTACTCTTGAAATTAAGCTGCAAAAAGAAATATAATCAGTGTCCCCAATTGACCTTCTGTGCTACATAAGTTCAAGTTCAAGTTTATTGCCATATATTAAAAACAGTTACATAAATATAAAATTTAGTGGCAAGGAAGCCCAAAGAAAACCACTGGGCTTATAATAATTTTAATGAAATGAATTATTTTAATCTATTTTATTTAATGGTCAACAAGCATTCTATTTGCAGTTTAAGAATTTGGGTCGTTAATCCTATATTCGTGTTATTTATAATTACCAATATATATAAAAATAGGCGGGGTCAACATTTGTTGATCAACAAGAGTTTGACTGCAGTTTAACAAATGTTGGATAGAGTATTGTTAAAGAACTAAAACGTAGAAAATAGCGCGTAAAGTTTGTGTTGATTTTGGTACATATTACTGCGCTTTTCAATAACAAATTCAAAGGTTCAAAGTTCAAAACTCAACGAACCGTTTGCTTTTTTTACTGCCGCAAATATCATAGCGGATGTCTCAGGAAACAATGCTTTACGCTAAATGGTCAAAAGGTCATGTTTGTGAATTGTGATTAGTGGCAGGGGCGGATCCAGGAATTTCTGAAAGGGGGGTCCTGGTGCATGCCTTCCCGGAACATTTTTCCGATTTTATCCTCTGAAACGCCATTTCCAGCATTCCTGAAACTCGAAAAGCGTTTGTTAAGTCAAAAAATTGACAATCAGTTAATTGGTGGAAGTGAAACAACTACGTATAAAACAATTTTATTCTATTATTTTTATGAACCACAAGGGAGACACAGGTCTGAAGGGGGGGGGGGGCGGGTTCGGACTCCCCGACCCCCCACCCCCTGGATCCAATCCATTTTGTCAGTTTCTGTTTTCAAGGGTCCAATGTTTGTCGCCATAATTATGATTGACCCTCGGACGTACACGCAAACTTATACTTATGCCCCCACCGTGGTACAAGGGGAAGGGGGTGGTTGTTGCAACTTTACCAAAATGTGTCTCAAGGATAAACGACATGTGCTAAACACGGGTCTTGGAAAACCCCTCCCCCCTCCTCCTCGCAATAGTTTCCAGCATTTCCCATCACTTATACCGTGATGGATACCAATTCTACAATTATTTATTAGTTGATGCTAAATGCAATTTTGAACAAAACTGCTATCGTGAAATAACTTACTTCAAAAAAGACTCCAACTACTGCAAGTCCATCAGGTTTATCCACAGCGTTGGAAAAATGCGTGTAATTCATATTATAAAACACAAAATGAACCTGTAAAAATAAACGATCGAAATAAGCTCAAAAAAACAAGAAATAAACTACGTTCTCAGTTCCAATCGAATAAGCCAAATTAAAACTAGCAGTAATCACAGATTATGGAGACGCGTTCGAAGGAATTTCCGGCGGAAATGAGCCCCTGAAAAAAAAAACAATAGGGGCGGCCATTTGGAAGACCGGCTACCAAAAAATCTCAAATTTTACTGCACATAAAACACAGGACAACCAACACGAAATTAGGACTGCGTTCTTCGAACGCGATAAAGATCAAACTTAACAACTAAGAATTTTGTTTATTCCTGTTTGGTTTTAGCTATCAGTTCACTGTAAAATGATAAATTTACAAATACCTCAACAGGATATGATATTCCACCAAAAGTGTGCTCTGACCCTTTGTCACACGAACATCCAAAGTGAAAATGGAACTGCTCCAGCAGATACACACTTTCCCCCACAGGACCCCCCGTTAGGGTCGCAGGTCCACATGTCTTGTCAACTTTCAGTGTTGGCGCATAACCATCGTTAACCAGTGTACCGGTGACTAAGCCATCTTCTTTGTCAAAATTTATCTTTAAATTTTCCACCCAAGGGTTTCTTCGCAGTAGACACTCGTTGATATCAATGGGTGACTGGGAAGCCCCGTCGCATTCAGGGGCAATTTTATTCCAATCAGACGGGCCGTATCCTTCACAATAAACACAAATAGGTTTTAATATTTTACCCCAAGGTTGTCAAAGCATATATTTGACAGATTTCCATTTGAGACAAAACCGGGAATTGGTCTGGTAAGTAACTCATATTTTTATATGATTATGATAATAAGGGTCATTATTACACGACTAAGACAGTCAGAGGGCCAATAACTAAAATCAACCAATCAGAATGCTCGATTGCCGGTCCAATATTCTCTAAGTATTGGACCGGGCATTGTCCCGAATGATCCCGCGCGATCCTCCCACCGGCAGGAGTCGTGTAATAAATTTCTTATTAACCAAGCTTGCTCGGGACCGTCCTGGGAGAATATCGGCCCTCGGTCTTTTCTGTACGGACCTCGCTGCGCTCGGTCCGTACTGTCAAGACCTCGGGCCGATATTCTCCCAGTACGGCCCTCGCGCTTGGTCAATAAGATATATGTAAAGAAAAGTGGTAATCGGTCCATGATAACCGGTAAAAACAAACGGGGCGAAAGAGGATCAACGGACGACGAAACTACAGATCCTAAACGAGTCAATATGGCGACTTCTGACTTCGACCTTCAGGGCACTGAAGAGCAAGAAGAAGACGAGCAACCAGCGCTCTCAGACATCCATGGGCTACTAAAAGATCTTATCAAGTCAGTTAACAATCTCTCTAAAGAACTGGTGGACCTAAAATTTTCTTTTAGACAGCAAGAAACTGAACTGAGAAAAGCTAAAGAAGCGCTAAACATGGCACTCAAATACAACGACCAACTAAAGATCGAGTTACGAGCGACGAAAGAAAGACTGAACGACCGAGAGGATGAGATTGACGAGCTGTATGAAAATATCGATGCACTAGAGCAATATACGAGAAAAAACTCTCTTGAAATTGTGGGAATTCCGGAGAATGTTTGTGACGATGAAGAAGTGGTTTTGAAAGTCGCACGCGCTTTAAACGTGGAAGTTAAGCCAGAAGACCTCGACATCTGCCATAGAATCAAAAGAAAGAAGTCCAATCCTATCATAGCAAGATTTGTAAGTCATAAAGTTAAGAAATCACTGTACAAGCAACGAGTCCAATTAAAGAATATTACTTGTTCCCAGTTGTTCCCTGACGCCTCTACAGCAGCAAAGGTCTCCTTCAACAAGATTTTCATCAACGAAAATTTAACGGCACACCGTCGAAACTTGGTGCGCTTGGCAAATGTAAAGAAAGAAAATGGATTACTCATGAGTGTGTGGACGGTCGACGGAAAAGTATTCGTCAAGACCTCTCCTGAGGGTAGGCCGATCCGAATTAATATTGAAGACGATTTAGATAAGCTCTAAGATTTGTTGCTAGTAAATCGCCAGTAATATTGTAATTAAACTATACGAGGGAAGTTGGGAAGTTTCACTGGAACGAAGAAGAGAAGCGAAAGGCTTCACTCTCTATCTATTTTCTTTAATTTATATAGTGTCTTGTTATTTGTTATTATTATTTTTTCTTTAACATTTCTTAAGCTTACAAGTACATTTTAATGCAACACAATTTAACATGCAAAGTAATATCACTGAACGTTAGAGGAATACGAGATCAAGTTAAGAGAAGGAGCATTTTCACATATTTAAAGGATCAAAAAGCGAATGTTTATTTCCTCCAAGAAACGTACTCTGAATTAAACGATGAAAAAATTTGGCAAAATGAATGGGGTGGCAAAATGTACTTCTCCCATGGGTCGCGACATAGTAAAGGCACTTGCATATTAATAGATCCTTCGATCAATTGTAACGTTGAATACGCTTTCAGTAACACAACAGGCAGAATCGTTCTTATCACAGTCAATATCAAAGGTTCAAAAATCTCTTTCTGTAATATTTACGCACCAAACAATCCTACAGAACAACTAGAATTTATTCAAGAGCCTAATAATATATTCATTGACAAATCTGAATTAACTAACCTTATTGTTGGAGGTGACTGGAATTGCACACTAACCAAAAAGGACAAAAGGGGTGGAGCGCCATGGAAACCATCACAATTCAGTCAACTTTTGCTTGTGACAATGGAAATTTTTGATCTAGTAGATATTCAAAGAGTACGCCATCCAAATTTGAAAGTATATTCTTATGTATCTAAAGCTTTCAACGTCAAATCTAGATTAGATTTTTTCCTAATTGCAAAGAACTTGTCAAAACATGCTAAAAACACAGGAATTAAAACCTCGATAGCCCCGGACCATAAAACAGTTTATCTTTGTTTGTCGTGGCCAGACAACTCCCCAAGGGGACCGGGGTTTTGGAAATTTAATAACACCTTATTGGAAGATGACAATTATTTATTTAAAATTCGTGAACTATTGCCACGACTTCGTAAGAAATATGATTACTTAGAAGACAAAAGATTAGTATGGGAATTAATCAAAATGGAAATACGTGAAAACACCATTTCTTTCACTAAAAGGAAAGCTAAGGCTGCTTTTAAAAGGGAAATGGAAATTTCTAAGCGGTTAGACGAGCTAGATCACAAAATTTGCAACAGTGATAACGTATTTGATATGGATCAGACTTTAAATGAATACGAGAACCTTAAAACGGAGATTCAATCAATATATGAAGAGAAGGGGCATGCGGCAATCTTTCGATCGAAATGCCGATGGGTGGAAAAAGGAGAGCGACCAACTAAATACTTTTTTAATCTAGAGAAGCAAAACTATAGTAAGAAGACCATTACCGAACTTGGTGACGATGACACAGATGAAACAACAAAGGAAGAGGCCATAATCTTAGAAACAATCGAGAAATTTTATGAAGATCTATATAGCTCCAAAACAACTGTATCCCAAGAGGCTTTCGATGAATTCATTAAGGATACTGAAATCCCAAAACTGAATAATGAAGACCAGAATCAAATAGAAGGGCCTCTCACCTTGGAGGAATGTAAAAAGGTGCTGGAATCATTCAAGGATAATAAATCACCAGGTGTTGACGGTTTTACCGCCGAGTTTTATAAGCATTTCTTCGATTTGATAGGAATCGATTTAATAGAAAGCTTAAATCAAGCATTTAAGGATGGAGAGCTCTCCATCTCGCAGAGAAGGGGAGTTATAACTTTGATACCCAAAGAAGATTCAAATTTACTGGATCTACAGAATTGGAGACCTATCACTCTATTGAACATCGATTATAAAATTGCATCTAAAACATTGGCTAAAAGAATAGAATCAGTACTTCCAAAACTTGTTCATACGGATCAAACAGGTTTCATGAAAGGTCGATACATTGGGGAGAACTTACGGTTAATAAATGATGTAATGGAATATACAATGTCAGAGAACAAAGGGGGAATTTTAGTATCATTAGATTTTAAAAAAGCGTTTGATACCTTGGAATGGGAATTTATAATGAAGATATTAGACCTTTTCAATCTCGGTGATAATATTAAAAAATGGATCAAATTGTTCTATACAAATATTGAAAGCACAGTATCGAATAATGGATTTGCCACTAACTGGTTTAAACCAACAAGAGGCGTCAGACAGGGCTGCCCGCTCTCCCCCTATCTTTTCATTCTGGGATCAGAAATACTATCAAATAAACTTCGCCAGACAACCGAAATTAAAGGAATCAATTTATTTGGAACCACCGTCAAGGTTAGCCAATTCGCAGATGACACAAACCTATTCTGCGCTGATGTTACTTCTGTAGAAAACGCCCTTATCACGGTTACCAGATTTGGATCTATCTCAGGTTTAAAACTAAATGTAAAAAAGACTAAGGCGATGTGGTTGGGGAAGTGGTCTAAGAACAGAACCACACCATTACAATTAAAGTGGGTAAATGAACCTGTCAAAATATTGGGGGTTTACTTTTCGTATGATGAAAATAAGAACAAGCATTTTAATTTTGATCTAAAGATCCAAAAATTACAAACGAGGTTGAATATGTGGAAAGGACGAAATTTAATACTGCTTGGAAAAGTTTTAATTATAAAATCTCTTGGGTTATCACAAATGGTCTATTCAGCATCTAACGTCAACGTTCCTACCGAAACGAATCGCACCATCAAAAGCAAACTTTTTGGTTTTCTCTGGAACAATAAAAATGATAAAATCAAAAGAAAAAGCCTGTATCAAGATTATGATAAAGGAGGAATCCGAATGGTCGATGTTGATTTAATGATTAAGGGATTAAGACTTTCATGGATATCAAGACTCTTAGATTCCGATGGTGAAAATTGGAAATCTATACCGGATCATTTCTTTAAAAAACCTGGAGGATTAAACTTTTTGCTTAGATGTAATTACGATGCAAAATATGTAGACCCTAAACTACCTTCTTTTTATAAAGATATTTTATCCTTTTTTGCGGAACTCAAGTCTCAATACAAATATGAGCAGGGTCACGAAACAATCCTTTTTAATAATAGAGCTATACTAATCGAAGGAAAGCCCTTCTTCTTACGGGAATGGTTTTCTAAAGGAATTATTTGCATCAAGGATCTTCTAAACGAAAATGGACAAGTTATGCCCTTCCATGAATTTCGAACGAAATATGGATGCAACACTAACTTTCTAAACTTTTACCAAGTAATTAAGGCCATCCCTGAAACACTATTGACCAGGGCTCGTAACATGGAACCCCCTATTAAAGAACATTTTTTAGGAAATTATACTAAGCTTCAGTTAGCTGAAAATATCTCGATAGATCTGAGGAAGGCTAACGCAAAAGAATTCTACTGGCTATTAAATATCAAAATCAATAACACTCTTCCTTCTGGCCCCCAAAAATGGAGTAATAATTTAAATCTAAATCAGTCCGAATGGGAGCACATTTTTAAATCATTCAACCGTCAATGTAAAGAAAATAAAATGAAAGAGTTTAATTACAAATTTATACACAGAATCATAGTTACCAAGAAAGAATTATGTCGTTTTGGAATCAAACAAGATAGTAATTGCTTATACTGTGGAAATGAGGATTCTATTGAACATACTTTTATATTCTGCCAATTTTCTAAGGCTTTCCAGCGTAGGGTCATAAAGTGGTTCAACGAGGCCAATCATACCAACCTACAACCATCTACGAAAGAAATTTTATTTGGATTATTCCCCAGTACATCATTTGCCAGTAAATCTCTTTTAAGATTATTTAACTACACCTTGCTATATATGCGCTATTATATTTACACTAATAAACTCCATAACAGATCAATCACTCTCCTAGATTTTGTGAATAAAGTAAGTACAAAATATAAAATAGAAAACATAAACTAGAATCTAATTCTCTTATTTAATTATTTAACTATTGAAAATGCTCCTAAAAGAGATCGTCTTAATAAACTTACGATTATTTTTGCCAACGTCTTGTAAGTAAAGGAATTTATGTATGTACCTGATAGTAATAATGTAAATTTTGTAAGTATTATTGTATGTATTGTAATTAGTAGTAGTTTAAGTTCAAGTTGTTATTGACTTTTTTCCTGTAAGCGTTGTAAAATGTTTGTACCTGCAAGCAAAAAAAAAAAAAAAAAATAACCGTCACGTCACGAAATGGAGAAAACATAACGAGGGGAAATGTTTCTTAGACCTAACGAGGGAAAACCTAACGAGTGAAAAGCTGTTTTAAAACAGGTTTTCACTCGTTAGGTTCAATTTTCTCCCGTTAGGTCTAAGAAACATTTTCCCTCGTTATGTTTTCTTCATTTCGTGACGTGACGGTCATCGATCATAGACCTATTACCAGAAAAGTAAGTATACAAGTAAGCAAGTAAGTTTAGAAAAGGAAGACTTAAAAATATAAAAACAAAATCCAGTAGAATGTTTTCAAACGAGGAGTACTAATGTGCTTGTTAAATGTTGGAAAGTCTTCTTTTGCCATGCGCTGTACTGTTCAATATTCACGCGCCGGGCTTGAACATCTCATTGTTAAAAATGCTTTTTTTTCTTGTGGTTCTCCATGCACCAATATTTAAAGTTCAAAACACCAAATACTGTATAATAATCCCGCATTTCATACAGATTTTTCGCGACTGGTCTCAACTCGATCTGATCATAACAGCTTCTGATGACCCAGTCTTGGCTGACCTCGCATGTAAATTTTTTTTTCAAGACCTCTTGACGAATTTCGAAGTTGTGTGTCATTTTGAAAGATTAAAGATCGTATATTTCTGAAAGCAAAAGGAATTTCATCGAAAAAAAGGTTAAATCGAGAAAATCTTGCCGCTTTTCAACTCATTACTGGAGCGCCTGGTTGCAACACAATTTATATCGGTAACACGACAGCTTCAAGCGAAATTAACCAAAACCTCTCGTGAATCTCCTGTTAACAATTTTTCCTTCAGAACCTCTCGATACTATTTGAAAGCCAAGAGATCGTGAAATTCTCAAAGAGAAATAATTGTTAGCTAAACTAAGGTTAAATATCGATAAAATATTGGCGTGTTCAGTTATCCGCGCAGCACGCTTAGTCTAATTATTTTTAAACGGCTTTGAAAATATACAAACAGCTGACGTCTAACGAACTTTATTCTTCCATTTAGCGGCCTTTTGAAAAGGGGAACGCGTCCCGACTGCGATGATGATTAACCATTTTCTTGTTCGATGTTTTACTCTCTTCCCATATTTCAGTCTCACGTCAAAACTTACTCGATTCGAGTCGCTGCATCCTTCGATCGCTTCGTAGCCTGCAATGAATTTCGCTTGAAGCCATGTTTTTAAAATGTGATATTCCAGATAAATGCGTTTATAGCAGTTTAACCACTCTTCCTTGCTCTTTTCGGGGTATCGAATATTCTCTGCTTTCGCTCGGAGTTTCTACGTTTTTTCGGACGACCGCCGCCACTTATAGACGCCATTTTGGACTTAGCTCTACAAACTTGAAAAAGTTAGGCTTCTCATTTTTCAAAGTGCACCTAACCCCAATTATTTTTTGCTTGATCAACTCTATGTACGTTGAAAAGTTCAATAGTTAAATATTTATTGTTTTTAACGTCGCGTTAGTGAGTTATAGAGATTTGAATTTACAAAATGCTAATTAGATGACGTAAATTTGAGCATTTGCCATTATTTCTACGTCAATTAACAATACGCAGTATACAACTTAAAGAAAATCAATTTGAGAAATACCAAAAATAAACTGCGGATAGTACATTATCCTCCCTGCTTACTCATTAGCATTAAGTATTGGGTAGTGACCCCTGACGAGCAAAACTTGAAAGGGTATGCCATAAGAGCTAAGAGCAGCAGGGGGGAGTGGTGGGTGGGGTGCTTCGTTCACTTTGAGCAACGTTCGCAGCAACTGACACTCCTAATTAATTCTGCTTGGTTTATATAATGCTAAGTGACGTCACAGGAATGCTAATGAACTATGAATAGTACATTATCCTCCCTGCTTACTCATTAGCATTAAGTATTGGGTAGTGACCCCAGACAGCGCTTCTTCACCGGATGTGCCGTTAATAAGCATCCCCACATCCTCATATACCTTCCATACCTCATTCCTTCCACGTATCCATACCTTATCCGAATAGCCAATCCCTCTATCTCATTACTAATAGATCTTTATTCTTGATATACCTAAACCCTACCACTAGAGTTTACACACAGATTTAAATGAATTTCGCAACATGAAGCTCAGGTTTTAATAATAGTTTAGAACGCCTGGGTGAAATGTGTTAAAGAGTTTTGTTTCTGGTAAGCCTCACTTAAGTCCAAAGCGAGGCAAGCCAAAATATCGCATATTCCTCCCGGAGCCATCACTTGGTTCATCTTAAGATAATGTTTCGCAGTTTCCGCGGTCTTCCAGCCAACATGGGCTATAATAGACTCTAATGGTACATCTGCTAGCGCAAGGGAAACAGCACAACCACTGCGCATGCCATGCAAAGTCACCCGCCGGTTGCTAAAAGTCCCAGGGAGTTGTTGGGCATAGAAAGACAAACGGGCCTGAGCCGCCGCAGAGTCGAACGACTGATCTGTAACATCACCAGTTCTATTCGTTGCTCTAAAGAGAAAACCTTGTCTGATAGGAACATGGAGCAAGTCACACAATTTTATATAAGTTTCAATTCCGGTAATCGGGCATAACGCTGGATCCTTATAGCGCTTGAGGGCAAACATATTAACGGTACCATCCCGTAAGGACTTTGTAAGCGTGTGGTTAAACAAGATACCATCTTTCCCAGGAAAATAGAGAAGTTCTCTAGTTTTCGTTCGACTTAAATCACCGGCCCTGTCCCCCGCGAAAAACTGAGTCTAGAAGAAAGCTTGGTCTCTAGCGCAAACATAAAGCTGAATTGGGGACGTATTGGTGTCTTTCAACCGTCTTAAAATCTCTTGTGCAAGAGCTGCCAAGTCTCGTAAAAACAGAGGCTCTGCCTGAGAGGGAACTATTCCGGCCTGAAGTTGCTCTTCTCGTACCGCCGTTAGGTAGGACTTAACTTTCCGAGAGGCCGCCGGGTTACCATAACCCGGGAATGCGATATCATCGAGAGTTCTACCCCACTCGGAGAATATGGATCTAAGCTTCCCGATCAGCGAGTCCACTGTACCAAAAGCTAGGCGCTTCGGGCACTGGCAACCTCCTTTGGATTTGAGACCAGCATAAACACAAGTGTCAGCGTGTACCACAGTTTTCCCAGTCCTGTCTTTCCAAATGAGGAAATTAACAACATCATCAGGAGTAGCAGTCGTAATGCCTCTTACCGGCGTAGCTTGTGCAAGAAATTGCATCATTTCTTTTTCTAAAGACGACCTTTGTTTCGAATAAGGAGTGGATTCCGTTTTCACCAATAAAGCTTGCCGTCGTCTTTTAATGGCGTCCATATCGACAGGAGACCCAGAAGTTCCCATGGTTTCACGGTGGGGCGTGAGCTCCCGACGTTTATAACCACATCTCTGGCAAAATCGAAAGTCTTTGTCATTCGAATAGGAACAAGACGGACATGCCACGGAAGCCACAAAGATCTTTGGCACCAGCGGAAGGGGCTAAAAGGAGATAATAAACGAGGGAAGTCATAACCTAGCAGTCAAAGCTCTCCCACCCGGAAAGCCCAGAGAGGATAATTAACTGCCTTTGGCACAAAACCAGCCTTGGACGGGAAAAGAACCGCATCTGTACAACCCAGGGGCGCAATGAGTACTCTTCTTCTGGCCATGGCATTGATCATTGGCCACCAAGGAGGGAGAGGAGAGGGTTCCGGCACCACCAGAGTGACTGTTGCACGCTGAGAACGTAGGAAACGCAGGAGAGGACCAATCAATACGAATGGCGGGAAGGCGTAGGCGTTTGTGATCGTACCATCACAAGATGACAAATCCTGGCTAAAAACGTTTACACCCGCCGACCCTGGGGTGGGGAAAGGCGTAAAGTGGGGTAAGCGAATACCTGCGCGATCGTGCTGGGCATTCGAGTCGAGCGCCATAAGATCCATTGTGTGCCCCTTCGATCCACCAAAGACAGTCTGCACAATGTCCCAGCACCGTGGAGATAGCATGGCATCCGAATCCGACAGACGGCGAGAAAAGTAATCGGCTGGGTTCACACCCGAAGGAACATAAGACATGGAGAGCGCCAGGTTCCGCCTTGTGTCAGTATGGAAGATGAGGCGAGCTACTTCGTTAAGTTTTAAGGACCTGGGCCCGCGACCTTGCCAAGCGTTAATCGTAGCCTGATTGTCGACTTGTATGTCCACCCTACAGTCTCTAACACTGGGAGGGAGGCATTGCAGAGCTTTGAGAACCGCATGCATTTCCTTAACGTTGATATGTTCGTTCATCAAGTCGTTCTCCCAGTAGTCACCGACACTAGAGTCAGTTGGATGTTGATGAAAGATGGCTGCCCAACGAAAAGCCGAGGCATCAGTTGACAGAGACATGGACTTATGGCGTTCATGGATCCAAGGAATAACTTCCTGCCAGTCATCAAGGAACCACCAAAACTCAATCTCTTCCCTTAGCGGTGGTGAAAGGGTGACTTCTCCACCTCTAGAAGCCTGGCCAATGGCTGCACCCATTTCCCTGATATAAAACTTAGCGCCAGGGAACGCCAGGGAAAAGGATATGCATTTTCCCATTAATTTCTGGATTGACTTGAGCGGAATAATAGATACTCTGGACAGAACAGACTCGCGTAGCTCAGCAAACTTGATTCTCTTTTCCTTTGGCACCAGGAACGCCAAACTGCTTGTATCAATGACCATTCCCAAGAAGGTTAAGCGCGTCGAGGGGGACAAGATGCATTTGCTTAGACCCAGAAAATATCCCGGGTTGATTAAAACTGTGCAGACCACATAGAGAGCTGCTAACGCTGCTTGATGACTGTATTCGTGGCCCCTCAACTCAATCGGTCGAGACCAATAACCTTCCAGGGCAAAGATCTCTCCAACTAGCCTGTCATCAAAATACAGGGATCCGGTGATTCCCAGGCTCCGGAAATAGCTAGTAGGGCCCAGACCCACCGTCTGATAGACAAACGGAGAGTTTTTCCAACCAAAGGGAAGAGTGGCTGCAACTAGGTACCAACCCCTCCATTCCACACCAAAAAACTGTTGCGAGTCAGCAGATAGTAATATATGGTCCTATCCCGATTTGTCGTCCATTTTAGAAAAATGGCTGTTCTGATAGGCAAATCGGGGAACCAAGGCAAGTGTTTCGAGGGAAAAGGGTGTGCCCTTCATCCAGAGGTTTAAAAATCTTGCGTCCACACATAGCCTAGGCTTGTTCGGCTCAACTGTAAGGGGGAGAACAAGCCAGGGGGGTGTCACTTTAGCCACTTCACCCCACACACGTACCGCGCCGGTAGATATCCGCTGCAGTAAGGACTGCGTTATAAATTCCGCGAACTGCTTACACACTGGATGGTTCTTGAAAACCTTACGTGGTGGCATTGGAGAATCGAACATGACACCTTTAAAAAACCCTTTAAACGGCCTCATAAAAGATCTAATATCGACACCATTGGCTAGCCATCCAATAATGCGCGCTTTATCCGAGTTTCCAGTTAATATCGCATCCCATAAAGGGAGATGATTATGTAAAGCCCCCGCCTTGAAACTCGAAGGATCCCTGAATAGGAGGTTCTGAATATCACTGGAGTCCCCAGATATGATCCTGTTTACTTCAGCTATAATATCTCCTTGTACGATCACTGGCATTTCCCCTGGGCTTACGTCTCCCGACAACGTTACCCATGTAGTTCTTCGGCTACGCGCTCGAAGTTCCGCCTCTAGGGGCGAGAAGCTCTCACATATTTGTCCAGGGTCGGGAGAGTTCCCCTATAACAAATGAGAAAAACCGAGGGTAAGACCAACGAGGGAGACAGAATTAAGCCCAGGGAAAATGACAGCCATAGCCCGCTAAGGCGAGCTCAAGGGCATGCCATACAAGGCAAAGCGCTTGTGGAGTCAATTCCCGTCACTTAAGTCAGTCTAGAGAAACCGAACTGGGACAGAAAAAGATTCTATGAGACAAAATAACCAAACAATTACAATCTGAGGCAATCCTTTATTTTGCTAACACGGTCATTTAACCAATAGCATGTAGCTATACAATAACTCTAGTTCTAGAAGCGTCTGTTCGGGTATCCACGAGCATAATGGCCTGTCTGGCCACAGGACCAACACCTAGTCGGGGGGCGAGGCCGTCCCCCTCCCCTCTTGTGGTACGGTGAGGGGGGCCGCGACCGACCAGAGATGGCACCCCTAAGAGCATTGGCCTCTTTACGTGACTTTTGAATCGCCTTAGCCACTTCCGCCTCCTCTTTAGACGCTATTAACTTGATCAAGATATTCTGCAAATTGCCATCGGTAATCAGAGGACGGCACTGGCGCAGCACTATCCCAAAGCGGTTCGCCCTTGCATCTGCCTTTTCCCTGGCTGTATCGACTAAGTTTTCCAAGGTTGCCATCGCCGTATAGGGATCGAACAACTCGGACGGTTTGGCCAATAGGGTCTGCAGCGCCGACACGGCCGTATCAACACTAGAAACATCGGCAGACTTACGTAAGGTCTCCACTTCCTTTAGAAGAAGTTTGGCCAGCTAAAGAAAATAGAAAATTGCGAAAAGAAATGAAATTCTCCTTCTCCTTCTCCTTTTTTTTTTTTTTTTTTTTTTTTTTTTTTTTTTTTTTTTGGTCAATATTTAAATCACCAGACCCTTCTCGATCCATTCCCGTTCATTGGATCCATAACGGACTATATCATATTCACCAGACCCTTCTCGATCCAATCCTGTTTTATCGGATCCTTGACAGTCTATATTCCATTCGCTAGACCATTCGCTAGACCCTTCGCGATCCCCGCCGTTAATGGGATTCTTCACGGTCTATATATCCGCTAGACCCTTCTCGATCCAACCCCGTTTATTGGATCCTTCACGATCTATATCTTATCCACTAGACCCTTCTCGATCCAATCCCGCTATTGGATCCCTCTCGGTCTTCATTTGTCCACTAGACCCTTCTCGACCCAATCCCGTTTATTGGGTCCTTCTCGGTCAATGTCTAACCACCAGACCCTTCTCGATCCAATCCCGCTATTGGATCCTTCGCAGTCTATTTATTTTATATGCCAGGCCCTACATGATCCTTTCCCGAAGATTGGCGATCTTTGCAGTCTTAATGTGCAGATTTTGCTATCTAAACTGCCCGGGACCCCAGGGACTCGACAAAAGAACAACATTAAATACCGGCCAAGCCCCTTGGGACCAACACGGAATCAGGCCCCGCTAATCTGCATAACAAATTAACCTGATATGAAAACGTGCAAAAACCAGACAAATAAAAATAAAATAAAAGGTAAAATAAAATAAGACGAATGCCGTGTATGGGCAATAGGCGAACCACGAGAACGATACCACGTCACCGACAAAACACAAGCGTCCTTGAGCATAAAACGTAAAACAATGAAGCGAAAAAAGAACTCGAAATGACGAACGCTCGGGCGCGCGAATAATGCAATAACAAAGTTACCTCTAAAGATTCTTTCCCCGGTTCTGCGAAGAACTGGCTGCAACTGTTGCCGGCGTGGTATGCTCTGACGGCGGTAAAGCGTTCCCAACAGCCGCTGCTGGCGCAGAAACAGGTGAAGACGCAGAAACTGGAATTTGAGCTGGAGTTTGAGCTGCCGGACCCGGCTGTAAGGCAGCAACAACCGAGTCCCTTTGCTGGCCATCGACGGTCGGGAGCGGCATTGGAAAATTGTGCTTCGCTCTGACTTTGAGCAACGTTCGCAGCAACTGACACTCCTAATTAATTCTGCTTGGTTTATATAATGCTAAGTGACGTCACAGGAATGCTAATGAACTATGAATAGTCAATTGATTCGTAAAAAATATAACTTGGAGGTAAAAACAAGTAGTTGTATAATAAATGATTCCCGAATTTACGTCATCTAATTAGCATTTTGTAAATTCAAATCTCTATAACTCACTAACGCGACGTTAAAAACAAGAAATATTTAACTATTCAACTTTTCAACGTACATAGAGTTGATTAAGCAAAAAAAAAAAAATTGGGGGGTTAGGTGCACTTTAAGTTTCGATTCGAGAAACTGGCGCATACGTCCTTGCGACACCTGCAGTGTCCCTGTAATTTACCTGAAAGGGTGAGAACCACGTTGAAATCTTGAGGGATTATCTGTTTTTAATTATATAGAGCGGTGTTCAATTGAGTGTCGTAAAACCAAAACCAAAGTAATTACTCTGACGAATCACAGAACTCGCAGACAATCCTATGAACCAATCAGAACTCAAAGCAAATACATGTAGCCGCTGCCAAGCGCGGGAAAACGCGTGCGAGCAAATCACGATTGGTTTTGGTTTTACTTCCGATTGGTTGAGAAAATGGCGCGAGATGTTTCAGCCAATCACAAAGCGTAACAATGCAAAAACAAAGCAATTACGAAATTACTTTCGACACTCAATTGAAAACTGCTCTATTTCAAGAACTCTGAGTATAAATTGGCTTAAAGGATTCGTATAAAGTGGAATATTTCACTTCACATATAAAATATTTCTCTCTGAGAAAAATCATATGATCATGATTTTCAGTGTCAATAGTGAAGATAACCATATCTTACGTTTGCTAACATTTTTTACTATAAGCTGCAGAGAGAATTATTCAGAAACTTTAATAATTTCCAAAAAAAAATTGGAAATCGCATAAACTTCGTCATTGGTGTCGTTTATAAACAAAGTAATTCATACCGAGATGAGCACCAGAAAGAACGTTTCACATCTCTGGGTACGGACCCATGCATTTTATTTTAAGTATTTTACCTTCAGTTGAAGTAACTCCATATCCCCAGGTTGGCTCTAAAAACAAAAATTAAGGGAAATGGTCAAAACTATTGTACTCGGACAGGACCCACCATTTTACAAAAAGACTGGTGGCCTCTTTATGTACCCCCTCTCCCCAACCTAAAAGGATGGTGTCTTGTTGGTTCAGCCCCCATTGTATCAGGAGTAGAAACTGAGAAAAAGATTCAAATCTTCCTGTGTCGTTTTACTAGCAATGCAAGCTTCATGCACACAATATTCTCATTTCCAATTTTTAAGCCAAAAAATTTAGTCCATTACACTCATCAGGTAGGTGGTATCTTGCATAACCCCCCTACCTCTACACAAGGTGGGTCCTCGTCGAGTATACTTCTTATGACCACTTCCCTAATTATTATTTTTTTCAAGTCATGCGTGTTAGAATTAATGCCTAAAGTTTTTTTTCTATGATTCTTTATTTCAATGAAAGCAGAATTTCTAGATAAGGTATAGCTATTAGTCTAAGACGTACACTCTTAGTAATACTATTTTTAGATAATGGGATACATTTTCTTCACAGATCCAAGAGTTACAGCCATTTTGCACAGTATGATAATGGCCACCGCAAGAAAGTATTTCTCAATAGCTGTTATATGAATTGTCAAACTTTAGGATTTTATCCACAAGCTCAAAAATTAGAAGTTGGAACCAGCTTTTACAGCATAATAAACAGTAATAGTTAAAAAGGCAAATGGCGAGTCTATAATATTTAACTGATGGTATGAAATTGTTCCCAGCTTACCCACAGCAGCTGATACTGACACAGCTATCGCGATAATTGAGAGAAATACCAGAAAACATGGCATGATCCCTGGTAATTTAGCAAATAGGATACGAAAGCCAAAGCCGGATGTATTCGACAGTGATGGACGTCGAAGAAGGCCTTATTCCTGTTTTCTTTAAATAAAATGAACTCAATGCCCCTTATATATATATTTTCATTTTAACGGCACTCGATAATGTTGACCCGTTGTCTCCCACCATGTAAGGATATGGAAGGAGACGAAAATAAAAACAATATTGCCTTACGATGCATGCATAGGTTTCAAAACGTTAATGTTCAGAATCACATAATTATGTTTGTTTAGCGTTACGCAATTCTCCTTTTTCGAGTAAGGGAGTGCAGATGAAAAAAAATTCATTCTAGGAGATAACCCAAGGGGCCCTTTGATAATCATTTGCAGCCCTTTTCCTCCAAGTCCTTGGATTATGTTTAGTTTTGGGGCATTATAACGTCATAAATCCCGCGGACACTTGAAACGACCAGACAAAATGAAAGGCACGAACAATAGGCAAGTGCTCTAAGTTCTTTTGGAAAATTCATCGAGTGTCCTCAAATATATTATTTGTCTGAATGATTTTAAACTGTAGTTTAATACAACAGTGAGTTAATTTAAAGCACGCTTTAAAATGAGCCAAAAATGAGAGCGTAGCGTTCTCTATTGAACGCCTGAGACGTGAAGAAAGTTTTCGCTAAAAATAATGTTTTTTATGACAGGAGCTATAGGCCGTTTTTATTTACTTTCTTAAGGCCAAAACATGATGAAAAACGTTTAAAAATGAATGAAATTGCTAAAGCATCACAATATACTGGTCCGTCGATTTCGCAAAATGATGAGCGAAAATATGACGTTTTAAATGCGTTGGTTATAAATATTAACACACACTGATAAACTTTTAACAATTTTATTCTCGTAAATTACCAGATTCAAACTCTTAACTAAAAATTAATACCTCATGGAAACGCTGCTCAATAGCTTGAAATGGCTTCTTTCCAATCAAAGATAAAAAATATTTTGCATTCTTACCTGTTATAAAATATTGACCTTCTACCATCTGATGACATTATAATATACGCTTCCACGCCTTGAAAAATGAGTTTGAGTTTGAGGTACCCGCTATAATATTAACACCTTGGAGCTCAGTTTAAAAAAATCCAGCTCTTCACTAAATTACATAAAACCTCTTGGCATTCTGTTTGAGTACACTTTAAATATAAATTTATATATCAGCCCCAGTAAGAGAAGTGGAAAATTACAAAGCACTTATCATTTGCACTTCAGTAACAGGGTTAAATTCAAATATAAAAAACAATTAGAACCACGGAAAGTATTGTTCAATAGCTTTCTTTCGAACGGTCGCTACTGACTCACTTACAAAAGTTAAGCTCTCCTAGCCTGACTCTAGATTTTCTTCTGGGCGTAAACGGAATAATATCAAGTTGATTGCTTAAATAAACTAGACAAATAAAGGCAAGTATAATTATAGTAATCTTTAGTTTAATATATAAGGATTTTATTTTTAAAACTAACTTTCCGTGAGAGCGTTAGTTATCAAGCTATATTAAACTAAGGACCTCATATTGAGGGAGGCATTGGGGTTTATGTTTTTTCGTTTTTGGTCATTTTTGAGATCGGTTTTTGCACTCAAAATGTTCGGTTTTTCTATCCCTTGTGGTTTTCTTTTTTTTTTTCCTTTTTTAAACATCCGGTTTTCGGTTTTTATAAATAAGAAAAGCGGTTTTTCGGTTTTGGTTTTTCGCTTCCTAGTTTCTAGACCTTTTCATTTAACGTCGATCAACCCGTGTATAGGTTCACGTAATGCGCCTTCCAAGTGAAGTTGCAGGTGGAAGCGGCGGCCCACAAAAGGGCAGTAACATTAATGAAAGAAGAAAGATGAGCTTATAGAAATCGCTAATAGAGGGTGGCGGCTTAATACAGGGCCGTTATTTACAGGTTCGACTGTTGTTATATTTCGCTGTGCTATCAAAGGTCAGGAGTTTAAGGTTTGTGAATTTGCTATTTTGATCATTATATTCGGCGGTTTTTCGGTTCTGAGCGATTTTGATTGCGGTTTTTAGGTTTTTACGGAAATTTTGAACGGTTTTCCAGTTTCTTATAAGCCCCAAGCAATTTGCGCGCGAAAATTGTAATCGTTGAGAGAAATAAATGAGTTACAAATCATCATTTTCGTGCTATATTATCTTACTGTTTAGTCTATACTAAAACAACTAATCACCTCACTAGCCACTTCCATTTCGGTGAATAGTTGTTAATTATTATTTTTTAGATTCTTTTCTTTATGTTAATTGTTGGTTTGCACGTGACGTCACGGCGGCCATGTTGGTGGTCAAGAAGAAAGGTTGTGACTAGAATGGATACTCCAAAATCAGGTTTGGATCAGCGGTTGCAGTGAAAACATAGGTTTGGTGGCGGGTTCTCATTCTCGTGGGCTCAGAAACCTGATCTTGGAGTATCCATTTAAGTCACAACCCAAGAAGAAGCGTTTCTCTCCGTTGGGAACTAAACTCTATTTTCATGCAAATTCTGCGACAAAAATTGTATTGTATTGACCACCAACATGGCCGCCTTGTCACGTGGTTGCAAACCAAGAATACGACAAACGGCCAAAATGCAAAAGCGATGATGTTTTTCTCTTGCAGTGCTGTATTGAAGCAGCTTAAAAAAAACTGGCATATCTGCTTTTCTGTTGCATGGTACCTTAAATTCTTATTTAAGAAAAATATCTTGTTGAAGGCAAACTTTTTTATCGCATTCTTTCCTTTCTTTATTTGCACTTTCATCAGTGAAAAGCGTGCGAATGTTGTTTACCCCAAAATCTTTAACGTATTTGTCAGCGATTGGCTCGTTTCTAATCAATATTCATGAAAAAAATCGTAGTCCTCGCTGCAAACCAACCACTGAGATCGGATTCGTGGGAAGATGTCTCGTAAGTTGCAAACTTTTTGGCGCTCAAGAGGTAACTTGGAAGACTCAGGGAAGACGCACTACCAAGGAAAAAGTCGCCCACAACTCCAACCGATGGTAAGAGTTGCTTCGCTAAAAAATTTGTTCAGTAAAAGAGTATAAAATTTTGCTCGATAAAGAACACGCGCGTGCGTTGAGCTTCTCTTCGTCTTACGACTTCTCTGCGTTTTAATATTGCGTTTGTCTTGCAATGAGCTGAGGAGTTGTCAGCCGGTTAAAAACAGGCTCTGGCAGGTTAATTTAGTTCAAGCTGCATATAATTTCAATAAACTATTTTTTATTGTTCCAACTTAAGGAGCTAAGGTCTTGAAAAAAAAAATGAAATTCCTGTTAGAAATCGTTTATTCATTCCATTCATTGTGTGCCATTAACTGTTGATGAAATCCATGTCTAATGCACATAAAATTCAACGTTAATTAGTCGTCTGTAAAACAACAAAAATTAAATATTTTAACTTATCAATTGCGTTCATTCATATTTCAGGAACTTCAAAGAGTATCAAAGTCAGGAACATGGAGGGCTGAAGAAACAATTCAAGAGGACAAACTGAAATGAACTAACTGGAGGGATCTCTTCAAAGATAAGAACTTTGTTTAGTTCTGATATTTTTTGCACAAATGGTGGCTGAACGTTGGCAAATACTTTAGATTGTATAAGTTCTGAGGAAGAGCGAATTCGGATCTGGGACCCGTTTCTCGAAACTCCCGCTAACTTTTCGGGCCCGAAGCTAAATATTGAAATCAAAATCTAAAGAATAAAAGCGCAGATCCTAGCGAACAAACCAGTCCATTTTGTTTTGCTAACTGATTACATAGTTTTATCGTATTATCTGCAAAACTTTTGAAACCTCAATCTTCAATGAAAATAAAACAGCTTTCCGGGCCCGGTAATTACCGGGTCTTTCGAGAAACAGCCCCCTGACTACTAATTGACTGAATCAAGTCATCAAATTGACACGAAGACTGAACCGGGAGATATTGAAGTTTATTTATTTTGCTGAATCGCGTGCTGGCTGTTAATTGTCTGAACCGTCAAATCATTGGTTTTGCAATGGAAGGAAGTTTCGGGTAAAATAATTTCTGACAATTTTAATCTCAGCTACCATTTGGATGTTGAGCGATCGTTTGATTTACACGGTTGATAATTTGTCGATTCAGTTTACGGCTTGTTTATTTGTTTCGGCATAACACAAATGTCAAAATATAAGGGTGATGTCGCAGCTCTTAGAAGGTCTCACACCATTGGCTTGCCACGCTTAGACCTAACAATAGGACAAACAACACAACAATGGACCCTAACCCTAAAAACAATAGCTGCTGTGTTTTACAAGGCCAATGAAAATAGAGACTTCTAAGAGCTGCGACCCTACCGAAATATAATGTAATTCCTTACAAAACTTCCCTAACAAAGGAAATACGATTTTGTTTGATTGATCGCTTAGCGTGTAAATATGCACCTTATAGTTATAACCTCAGTTGATGTGGTGGGTGTTTGTATTTTTAAAGTGGCACTGATAGTTTATTAACTGCAAATTCCTAATTTGGACACGTAAATTATTTGTTGTCATGGTCACATGGCTGACCAAATAACTTTCCTTTCCAGAATTATTTCAAATTAACGTGGCACTGACAGATTTTCGAAAACTTATTTTTTGTCAATACGTGTCAATTTAGTTGATCAAATTGTCTGTTATAAAGAAAAAAGTTCCTAATTTTTTTCACATATTTTTTCGTATTTTCCTTGGTAATTGTATACTTTGAAACGAAGTACGATTTGGTATAAACTAGATGCTAAAATGAAAGTTTGTATTTTGTCCACAAATTCGCAAGTTTTTCAGAAACAAGATTAAAAACATTTCAGTTAATTTAGAAGGGACGATTTCTATTCAATCATTTTTTAATTTAATCAAAGCCTGGCCTTGTGTTCAAAATGGAGCCAAGCAATTGTCTGTTGGATGTTCTAAATTGAATCACTTGCTCCAAACTTAGTAAACGATCATTTAAATATTTTTTTGATTAATTGGGCTCCGCGTGCACAATTCGATCTATCGCTAGAATGAAGATGGACTCGTCAAATTGGCCGTTATAAAAAACATTTCCTTTTCAAAATTGTTTCAGTTAATTTAGAAGGCAAATTGTATTCACGTATTTTTCAATTTAACCGAAGTCTGGATGGCATTGTTAAAATGGAATCAATTGGGAATATATATTCTAAGACACTAGTAGACTGTCAGTGCGTCCTTACAATTACTCACACGTTCCCTATATTAACTGATTGGCAAGAGAACAAAGGCCTTTACAAGTTACGTTCCTTTTTTTTCACTTTTTTTTCATTAATCTACGGAAAATTATTCTCAGACGCCTGTGCTAAAAAATTATTAGGAAGCTTTTTCGTGAGATTAAGTGTTTGTGTTCTCTTGTCGATCGTAGTATATTTGGGAGCTTGTTTATAAAGCCTTGATGCCTGGTGTTGGGGAAAGCCGGTATTTTCAATGATAAATACTATTAGACCTTGAAAATGGCCTCAACCCAGAAGGATAAATTAGTCTGTCGAATGTGATCGTCCGGGTTAGTGTATTTATGAAAAGTAACAACTGTTGTTGACAATGACTGACGTTTCGACAACCTGAGTAAAAGCCTTCTTCAGAGTCATGTGAATTGTTAAAAACCACTTTACGACAGCGACGAACCTAGTGATGACAAGGAGCAGTTTACAAGATCAAATGCAATTGGAACAAACGTCTGGGCGACGTCCACAATCACAGAAGTGACTGAGACTCACCGAATGTGTTACCTGCAGTAACGACTTTGAGGTGGCTCCAAGTGTTTTTTTTTGGGTCACACTTCCCTTTTTGAATGCGCTTATACATAATTTTACTTTAGCTCAAAAAATCTAAATTTGAAACCAGATGTTAGGCTTGGATGATGTTCTTTTTATGCTAATCAGCGTTTCCATAGCAACGGTAAACAAATATGGCGAAAAACAGTTTTTCCAAAATATCTTTTGAGTTTGGGGCTACCCGCGAAAAGCGAATAAATGCGCTATAATCTACACAGTGTAGCACACTAAATGGGAAAATTTCAAACAAACTGAACTGTTCGATTTTGAAAACATTTTTAACACGTGTTTTTTCATGTTTGAAATATAAGCGGTCAAAACATTCCATAGGTTTTACAAATTATCATTAAATTACCACAGAAAGTTTCCTCAGACTAAAATTATTACTCCCTGCAAATAGCTCTGAATAAATCCTCGGCAACAAAGAGATCGAGCTTTTCATTCAAATGCAGTTTAAAAAGAGTGAAAACGTCAAGCAAAACTGCATTTGAATGATAAGCTCGATCTCTTTATTGCCCTGGGGTTAGTCAGAGCTATTTGCAGGGAGTATTAATTTAAGTCTGAGGAAACTTCCCGTGGTAATTTAATGATAATTTGTGAAACCTATGGAATGTTTTGACCGCTTACATTTCAAACATGAAAAAACACGTGTTAAAAATGTTTCAGCGATTTATTCAAAATAGAACAGTTTAATTTGTTTGAAATTTTCCCATTTCGTGAGCTGGACTGTGTCGATTATAGTGCATTTATTCGCTTGTCGTGGGTAGCCCCAAAATCGAAAGATAATTAGGAAAAACTGTTTTTCGCCATGTTTGTTTACCGTTGCTATGGAAACGCCGATTAGCATAAAAAGAGCATCGCTCAAAACTTTATCCAAGCTTAACATGTGGTATCAAATTCAGATTCATTGAGCTAAAGTAAGATTATGTATAAGCGCATTCAAAAAGGGAAGTGTGACCCAAAAAAACTACTTGGAGCCACCTTAATAACCAACCAACAACATGGCAAAATTGACCAATGACAGCTTACAATTCACATGACTATGAAGATGACCTGCTCAGGTTGTCCGGAAACGCCGGTCATTGTCAATAACAACGGTCCTTTTTAGATTGAACTACAATGTAGACCTGTTATACAGACCAAAGGTAAAAACAAACCAAAATCTATCCTCTGAGGAAGAAGGTAACGTTTCAAAGTCAACTGCTTAAACACTTCAAACCGATCATTTACATTGGTTGCTCAATTTAAATTCTCAGAAAATGAGGTTTCGAGTTACTAAATATCGTTTACCCTTGAAAGTCAATTTTCAAACCATTTTAACAGGAATTTTTGCAAAATTAAGTGGAAACTCTCAAAAGTACTGTCAAATATTTTCCTGTGATCTCGATTTGTGAATTGTTTGTTTGAACAAGTTCGACACACTAAACTACTGAGCAAAATAATAATTCAGTCACACGGTTTCTTATAAAGAATAACATAACGTCAACTTATGAGATTTTAAATTGTTTCTTTAGGCTATATATAGGAACAATTTCTGTTTTGATGCTGCCGGATATTTATTAAACATCCACTTACCTCAATTTGGAGGAGAAATACAGAACCGATTATAAAAAGACTAATTATTTCTACCTTGGTTCCATTTATTATTATCATGGTCTGTATAACCCCTCCTTGATTTGATTCATTAGGCCATTTATGTTTGTTTCTAGAATGAATTTCAATTGATAAATAGACTGTTCACAGTCAAGGTCGATCGCTAGTCCGAGGTACTTTGGGTTTCATGGCGAGCGGGAAAATAGCTATCTTTTTTCGCCTTCCGTCTCCCCGGGATGTTTGTATTCTCCCCAGTTTTTGCTCACCATGAAAAACCAAATCAACTCGAGCTAGCGATCGACCTCGACTGATCACACGGAAAAATAGGTCACTGTGAACAGTCTATTTTAGAAAAAAAAAAACGTGTTTAGGGTAAAACTTACACCAGGCAGTGGGTATTATAAATGGGCTCTCTTAAATTTATTTTTTAAGTGGAGGAAAAGACGTTTAATTTTCTGTTGGCATTCGATGTAGCACAGAATGAAACATTGTAGTTTGATAAATTGGTCTCGTGCACAAAAAGATCTCTAGGAAGAAAATCGAGCCAAGCAATTGTCTGTTGAATGTTCTAAATTATATGACTTGGTTCAAACTTTGAAAAAATGGGCTCGTGCACAGTTTACTAATCTCTACAAAGAAAATGGAGCCACAAGCAATTGTTTATTGAATAGTCACTTGCTCCAACTTAGTCTACGTACTTTCTGTCATTTTTTCTGTGCTACAAAAGAACCTGGCCAACAGTTATAGGTCTTGTTATTAAAAGCAACATGACATGCTATTAAAAATCTAAAAATGTCCAGTATCAAATGAAAACAGAAGCAGAAATTACTGATTAAATAAACAATAGAGAACTTTTAAAAGCTTTCATTTTTGTTTTCCAAAACGTTTTATCCAGTATACAAACAATTTTCACGAATAGTGTTAATAGCTTGCCATGTTCCTTCTAATATTCTTTATGTATACACTGTCTCGTGCACGAATTTTTAAAATTTATTAAGGCTGGTTTTTACCGGCGACAGAAATATTAGTACAAACGTGTAAAGAATGAACACACTTGTTCTTCTCATGCTGTCCTCGTAGAAATTGACACGATATAAGCATAGGGCACAAGGAAAAATAACTTGGTCATTTTTCTTGTGATTATGTTTATATCGCGTTAATTTCTAATGAGGACAAAAGAAGAACAAGTATGTTTCTTTTTCTTATATTTGTGCTTATACTTATGTCGCTTGTGAAAATCAGTGTTGAATATTTTTCTTGGCGTTGCCCTGTTAAGTTTTTTGCCAAAATTGTTGCCAGGGGAAACGCTGTGCAATTTTTTTCAATTTTTCCCGCCAAAAGACTTAGTATATATAGGAAGAAAAATTGTGTCACACCTTTTAATTAGTTAAATGATTTTTACTTAACTAATTAAGTTATTGGAAAAGTAAGGAATACAATAAAACTGAAAGAACTCTTTTATTGTTGTTGACTTCTAATTTATTAAATACAATATATACATCATAGTGAATATTAAAAAAAAACCGGCGCATGCGTATTTTAAGCGCCCGTATTTTTCTAAGTCTTTTGGCGGGAAAATTTTAGAAATTTGAACAGCGTTTACCATGAAAACAACATTGTACATGCAAAATATTTCAACAAGTTGAGTAAAATAAACTTTTTAATAAGTAACTGACAATGAAAAAAATCAGATTATCAGGAATCGCTTAAATAATAACTGATTTTTTTAAAAACAAGAGGTTTGGTTGTTTTCTGAGCTATAAATTGAGTATTAGTTTTTAATTCAATTCTTGAAATCCTGTCCATGGCAAGTTTTCATGGTACAAATTGTTTTGACTGCTACAAACAACACGAGAATTCTCGTGGCTTTGAAAACATTGAATTTTTAACTTTACAAACAATCCTAATTCGATCTCTGCTTTATAAATGCAGCATATAAACGTCTGTTGTAAGCAAACCTTTTTACCGTGTAAATCGCCTTTAAGTACTGATACAGTGCAACACAGATATAACAAACGTACTTGAACGCAATGTGCAGAAAAAAAGTCAATAAAAATGAGGCGGTACGCACCTCTCGGAACGCCTCACAAGATTGGCTAAGAAAACAATAGAACAAACAACAGAACAATGGACCCTAGACCTAAAAACAATACATGTGCGTGATAACCAGGTCCAATGAAATTAGAGGTTCTGAAGAGGTGCGTGGCTACTGATAAAAATTATTGCTGAAAGTTAATAACCAAAATTCCTAACACGTAAAGCTGATAAACCGTCGAACGTACATGAAAATATTTATTGCAAACTGACAAAGGGCTGCTTTAACGGGGATTTGTTTTAACTGTAAAGTCCTTGACAACGGTTTAGTATATACGAAAAGTAAAAACTCGAAACAAAATTTAGAGCCAGCTCGCAGCCTTATAACTTTGGGAGTGAAATTGATTATCTTCGCAGTAATTCAATGCTAGCAACGTATTATTAAGCAGTTGAAAAAATATTCAGGCTTGAACTTGAAACCTTCAAAGACGAATTTTTGGTAACGACATTGTTGAGATGTTATTTCATTAGCATACGTGTTGACGTAGAGAAGGCACCGTGCTAAATATGAATTGACTTAGTAATCTATGCAATTTTTAGCTCTTTGCAGGTAATGTTCAATGAAATATCTGCCATCAAAAACTGCAAAATTGTTAACAAGGCCTACATTCTTTGTAAAAGTTTGAGTTTTTAAACAGCATAGCAGAAAGAGTGTCTAGTATATCGCGCTCAAATACCCAAGGAAAGCTTATTGTGTTATACCCTTTCAAACTTCGGAGTTGATCCTTTTGTAGCTCGATAAAAGATTGACGCGCACACCCTAATGAGGCAATATATTATCGATTTTCACTAAATATCATTTTAAATCCTTTTTAAAAGCATAACCATGACCATAACCTGACCTTCTAATTTCGATGCAAAATCTCTTAGAAACAGACCAAAAAACTATAAGCGAATTTATTTTTAATTTCGAAATCCTGCTTATTGAAAACTCTCGAACATTAAAAAATGGTCTTAATTATTCACAACTGGATAACTAGGATACGACTCTAAGGGAAAAAAACGAAACTGACAAATGGTCGAACTACAATTTCCAAAAATCAATCGTTTTGTAGCCTTAAATCCCTTACTGAAAACTTGAAAAATATCCATTATCAAGGTAAAAACAAAAGAAAGAAAATGCCTAACGGATAGTGACTTGTGACAAGATCTAAACGAAAAACAAATACGGCGACCTTCTAACTTCACACTGACAAACAAATAAAATCTTGTAAAAACAGATAAGAAATCTATGAGCAAAAGCGGTAAACAGACAAAATGGCCTGAAATTAAAAATTCACTGAGAAAGCGTTTCCTAACCTAAAAAGCTTTATTGAAATTAAGGAAAACAAATAGTAAAAAAGTTAAATACCAAAAAAAAAAAATAACTGAAAACTAAAAAATTAACGTTTATATAAGGTTCACAGGACGACACAGTTTAACCCTATTCGGCCTGGGGGGGGGGGGGGGGGGGGGGGCACAAAGTGCCCGCGCTAACTTTCAACGTTCATAACTTCTTTAATATGTATTCAAACGCTACCAAACTTTGTGACTTTTCCTAAAATTTATCTGGCAACAATTTCATATGACAATGTTTTGATCACGTGATTTGATGTTTCCATGGCACAAAAGATTTTGACAGCCATGTTTTTTGAAATTTGAATATCTATACCTTTGAATGAAGAAAAACAATATTTATTGGTATAACTTTTGTATTTTTACAGCATTTAAAGTTTATTTATTGGTTTTGATTAATTTTGCGTCAATTCCGTACAGTTTTTAAGAGGTTTTAAAAAATTTCAGAAATCCAGATGGCGGATTCAAGATGGCGGATCCAAGATGGCGGCCGTATAACTAATTACTTAATAACTACGTCATATGACGTCATCGTTTCATTGTGCTGACCGCAAAGGAGACAGTTTTGGGCGTACTATGTACCCTCTAGGTTTCATTGTAATAGCCTTAATGTTCTTGAAGTTACGAAGGGGGGGGGGGGGGGGGGGGGGGGGGGGGGAGGGGCCCCCCCCCCCCCAGGCTCAGGAACTCACAAAAAGCCCAGGCTGAATAGGGTTAAAAGGAACCTCCATTGTCAGAACAAATTGACGTTAAATTGCTGGAAATAAAGTCGAAATTTAACATTTTTAAAAAGCAGGTGCAAATATAATTTTAGTGTACAAATAAAATGGATATGAATATCGCCTATTTTCGCTTTCAAATTTCCTGCGCACCGCCATTTTGAATATTTATGACATGTTACGGTTGCCGCTATTGTTAAGAATCGAAGTTCTTTTGTATGCAACAATAGGCCACTTCGAAAAATACCATAATACTCTTTAAAGTGCAGGTTTGGGTGGTGCTTGATGTAAGCCTGTTTTTCCAATTTCTTTTGTTTTCAGCACGGAAGGCACGTGCTATGCTTCAACTTCTTGGCAATTTGCATACTTATACTGTGCATATTTATATACGAACACACGATGCTACGTGCTACGTGCTACGTGCTACGTGCTACGTGCTACGTGCTAGCGTTCCTACATGTACTCTGAATTCCATTGTGCCATTCTAACAAAGGAGACTTGAATAATTACACCCCGGTGAGGCTGAGCCTGCACATAAAAGATTATTATGGTATTTTTCGAAGTTGCCTATAAGACAACCGTAACACGTCATAAATATTCAAAATGGGAAATTTAAAAGCGAAAATAGGCGATAATCATATCTATTTTTTGTACACTAAAATTATATTTGCACCTGCTTTTTAAAAATTTTTAATTTAGACTTTATTTCCAACAATTTAACGTCAATTTGTTATAACAATGGAGGTTCCCTTTTAAGAATGGTCTTAATTAGGTCTTAATAAGATTTCTTTTAACGTTAAAACCCATACTCAAAACTTATATTTAGTACAAAAATGCAATTAATAACCACTGAAAAAATAAGAGAAAATATTTACTGAAAGTTACCGAATTAAAATAATTCTTTCTTAGTTACTACGATCCTACGTGTCTTCACGTAGAAAAATATTTTTACTCCAACGTTTTTGGGACCTTTTTGAATCTCTGTGTGGGTTGTATCATTACGTCTCTCGAGCTAGCCTTATCTAAATCTGTGCACTTTCATTCAGAAGAAGGACAGTATCCAAACGAGTCAGACATTTTGGCTTCTGAAAGTAGGTTGACATCAGACATGCGTATCACACCATCTCCTAGTTAGATCTTGATGATATAGGTCAGATTTATTTATTTTCTCCTTTTTATTTCTCCAGAGAAATTTGAAAGATTTCGTTTTCACAAGGTCCGCAAGATTTGATGCTGAATAAACAAGCAGTGAGAGGCCAAATGTTTTAAGTGTCGTGACTCTTCCCAGTCTTTTGTGCTCCATAAAGCTGATAACCATACACATTGATTGTAACAGAAAAATAAATAATTTTAAGTGAAAATTAAAACTAACAGATAATATTTCAGCTGAAAAAGAAAACTTTATGTTAATTGTTAAAACTTCTAGACTGAACCTGAAAACGCTTTGGGTAAATAAAACTTACCAATTATTATTTATAGAAGATTCTTTACCTTAACCCTATTCGGCCTGGGCTTTTTTTGAGTTCCTGAGCCTGGGGGGGGGGGGGGGGGGGGGGCACATTGTGCCCCTCCTTCGTAACTTCAAGAACATTAAGGCTATGACAATGAAACCTAGAGGGCACATAGTACGCCCAAAACTGTCTCCTTTGCGGTCCGCACAATGGAACGATGACGTCATATGACGTAGTTATTAGGTAATTAGTTATACGGCCGCCATCCTGGATCCGCCATCTTGGATTTCTGAATTTTTTTAAAACCTCTTAAAAACCGTCCAAATTGACCCAAAATTAATCAAAACCAATAAATAAACGCTAAATGACGTAAAAAATACAAAAGTTATACCAATAAACATTGTTTTTCTTCATTCAAAGGTATAAATATGCAAATTTCCAAAAACATGGCTGTCAAAATCTTGTTGCCATGGAAACGTCAAGTCACGTGATCAAAAAATTGTCATATGAAATTGTTGCCAGATAAATTTTAGGAAAAGTCACAAAGTTTGATGGCGTTTGAATACATATTAAAGAAGTTATGAATGTTGAAAGTTAGCGCGGGCACTTTGTGCCCCCCCCCCAGGCCGAATAGGGTTAAGGGGAGAGGAACGTAAGTTACGTAACTACAAGGTAGTTGCTATGGAAGGGTTCCAAACGTCATATAATTAATGAGTTTCTTTACTTCCTCGGCTATGTTTGGTCACTTTCATTCTGTTAATGGTTCCATCAAATTTTATGAGTCACAACCATAATCACGTAAAAACCCTTAAAACTCAAACATCTTCCATTTTTTCCAATAAAACCAAAAAACGTCAACGGCTTAAGAACAAAAATATAAAATATCAGCAAGACCACAGCGACAAACCGTTGAGAGGTGCCGGATCTCCCAGTTGTAGACCTGGATCAGTACAATAACAAACCTTCTTCAGGGGCTAACCCTGAAGAAGGTTTGTTTTCAAACCGAAATATTGGGCAAATTTGTTTGAGTATATATATTTTGTTTTATTCTTTTGTTTACTCTTTCATCGCCTTGCCGTAAGGATCAGTTTGCCGTTTTCTGATTGGCTAAAGAACATCCTAATAAAAAATCTGAAGCATGGATTTGTTAAAATTCACGTTATTGAAAAAGCTATGACGTCATAAAGGTGTATTTTAATACATTATCTTTAATGGCTTTCCTTTTTTTTGCCTAACAGTAATTCTGTGTTACAGATTTTAAAAATAGTTGAATTGCTCATGATTTGGCAAAAATCGCGCGGTTGGGGACTGGCACTAGTTGCGCATGTGCAATATCGATTTAGTGATGTCTTGTGTTCAGTTTCATGGTTCCCACCATATTAACAGTTTATGACACGCGAGGAATGCTAACCATGAAATAATGTCCCTAGCAGCGACTCTAAAACTGTAGTTAAGGTTCACCCCGCCCCCAACGACCAACTGACAAACAGAAAGAATCGCCTATAAACTTAAACTGAAATATTGCTTTATTGAAGTGTATTCGCGGGAGGAGCGATGCGACGAACAAAACAAACAACTACTCAAAGGCGGCCATGTGCTCAACTCAACTATATTTATCCCATAATATGCAGTTCACTTACATGCGTGACGCGACGTCACGCAATACACTACATCTTTTCCCCCCCTAGTTCAAAAAACACAGTCCCAATAAGGTCAACTGATTGTTCCATAGTGTCTGAATGTATTTAGCAATCACAGAATGATCAATAAACTCAACCGTAATCAAATGCTCAAACAGTCACATAGTCCTTTAAGTACTCTGGGGTTCTCCTTGTGCGCTGAGACCTCCTTGCCTGAGGTCCTGTGTTTGACTCCCCTGTATTAGTGGAAACTTCCTCAGTGGCCATGTTCTCTTGTTCCTTTTCTGCCGTGGACTGTCCCAGGTTTTGCTCGGCGTGCACAGATGAGTCAGGCAGAACGTCATCCTCCCTCGAGGGCACGTCATGGCGTTTAAGGAGATGATCCACATGCCTACGGGTTACCACCCCATCTTCATACTTGACCGTATATGACAGTGGGCCAGTTCTACTTTCAATGTGTGCCTTCTTCCATTTGGGCCCCGGACTAAAATTCTTCACAAGGACCTTGTCTCTCTCTGCAAATTGTCGCGCTGTCCTTGTGTTGTCGTGCTGCTCCTTCTGTGACAATTGTTGGGTTTCCACTCGATGCCTTACGTCTGGTCGAATGAGATCCAGTCGGGTTCGTAGACGGCGGTTGAACAGCAACTCTGCCGGTGTAACTCCAGTTGTTGTTTGGGGCGTTGATCTATAGGCCAACAAGAATCTGCTTAGTTTGGTGTGCACTGTACCTCCAGATCCTTCCAGCTTCTTCATCCCGTCTTTGAAAATACGAACTGATCTTTCCACCAGGCCATTAGACGAAGGGTGCCTAGGGGCCGTTTTCACGTGTAAAATTCCATTTTTGGTCATGAAGTTTTCAAATTCTTCACTTACGAATCCAGTGCCATTGTCTGAGACTACCATTTCAGGTAATCCATGGGTGGCAAAAGCTCTTCTTAGAATCTCTATAGTAGCTGTCGCACTGGTACTGGATGTTGGATATACCTCAATCCACTTGCTATATGCATCGATCACAATAAAAAATAACTGTCCCATAAATGGCCCTGCATGGTCTATGTAAATGCGGGACCACGGTTTCTCAGGCCATTCCCAAGGATGAAGGGGTGCAGCAGCCGGTGCTGCCCTATGTAGCTGACATACTTCACATGACTTGACCTTTCCTTCAATGTCGGCATCCAGCCCAGGCCACCAAAGGTAGCTACGCGCAAGATTTTTCATTCTAACTATTCCTGGGTGGGCGGTGTGCAGGTCCTCCAGAAGCTGTCGCTGGCCCCGAGCTGGTATGACCACGCGGTTCCCCCACAATATACATCCATTGTGTGTGCTTAATTCGTCTCTCCTCACGTAGAAAGGCTCCAGGCTTTTATCAGGGCATTTATCACCCCAGCCCTGCTGGACTCTTCTTAGGACCTGCTGTATCACAGGGTCTGAGGCTGTCCAATCCGCAATTTGATCGGCACCCACTGGCAGAACTTCCAACTGGCTCATCAAGAGTATGGTTTCACCAGGTATGGGGACCTTTGCCACCGTATCTGGCAAAGGTAACCGACTGAGGCCATCAGCGTTGCCGTGTTTACATCCCTCTCGGTAAACAAGTTCATAGTCATAGGCTGCCAGAAGTAAAGCCCACCTTTGAATTCTCGGTGATGCCATTGTTGGAACAGCTTTGTCTGCCTTAAACAGGCCCAAAAGTGGCTTGTGATCTGTAAAAATCGTAAATTTCTGTCCGTACAGATACTGGTGGAACTTCTTCAGTCCGAATATCACCGCAGCTCCCTCCTTATCCAATTGGGCATAGTTTCGTTCTGCAGGTGATAGAGTCCTCGAGGCGTACGAGATAGGCCTTTCTTTTCCATCGACAATGTGCGAGAGGACCGCTCCCAATCCGTAGGGTGAGGCGTCACAAGACAATACAAGTTCCTTACTAGGGTCATAATGAACTAAGAGATCTGAGGAATTCAACATGCCCTTAGCTCGGTTAAAGGCTTCCACCTGTCTTTTACCCCATGTCCATTTGCAGTCCTTGGCAAGCAGTTCATGTAAAGGGGCTAAGACAGTGGACAAATTTGGCAAGTAGCAAGCATAATAATTCAACATCCCCAAAAAGGCTTGAAGTTCCTTGACATTAGTGGGTGCAGGTGCCTCTTGGATGGCTCTTACTTTGCCTTCTATGGGTTGTATGCCGTCTTTGTTGATGCGATGTCCCAAGTAAATCACCTGATTTTGTAGGAAAACACACTTCCTTAGCTTTAGGCGGATGCCCGCCTTGTCTAATCGTGCCAACACTTCCTTTAGATGCTCCAAATGCTTGTTTCTTGTCTTGCCTGTCACAAGAATGTCATCAATTCGGACTACAACTTGCGGGATTCCTTGGAGGAGACTTTCAATCGTGCGCTGGAAAATGCCTGGAGCCGATGAAATGCCATATGGAAGTCGGTTGTATCTGAATAGACCCTTGTGGGTGTTGATGACTGTATAATCCTTGGATTCTTCGTCCAGCTCCAACTGCTGGTAAGCCTGGCTTAAATCCAGCTTTGTGAATTCCATACCCTCCCCCAAGGTTGCATACAAATCTTCGATCTTGGGAATGGGGTAGTTGTCCAACTGGGCTACTTGATTAATCGTTTGCTTGTAATCCCCACAAATTCTGATAGTGCCATCCTCTTTGACAATGGGGACGATGGGTGTGGCCCATTCTGAGAATTCAACCGGTTCTATAGTTCCTTCTTTGACTAGTTGATCCAATTCTGTTTCAATTTTTTCACGCAGGGCATAGGCTACAGGCCTGGCCTTGAAGAATCGTGGCCTCTTGGTGGGATCGACATAAATTTTCGCCTTCACTCCTTCTACTTTACCCAGACCCTCTTGGAAGACCGAGGAGTGTGTCTCCAACATCTCATTCAAGTGCTTATCCACGGTAGCTAAATGAAAAATCTCACTCCAATTTAAAGAAATGCGCTGGAGCCAGTTACGACCCATTAAGCATGGACCCTCTCCACTGATTACCACAGCTGGTAAACTGCCTTTAAAACCATTGTACTCTACTTCCAACTCACATTCCCCCACCACAGGAATAACCTCCCCTGTATAGGTACGCAAAACAGTATTCACAGCATTCAATTTCAACCCTCTACCTGGCTGGGACAAAGTGTGGAAAGTTTTCTCATCAACAACGGTTGTGGATGCCCCAGTATCAATTTCCATGGTGACATTCACTCCATTCACTAGCACTGTCACTTTGTAAGGGTTGTGGCCTCTACTTGAATTCACACAAAACAGTTGGCCATACACATCTCCCTCCTCCCCAGCATCCTCATCAAAAATATTAACAACATCCTCTAACTGGTGTAAACTACCTGACCTTTGCTGACCTGGAGATCTCCTCTGGTCACTTCTTTTCGGCTGAAAATCTTGCCTCTCACCTTTCGGCTGACTTAAGTTGCGATTTGGACATCTATCGGCAACGTGACCTTTTTGCTTGCAATAAAAACAGTTTAGTTCCTTAAACCTGCAAGTTTGTGCACTATGATTCCCTCCACACCGAAAACAAGGAGAGTTGCGCGGTATGCGTCGTCCGTCCGCCCCTTTCGCTTGTACAGTTACCTGGTTCACCGCCTCCGACTCCTTCGATTCCTGAAGCACTGCCATATTTTGCATAGTGATTTCCATCGTGGTTGCAATTTCATATGCCTTCTGGAAGGTCAATTTCTTTTCCACAAGAAGACGACGTTGTATCTTCTCATCCCGAATTCCACACACAATCCTGTCCCTTAGCATAGTCTCAAGGGTATCCCCGTACTCACAATGTTCGGCCAAATTCCTCAGCGACGCCACAAAATCTGCCACTGATTCTCCTTCGTTACGAAAACGGTTATTGAACTTAAACCTTTGTACAATTTCTGACGGTTTTGGGGTCAGATGATCCTGAATAAGCTTAACCAGCTCCTGGTACGACTTTACTCCTGGTTTTTCTGGGGCTAGGAGATCACACATCAACTTGTAAATCTTGCTTCCACACACACTCAACAGGATCGCCCGCCGTTTCGCTTTGTCCCCCGTGGACTCATCGCCGATTCCATTCGCATCAAAATAATGTCCTAAACGCTCCGTGTAATGCTCCCAGGTTTCAGTCTTCTCGTCAAATGCATCTACTCTACCAAATAAGCTCGCCATGTTAGATCCTCGTCGCCAAATTGAAGTGTATTCGCGGGAGGAGCGATGCGACGAACAAAACAAACAACTACTCAAAGGCGGCCATGTGCTCAACTCAACTATATTTATCCCATAATATGCAGTTCACTTACATGCGTGACGCGACGTCACGCAATACACTACATTTATTGTCTTGAAATAAGAAGAAAAACTCGCCGAGAAAAACAAAAAAATATTACCTCAAGAGGCAAATTAACGGCTGAATAAACACGAGTTCCATCAGATCACAGGCGGCCCAAGCTCACTATCAGATAACCGGGACGTGACCCTTGCTTTATGAGCGGTATTGTGTTACAAAGATTCGATTTATAAAGGTTTGTATGGGAACTCAACGGTTTTGCATCGAAACTTAAAGATTCGAGTCGTATGTAAATAAAATTGATTTACCCTGTTGCTGTGTTGTATTCTTTGTTGTTTGCCTGCTCCTCGGGGCGATTTAACGCGTTTTCGGCGAGTTATGAGATTTGTGGCGTAATAAAGAGTTTGAATTTTTTGCCACATATGGTGTACTAAAGTGGTACACTAAGTTGGCCGCTCGATACATTTCAAAAAATGCTTATGCTGGTTCGCCTATAACTTTTCAACGAAATGCTCTTGCACTTTAAAATTTGGCCCAGATGTGTAGTTTTAATCTTTGTACACTTCTATAAACATTTTGGAATCGAAATCTGCCCAGTTTTAGGGGCCGATTACATGGCGAATTTCAGCCCGGTCAACCGGGCTGAAATTTCGTTGTGATTACATGACAAATTTCAGCCCGGGCTGAGATTTCAGCCCGGGCGCCAAGTTTGAAATTACGCGGGAAGATTGATAACGATAATCAAAATGGCGTCGAAGATTCGACTGCGCGTGCCCAAATTCACTTTTCAGCCCGGGCTGAAATTCTGATGCGATTACATAGCGAATTTCAGCCCGTTTGGCCGGGCTGAAAATTCCAGCCCGGTTTCTGAAACCGGGCTGGAATTTTCAGCCCGGGCTGAAACTTTGTTCATGTAATCGCTAACTTCATTTTAAGAGGATTTATTTCGGAAGCCGGGCTGAAATCTCAGCCCGGGCTGAAATTCGCCATGTAATCGGCCCCTTAATGCTTCCGAGTTTTGATATGACGTAAGTCCAAACCAGATTATCGTTGTAGCCTGCTCGCAGACCTGTCCTATTTCCTAGTTCCTCCTAATGAAAAAAATAACTTTGAAGCGAAGGAAACAAATATGAGACGTTTGCGCGCAGGCTAATGCTGTTGTTGTTCTATTGTGTTCTTTGTGAAGTAGCTCGGTACTTGGTATATGACGTACTTGACTCGAATGTACAAGTGTGCTCCAACTTTATCCAATTCATTGGAAACTGACAAGCAGCCAAAAACGTAATGTTACAGCGAAGCAGACAAATGGCCTTATAGTGTATCACAAATAATGATTAATTTCTTTAAAAAAAAATGATAGGTTTATTTTCCATACTTTACTCTCGTTTTCAATGTCCTTGTTAGAGTGAAGTTGAAATCGCCGTGAGCAAATTGAAATTGCCGTGAGCGAAGTTGAAATTGCCGTGAGCAAATTGAAACTACCGTAAGCAAATTGAAACTGCCGTGAACAAATTGAAATTGCCGTGACACTTTTGGGCCACCGTACCTTGTTGATATGTTATATCTTATTACAGTTAAATGGCCAAACAATGAGAAATTGTGACAATAAACATCATTCTGAGAGGCCAGGCAAATTTACCTATATGTACTATTTCAGTTCAAGCGCTATAAAAGCAATTAATAATTCAAAGCAACATCTCTTCGAGCAACTCAGTGAAAATTGAAGCAAGTAAGTTACTTATATCAGAGGAATTAGACGGAACAAATGATAACAGTGGCTTCCTCTATTCTTTGCCTAAAAAACCCCTAAGCAGGCAAAATTAAATACAAAAAGACGACACTGGGCAATTTCATGTATAAAAAATATATAAAGAACGAAACTCCAGCTTCTAGTCAATTTTTTCTGAGAAATCGTTTTGTATCCTAAAATCCTTTACTAAAAACTGACGAACCATGTTGCATTGCATGTCCTAACGGCTGAGAAGTCGTTTTAAAACATTAAAATCCAGTCCATTGAAAATCGACATATTAAATAGGCAAAATGGTTTATAATTTTGACTAAAAAGCTTAACACGGAGTACGATTTTTGGTATTATTAGGGAAAAAACATCATTCGATAAAAAAAAAATAGATCCGCAACGCGTACATGTGTCTACCATTCTTTGGATTTTTTTAATTTTTTTGTTTTTTTCACAGCCATAGGTATGCTTGAGAGCAGTAAAGGTTGTTATATCTGTGTTGCTCGTTAAACCGTGCGGTAAAGTTTGTTATATCTGTGTTGCTCGTTAAACCGTGCGGCAAGGTTTGTTATATCTGTGTTGCACTGTATCTCGACTGAACTTAGAAAATTATGTTCGAGTTTGGCGGCGATAAAAAAAAAGTAATCTTTGTGCTGCGCTTAAAGTAAAACTTAGATCCTCTACCTCTTTCTTTGTTTACGTTGGTTGTCTTTCTTTCTTCCTTGGTAGATTCTGACATTAATAGTTATTTCGTATCCTGCACGAAAATAAAACAAAAAATATATCAATAAATGCCATCACGTTTTGATAAAAGGAAGACACTATTTTTTACTGAGTTAATAACTACGGTAAATTGGTCACCGTAAAACGATTCAAAACGTTCCGAGCGCTAGCCCTTTGTCAGAGCGAATCATAAAGGCTGACGCTTCACGAATGAAATGCGAATGACGAAAGGCTTGCGCTCGAAACGTTCCTTCCGGAAGCTAATTTACCTTATCAACTCAGTTTTCATTTGTTTTTTAATCCCCTACTACAAAAGTTACGGAAGATATCTATAAAGCTAAGGGACGGACCATTAGAAAAGTGATGGGGGGGGGGGAGGGGGGGGGGGGGGGGGGGGGGGGGAACCAAAACAAAATTCGTGCAATGGAAAATGCCAGGAAAAAAAATTCGTGCAAAGTTTAAGGCAAAGAAAAAACAATTCATGCAGAAGGAGAAGTCCTATTGTAGTTGTTATTTAATATATTGTTATTATTGTTGTTATTATTGTTATTACTGTTGTTATTATTGTTGTTATTATTGTTATATTGTTGTTATTTAATATATAAAAGCTGCCAAAGTGCCTATTGAAAATAGCGCTCTTGGCGTTTCAAAAATTCAAAACATTCTTGGGGCCTTCCTATACTATTGTTTATAAATAGTATTATAAAGGTGACAGGCCAAACACGACTCCCGCTAGTCGCAAAATGTATAAAGAAGCCTTTAGAAATGCTTTCCCAAGAAGGTCTACGAGATATTTGTTCCCTTTAGATCACCAATATAGAATTGTGACTAGTCACTATTATCTCTGTCTCAGTTTTGCATGCTCGATATGTATTGTATGACTCTTTGATGATCTTTGGGATAAAAATCTCTTAAGGTGGCTCGATGGTGTTTTTTTCTGTGCCGACCACTCTTTTTCAATCACGTATTTGGATATCTTATTCAGTATTTACCTAAATACTCATGGCACACACTTACTAGGGAAAAATTGAAGTTTCCATTTCAGTTGTATTTTTTGCGATCGAAGCGTCCTTGGCAACGATACGTTGCTAGGCGTAGTTTTACTTGTGAGGCCGCCGTCGGCCTGTATGAGAAATTTTGATAACTCGCTCTTGGGGGCTGAAAGAGTACCACAATGCACACATTTTAGCCAAGTTTGGTTAACTTCTGTGAGAGGATTTTTGAATGGCGCGAGTTTACTTATTTTAGGGTTAAATTTGGTAAAATATCAAAGTTTGTTGTATTTCACCCCAAACTGAGAGATCGAGGACCTAATGCCGATTTCAACTTTACTCATTCATAAGAACAACTATTGTACCTTATTTGTCTGGCTCTTTTGGCGGATTGACGGTTTTGGATTTTTCCCTGTGCCGAGTTATAATAATCGAAATTTACGATGTTTTTGCAACAAACGAGCAGAGAATCTTATGACCTCGCTTATTTTAAAAATCTGAGATAGAATTTCCCAAGAATAAGCGAACTATAAATTTGCACCTTCTTTTACTTAGTCTCCAAATTTCGTGTTGGTTGAAATGCTGTGAGACTTGTACGCTGAACGTCGAGTTGGTAACATGCGCGCTAGTATTTTCAGAGATTTCTTGTTCTCCGAGATGTTTACAATTCATGATCTATTCTGCATACTTCATTGTTCTGAAATGACACCTGCACGCGAATTCCAGTCTAGCACGGGCGGAACCAAAACGCTTGATTAACTTCCGAAGACCTGCCGAGTATGGTAATAAATCAGTCCTGGCAATGTGTTCATGAAATAACAGGTGAGCTGTTGAACATCAACGTTAAACACGTAATTGACCTAAAAATAGCAAGAGCATGCCGCAAACAGAAAACAGAAATTTTTACTCACTGTCAAGGCAGCAATTATTTCCCTTATTAAAAGACGTGAAAAACGCTACAATAAGCGTGTCTAACAGAAGAGTTTATTACCATACTCGGCAGGTCTTCGGAAGTTAATCAAGCGTTTTGGTTCCGCCCGTGCTAGACTGGAATTCGCGTGCAGGTGTCATTTCAGAACAATGAAATATGCAGAATAGATCATGAATTGTAAACATCTCGGAGAACAAGAAATCTCTGAAAATACTAGCGCGCATGTTACCAACTCGACGTTCAGCGTACAAGTCTCACAGCATTTCAACCAACACGAAATTTGGAGACTAAGTAAAAGAAGGTGCAAATTTATAGTTCGCTTATTCTTGGGAAATTCTATCTCAGATTTTTAAAATAAGCGAGGTCATAAGATTCTCTGCTCGTTTGTTGCAAAAACATCGTAAATTTCGATTATTATAACTCGGCACAGGGAAAAATCCAAAACCGTCAATCCGCCAAAAGAGCCAAACAAATAAGGTACAATAGTTGTTCTTATGAATGAGTAAAGTTGAAATCGGCATTAGGTCCTCGATCTCTCAGTTTGGGGTGAAATACAACAAACTTTGATATTTTACCAAATTTAACCCTAAAATAAGTAAACTCGCGCCATTCAAAAATCCTCTCACAGAAGTTAACCAAACTTGGCTAAAATGTGTGCATTGTGGTACTCTTTCAGTCCCCAAGAGCGAGTTACCAAAATTTCTCATACAGGCCGACGGCGGCCTCACAAGTAAAACTACGCCTAGCAACGTATCGTTGCCAAGGACGCTTCGATCGCAAAAAATACAACTGAAATGGAAACTTCAATTTTTCCCTAGTAAGTGTGTGCCATGAGTATTTAGGTAAATACTGAATAAGATATCCAAATACGTGATTGAAAAAGAGTGGT